>JAHRHZ010000266.1:372839-401390 GCA_024137785.1 Ginglymostoma cirratum | reverse complement strand
GTTGATCCCGGTGTGAAGGGACTGTCTTATGAACAAAGGTTAAATACACTGGGAATCCACTCATAAGAATTTAGAAAAATGGACTGTGATCTCTTTGAACCATATTGGATTCTTATGGAGTTTTTCAGGGTAAATGCTGAGAAGATGTTTCCTTCATGAAACAGTAAAGGACCAGAGGACATAGTCCCAGTATAAAGTGGTGCAATTTAAGACCGAGATAAGGAAGAATTTACTTTCTGAGGGTTAAGATTCTTTGGAGCTCCTTGCCACAGAGAGTTGTGGGGACAGAGTCCTTGTGTAAATTTAAATCTGAGATAGATACGTTCTTGATCAGGAAAGAATCAGGTGTTATGGGGAAAGGGCAGGAAAATGCATATGAGGAATGTTACATCAAAATGGCCTATTCCTGTTCCTATTTGGTAAGGCCTTATAGGAAGGTGGGGAGGGGGTTGCGGATGGAATGAAGGGGTCACGTGGACGGAAGAGGGAGAAAGAGAATTGAGAAAAGGCCAGAGTCAAGGAAGTAGCAGATAATACCTACAAGAATAAAGGCACTGTGGTAAAGCTCAGAGATAACACAGTGTGGAACTGGAGGAACACAGCAGGCCAGGCAGTATCAGAGGAGCAGGAAAGTTGACGTTTCGGGCCCGGACCCTTCTTCAGAAATGATGCTGCCTGGCCAGTTCCACACTGTGTTATCTCTGACTCCAGCATCTGTAGTTCTTACTATCTCGGAGTGGTAAAGCTCAGATCTATTTTATACGCTCCAAACCCAATCTCTCTCCCATTCAGTATTTGGGGATTGGACAGAGAATCCGTTTACAAAGCAGAGTTATGAAATGGACTTGTTTTTCCAGTTGCTCACTCATTTTGCAGACACCCAAATGGGGACACCACACAATAAAATAGAACAAATGGTAGTGGTCATGGGTTTTGAACATGTGGTCTAATGAACTTTGGTGAATTTCTGCACTGCATCTTATAGACAGTACACACTGCTGCTACTGAGTATCGGTGGAAGAGGAAATGGATGTTTAAAGAAGTGGTGCTGATCAAGTAGGCTGCTTTATCCTGGATGGTGTCAAGGTTCATGAGTGCTGTTGGAGCTGCATTCAAACAGGCAAATAGGGAATATTCCATCACACTCTTGACTTGTGCCTTGTAGGTGGTGGATAGGCTTTGGGGAGTCAGGAGGTGAGTTACTTGTTGCAGTGTTCCTAGCCTCTGACTTGCTCTTGTAGCCGCTGTGTTTTTAGTCAATGGTAACACCCAGGATGTTGATAGTGGAGGATTTAGTGATGGTAATACCATTGAATGCCAAGGGAGAGTGGTTAGATTGCCTCTTTATTAGAGATTGTAATTGCCAGGCATTTATGTGGTGTCAATGTTACTTGCTACTTGTTAGCCAAAGCCTGGATATTGTCCAGGTCTTGCTGCATTTGAACACCGACTACTTCAATATCTCAGGGCTCATAAATGGTGCTGAACATTTCCATTTCTTATCTTATAAGGGAGGGGAAGGTCATTGATGAAACAGTTGAACACAGTTGTGCCAAGGATACTACCCTGAGGAACTCTTGCAAAGATGCCCTGAAGCTGTGATGACTGACCTCCAGCCACCACAACCATACACATAGGTTAAGTAAGTGGGCAAACGTCTACCAATTGGAGAAAATGTGGGGAAACGAGAGATTGTTCATTTGGGAAAGAATTAAAAAAACAGCATTTTATCTAAATGGGAACTGACTGCAGAGCTCTGAAATGTAGAGGATTCTGGGTTTCATAGTAGATGAACTGCGAAAGACAAGTGTGTATTTAAAGAAAGTAATTAAGATTGTTAATAGAGAGTTATTGTTTGTCAAGGGGAACCAAATGCAAAATTAAGGAGATTATGCTTCAGTTATACAGAGCACTGGTGAGACCACATTTGGTATACTTTGCACACTGTTAGTCACCTTATTTAAGGAAGGTGTACATGTTTTGGAAGCAGTTCAGAGCAGGTTTACTAGACCAATATGGCCAATGGGCAGGTTAGGCTCGGATCCACCAGAGTTTGGAAGAGCAAGAGACAGCTTGTTTGAAACATACAAGATCCTTAGGATACTTGACAGGATGAATGTGGAAAAGGTGTTTCCTCGTTTGGGAAAATCTAGAACTAGGGGTCACCACTTAAAAAGGAATCTCAGATTTAAAACAGAAAAGAAGCAACTATTTTTCTCTCAGGCGGTTTTAAGTCTTTGGAATGAAATTCCTTAAAAGGTAGTGAAAGCAGTGTCTTGGAGTATTCTTAACACAGAGTTGGAGATTCTTGGCAAGGAAGGGGTGAAAGGTAATCAGATGCAGGCAGGAATGTGAAGTAATCAGATCAACTATGATTTTATTAAAGGGTCGAAATGGCCTCCTCCTAATTTCTATGTTCATAGATACACCATATCAACAACATTCCCCTGATCAACACTCTACGGTAGCTCTTTGAAAGAAAATCTTTAGCAAGTTAGTCAAACAGTTCTGATGAAGAATCACTGGACTCAAAAGGTTAACTCTACTTTCTTCCCACAGATGCTGCCAGATCTACTCAGTTTCTCCAGTAATTTCTGCTTTTGTTTCAGATCTTTGTTTTATTTTACTCATTTAATATTTTAACAAAGCCCTCTGTCTCCATGCCTAAATTCCTCCTTTGGTGCCTAATTAGCCCCATTCCTCCTCTTAGTATTGATAAGCCTATAGCAGAATTTGGGATCCCTTTTTATGGTAGCTGCCAGGCTCTGCTCATACTCCTCAGCTTCTCATTTGTTTTGTCACCTCCTCTTTGAACCTTCACAGATCTCATAGCCTAGAAATCTGAAGCAAACAGTAAATACTTGACTTCCTTCACTCCTTCAACTATCTAGATTACAAACTTGAATTCTCTCCCTGTATATTGCTACCTCTGCTTTGGCCAAATTTTCAAAGAATCTATCAACTTTGATATTTTAGCTGAAACTTCATGCAGATGAACATATCTGAGAAGACTGTGGTGCAGTGGTAATGTTAGTGGACTAGTGATTAATGCTAAGGTACAATTCCCCGCATGTCAGTTGATGGAATTAAATTTTTTAAAAAAATTAATACAGCTGGAATGGAAAGCTAGTCTCGGTAACGGTGACCATCAACTACTATTAATCATTGTAAAAACTTGCTTGTTCTTTAAGGAAGGATACTGGCTATCTTTATCTGATCTTGTGTATGACAGACTCCAGGCGCATAGCAATGTGGGTGATATTTAACTGTCCTCTAAAATGGCCAAGCAAGCCACTCAGCAGAATAAATGGTGGCCATGCTAGTACTGTCCAGATCCCATGAAACAACAAAAAAAACTTCATCCCTACACACCACTTCAATACTTTCTTGGCTTGATGTTTGTTTTCATATGACTGTGTTCCTACGAAGAACCATAGGATTAGTTTTGACATTAGGAGGCACTGTATAAATCACACACTTTGCTTTTGCTGTAACACCAGCTCAGTGTCTGAAAGGAAAAAAAAAAGACATGAAAACATGAGATCTCGTCATCAGGGCCCCACCCAAAAGATTAACTCTCCCGTCGTCTTTCAGATGCTGAAAGAACGTGCTGTGTCCTTTTGAACAAGATCTGTCTATTTTCAGCTCTGCGAGCCAAATCAGCCCTACCTCTGACACTCAAGGGAGGGGGGGGGGATGAGGGGAACTGTTCAAGAGATGGTGACTGCACATTTACACGCCACAGCAGCAGCAGCAGAAAGCAAAGCATGCTTGTGTTATAAAGGCTGTGTCCGGTTCTTCTCTGAGCCTCACAATGCCTGAGCTGCATGAGGACTACAGTGACATCTCATCTGAGGAAGTGGTGGGATTAACTATGTGGCTGTAACTGACCTTTTGTTATATCAACTGTGCCCAACACCCAGCCCTTGCTGCAATGAATTCAGTCTTCATCACAACTATCATACCAACAGAGTTGCTCTCTCGCCCCTAGCCTCCTTCACAAATTCCACATCCCCACCAGGCTGATAGAGCATTCTCCATCCCACCTACAATCACCACCCTCGGGCTCAAAACATCTGCCACTGTATAAACATTTTCTACATTGCAGCAGTAACCATACATCAAAAATGGCAGGCTAGCACTCTAAGGCTCTGAGGAAGTGGAAGTACTGCAAAACGCAAATCTTTAGTACAGCATTTTCAGTGTATTGACGATGTGCCAGCCAGGAGTTTGCAATGGAAGAGGATTTGAGCACAGTCAAGCTGTATTCTGTTCCTGGCATAAACAAGAGAGTCTGACTGAATGGTGAATGAAACTCTCTGCCAACATGCCAGGAAACTGACTGACAAAAGTTAGTTGCTAGGTAACCAAGCCTATCCATTGTGGAACACTGGAGTTTCAAAACAACATCATAAAAGAGCATGCGAGCAAATCAAAAACGGGCATGTTTCCCATATGCTCTAACGGCTGGAATGCAATTTTACACCCACTAGGCAAGAAAAGTTCCAATGTGCTGATGAAGAGAACAGAATGGGCACCAAGACTTAGGAAAACCAGCAAGGAGGAAGAGAATGGGGAGGGGGGTGTGGGAACAGAGGGGAAAGAATGGGGAGAGAGTAATGGAGAAGGCAAAGCATGGGAAGGCAGGACAGATCAGGGAGGAAGGGTGAGCGTGAGTATGTGATGGGGAGGAAGGGAAGCTTGCAAGAGGAAGGGGGATCTCAAGGAGGTGTGGGGGGGGGGTGCAGTGGAGAAGTAGCAGGGAGAGATGAGGGAGCACGAAGGACAGAGGCTACAGAGATGTAAGGTTAAAGCAGTGGGGGGCTGGCTAATCCAACAAGATATTTTTGACAGAAGTGAGCTAGGGCATGTCAGAGGAACAGAAGCTTCATCCCATCCACACCACACCAGCATTTCTGAAGAAGTGTCATACTAGACTCAAAACATTAACTGTTTCTGTCTCTGCAGATGCTGCCAGACCCTGAGTTTCTCCAGCATTCTCTGTTTTCATTTCAGATTTCCAGCAGACAGGATTTTGCATTTACACCACACCCTTCAACCTTTTGAGAAGCCAAACAATCATTGGTTGCAGCTGTGTACACTCATCATACAAAAAAAAAGCACTTGCATTTATATAGTGCCTTTCGTGATATTGAGATGGTTGAAGAAGCTAAGCAGCCAGTGAATTTTTTTTTTTATTATTTGTATTGTTATAATGTAGGAAGCATAACAGTCAATAATGATCCGGTCATGTGTACAAGTGCTGCTGACTGAGAAAAACATTGGCTAGGATTGGGAAGAGGGGTGGTCCTCATCTCTTTGCTTTTATAACAGTACCGTGGGATCCTTTGTCCACTTGAAGGGGCAAGCACTCGGTTTATCGTTCCACCTACAAGACGGTCTCTCCCCACAAGAAAATCTAACTACGTCCCCAGCACTACCATCACCACCATCACCAAACCCCTCACCATCAACAACCTGGAGGTTACCATTGACCAGAAACTGAACCAGGCCACCCATACAAATACTGTGGCTACAAGAGCTGGATAGGAATCCTGGAGCAAATAATTCTCCTCTCTGACTCCCCAAAGCTTGTCCATCATCTACAGAGCACAAGTTAGACATGTGATGGAATATTCCCCACTTGTTTCTACAACGACACTCCAGAGGCTTGACACAAGCAAGAACTAACCAGCCTGCCTGACTGGCACCACAGCCACCACCTTCAACATGCACTCCCTCCACTACTGATGCATAGTGGCAGCAGTGTGTGTACCATCTATAAAATGCATTGCAGTCTGACAGCACCATCTAATTCTGGGATCTACACAACCCAAAAGAACGAGGGCAGCAGATACATGGGAACACCAGCACCAAGACACTCACCATGCATGATTTGCACCTAGGTGCTTTGTACCTAAGATGGAGCCATGTGGGATGACATTGTACTTTTCACTGTACTCCTGTGTTTCTGTACTGGAGTTCACATGGCAATAAAACTAATTCTAATTCTGCTGACTTGGAAACACATCTCTATTCCTTCAGTGCCATTGGATCTAAATCCTGGAACTCCCTAACAGCACTATGGGTGTTTTTATTCCAGATGGACTGCAGCAGTTCAAGAAGGAAATTCATTGTCATATTCTCCAGGAAATTAGAAGTTAGGAAATTGCCAGAAATGCTGATAGCCCATGAAAGGATTTTAAAACAGAATTGAGTTGAGGAGGGCACAGGTTTATTTTTTCTTTATTCATTTACGGGATGAGGGTGTCACTGGCTAGGCAGCATTTATTGCCCATCCCTAATTGTCCAGAAAGCAGTTAAGAGTCAATCACATTGGTGTGGGTCTGGAACCACATGTAGACAAGACCAGGTAAGAAAGGCAGTTTCCTTCCCTAAATGACATTAGTGAACCAGATGGGTTTTTCCGACAATCAGCAGTGGATTCACGGTGATCGTTAGATTCTTAATTCCAGATTTTTACTGAATTCAAATTCCACCATCTGCTATGGCAGGTTTCGAACCCAGGTCGCCACAGCATTATCTAGGGGTCTCTGGATTAACAGTCCAGTAATAATACCACTAGGCCATCGCCTCCTCAAGTTTAAAGTGAATGGCAAAAGAACTACCAGTGATACAAGGTGGAGCTGGATGAACACAGCATCTGAGATAACAAGGTGTTTTTCCTTTACACAGTAAGTGATTAGGATTGAGAATTCACTGCCTCAAAGTGGTGAAGGCAGATACAATTTTGGATTCCAAAACAGAATTGCATAAGCAAATAAAGACAGAAAATTTACAGGGCTAACAGGGAAAGGGAAGGAATGGGACTGGCAGAGTTGCTCTTGCAGAGGGCCAGCTGAGACATAGAAGCCAAAACGACTGCTGATGCTGTAAAAATGGAACAAAAACAGAAGTTGCTGGAAAAGCTCAGTAGGTCTGGCAGCAACTGTGAAGAAAAATCAGTGTTAACGTTTCAGGTCCAGTAACCCTTCCTCGGTTCTGAGGAACGGTCACTAGATCCGAAACGTTAACTCTGATTTTTCTCCACAGATGCTACCAGATCTGCTCAGCTTTTCTAGCAACTTCTGTTTTTGTTCCAGCTGAGACATAGCAGGTTGAATGGCCTGTGGTATGATTCCAGAGACAAGCACTACCCACTGAGACAGAGCTAGAACAATCGCATGTGGAAATCACCCTCACCAACTCTGTAAAACCTACCTCCTTGTTACTGGGAACTTAACCTTGACAGCTACTTGTAGGCAAGTTGAGAAGATAACCCGCCTGCTCTGGAAGCTGAGGTTTTGTCCAGCACACACGCTCTCTGCACACACAAGTCGGCCAAGTTTGGTAAAGGTTCGGAACATGTTGAGAGAATGAGAGGGACCAGTGACTTCCACCGAGCTACTGACCATCCAGCACCATAGTGTGCAGCATTTATACTGCGCTCAGAACACACCTCTCCTACCCAGTACAGTAAACGTCATGCTCTGTATCAAAGATCAACAGAAAGCATTCAACAACGCAGTCCCAGCAAACTTGTGAATCATTTACCCACTGGTTTGGCACTGAACCTAGTGATTACAAACAAGCTAACCTTTCCCCTACTTTCAGAACATTATCAACAAAAACTCTGAAAATAACAAATCTGGCAATACTTCCTTCACTTGAGACAGAAGCAGAGGGAATGGGCAGCCAACCATTCTCTTGAATCAACGTGCTAGCCAGTCCACAAGGCAAAGGTGCTGCCTTTCAGATGAGATACTAATGTCAGGTCCTGTTGGCTTGCTCAGGTAAATGAAAGAAGTGTATGGATTCATGTTGACACAAAGGAGGTGGATGATCCACTGGAGTCAGGGATGTGCATCACTTGAATCTATTTTTTGGTGTTTGCCCTCTGCATGAACCTAATCCTCTGTGCTCACTCCCTCGATCGCCACATCTTCACTGCCTGGCTTTCACCTGCCAAATTCTGTTCGAATCATTAAAACCACAATTAGCTATTCCACTTGCCCATTACCAACCTTAAAAAACACCCAGAGATTGTCATCTTAAACCTTGCAACTCATCCCTTGACTGTGTTCCTGTGACTTTAACCCTTCAAGCACTACAAACAGCTTTATTCTATCTACTTTGCCCTGTTCCTTTTCTAAATTGTAAACATTAACCGATAATTTACCCTGCTTTAATGAAAAAAGTTGTTAAAAATATTCAGATGAGGAATGGTCTCTTAGAATCACAGAACGCTTATAGCACAAGAGGCCATTTGGCCCGTCAAGTCTAGTCTGGCTATGGGAAGGAGCATTTTGTATACACAAGTTATCTTCCTATAATCCTGTACTCTTCTCTTTCAGAAACTGCCTTCAACACACTCTATGGCAGTGCATTCCAAATCTTAAACATTCACTGCGTGAAACAATTTCTCCCACTTTGCCCATTACCTACAATCTGTCTTCTCCTCCTCGATCCTTCTACCAATTGGAACAGTTTCTCCCTATTTACTCTGCCCAGACCCATCATTATTTTGAATACATCAACTCACCTCCTTCCAAACTTTCCTTTTCCAAATGTTTAAATCCCTTACTGAAATGCAAATTTAATCCCACTGCAACAATTCCACATCCTGCATTTTAATGGCACCTTTTGAAGCAACAGAACACATCCCAAGATGCGTAATCAAACAAGAACATAAGAACATAAGAACTAGGAGCAGGAGTAGGCCGTCCGGCCCTTCGAGCCTGCTCCGCCATTCGATAAGATCATGGTTGATCTTTTTGTGGACTCAGATCCACTTACCCATGCTCTCACCGTATCCCTTAATTCCTTTATTGTTCAAAAAATATCTACCTTAGCTTTAAAAACATTTACTGAAGTAGTGTGAACTACTTCACTGGGTAAGGAATTCCATAGATTAACAACCCTCGGGTGAAGAAGTTCCTCCTCAATTCAGTCCTAAGTCTGCTCCCTCTAATCTTGAGGCTATGCCCTCTTGTCCTAGCTTCACCTGCCAGTGGGAACATGCTCTCTACTTCTATCTTATCTATTCCCTTCATAATTTTATATGTTTCTATAAGATCCCCCCTCAATCTTCTGAATTCCAATGAATATAATCCCAATCTACTCAGTCTCTCCTCATAAGGCAACGCCCTCAACTCCGGAATCAACCCAGTGAACCTCCTCTGCACCCCCTCCAGTGCCAGTACATCCTTTTTCAAGTAAGGAGACCAAAACTGCACACAGTACTCCAGGTGTGGCCTCACCAGCACCTTGTACAGCTGCAACATAACCTCTCTGCTTTTAAACTCAATCCCTTTGGCAATGAAGGACAAAATTCCATTTGCCTTCGTAATTACTTGTTGTACCTGCAGACCAACCTTCTGTGATTCATGCACAAGGACACCCATGTCCCTCTGCATAGCAGCATGCTGCAACTTTTTACCATTCAAGTAATAATCCTTTTTACTATTACTCCTACCAAAATGTACGACTTCACATTTATTTACATTGTATTCCATCTGCCAGACCTTTGCCCACTCACTCAATGTATCTACGTTCCTCTATAAAGTATCACAGTCCTCTGCACACTTTGCTCTGCCACTCATCTTAGTGACATCTGCAAACTTTGACACCCTACACGTGGTCCCCAACTCCAAATCATCAATATAAATTGTAAATAATTGCGGTCCCAACACCGATCCCTGAGGCACACCACTAGTCACTGATTGCCAGCCAGAATAGCACTCATTTATCCCCACTCTTTGCTTCCTGTTAGTCAACCAATCCTCTATCCGTGCTAATACTTTACCCCTAACTCCATGCATCCTTATCTTATGCAGCAGCCTCTTGTGCGGCACCTTGTTGAAGGCCTTTTGGAAATCCAGGTACACCACATCCACTGGGTCCCCATTGTCCACCTTGCTCGTAATGTCTTTGTAGAATTCCAGAAGATTTGTCAAGTATGACTTGCCCTTCATGAACCCATGCTGCGTCTGCCCAACGGGACAAGTTCTATCAAGATGCCTTGCTATTTCTTCCTTGATAACAGACTGAAGCATCTTCCCCACTACAGAGGTTAAGCTAACCGGTCTATAACTCCCCATCTTTTGTCTACCTCCTTTTTTAAACAGTGGCGTCACATTTGCTGTTTTCCAATCTGCTGGGACTGCCCCAGAGTCCAGCGAATTTTGGAAAATTACCGCCAGTGCACCTGCTATTTCTGCCACCATCTCTTTTAGTACCCTGGGATGCATTCCATCAGGGCCAGGAGACTTATCAATCCTTAGCTCCATTAGCTTGCCCAACACTACCTCTTCCGTAATAATGATTGTTTCCAGGTCCTCACCTACGTTCGTCTCTTTGTCAATTACAGGCATGTTATTGGTGTCCTCCACTGTGAAGACCGATACAAAATACTTGTTCAATGTCTCGGCCATTTCATCATATCCCATAACTAAATTCCCCTTCTCATCCTCTAAAGGGCCAACGTTTACTTTAGCCACTCTTTTTCGTTTTATATATTTATAGAAACTTTTGCTATCTGTCTTTATATTCTGTGCTAGTTTTTTCTCATGTTCTATCTTACTTTTCTCTTTACCTCTTTCTGTGGCTATCTGTTGACCTTCAAAGTTTTCCCAATCTTCTAGTTTCATGCTGTTTTTGGCCACTTTGTATGCCTTCTCTTTCAATTTGATAGCCTCCCTTATTTCCTTAGACACCCATGGCAGATTACCCCTTTTCTTACAGTCCTTCCTTTTCACTGGAATATACTTTTGCTGAGCACTTTGAAAAATTGCTTTGAAAGTTCTCCACTGCTCATCAACCATCCCACCATAAAATCTTTGTTTCCAGTCTACTTTAGCCAAGTCCTTCCTCATTCTATTGTAGTCCCCCTTGTTCAAGCACAGGACCCTGGTATTGGATTTTACCTTCACACTCTCCATCTGTATTCTAAATTCAACCATACTGTGATCACTCCTTCCAAGAGGATCCCTAACTATGAGGTCATTAATTATTCCTGTCTCATTACACAGGACCAGATCTAGGATAGCTTGCTCCCTCGTCGGTTCCATTACATACTGTTCAAGAAAACTATCACGGATACACTCAATGAACTCCTCCTCAAGGCTACCCTGACCGAGCTGGTTCGACCAATCTCCATGTAGATTAAAATCCCGCATGATAATTGCCGTACCATTTTTACAGGCATTAGTTATTTCTTTGTTTATTGCCTGCCCCAATGTGATGTTATTATTTGGTGGCCTATAGACTACGCCTATCAGTGACTTTTTCCTCTTAGAATTTCCAATTTCCACCCAAATCGATTCAACCTCGCTCTCCATTGAACCTATATCATCTCTCAGCACCGTCCTGATGTCGTCCTTGAATATCAGAGATACACCACCTCCCTTACCTTCCTGTCCGTCCTTCCGAATAGTCTGGTACCCCTGGGATATGTAACTCCCAGTCGTGACCATCCTGTAACCATGTCTCCGTAATGGCTACCAAATCATATTCATTCGCGATGATTTGTGCCGTTAACTCATCAACCTTGTTACGAATTCTACGAGCATTCAGGTAAAGTGCCTTTATGCTAGCTTTCTTACCCTCATGATTTCCAACATCTCTAATAATATCTCCTGAGTTATCCTTCCTTTTTGCTTCATTCATAGTCTGCCTTGAACTTGAACGCTCCTGCACACATGCTAACCTAACAAAATACAAGTCTGATCCACATACCGAAATCAACGGCCACAAGTACCACTCCAAAACACTCAAGCACATATTCCAGGCTGACATCTCCATTGCTGATCAGATATGGAGTTAAACTCCTCTCAGGAGCTTGCAAAAGATACCTTAGCCTCATATGAAGAACAGCATTGGAGTACCCCTCAATCTCCCAGCCAACATTTATCCCTCAAACAATAACACTAAGACATATTACCAGATTATTCATCTGACTCACTGTCTGTCTGCTCCAACCATGTACAGTTTGACTGTGTTTGCGTGAACAAAACAGTAGCTATGATTTCATTAAACATTATTGCATGTGGGGCATTTTTAGGATGTCTGGACGTTGCAAAGAGATACTACATGTCTTCCAGAAATTTCTGCAAGCCGTGGCAAGTTGTTTCGCTCTTGCTAACTCTATAGTCCTCCCATTTTGGCATCTTGCACAAATCCTTATCCACTGACAGTCAAACACTAAATTCTGGAATTCCCTTCCAAAACCTTGCTGCCTGTATCTCCTCCTTTAAGACACTTCTTACAATCCATATCTGCATAGCACTTGGTCACTTGGCCTAACATCTCCTCCAGTATCAAATTTCTATTGATGGTAGGAGGAAATAGGAGGACAAGGTGGATGAATGCATGCATGGAAAAGTGGTGCAGGAAGGGAGGGGTTTAGATTGCTGGGACCCTGTAGAAGATGGCACCTGAACAACCAGATAGTTGGAACCCAAACAGTTCTGGGAGTGAGAGATAAAAGGTACTGCAGATGCTGGAGAATCCGAGATAACAAGCATGGGGCTGGATGAACACAGCAGGTCAAGCAGCATCATAGGAGCAGGAAAACTTGACGTTTCGGGCCTAAACCCTTCATCAGAAATGAGTTTCTTTGCTCATGCCATCGGGAGGGCTTTGAACTAAATTGACAGGAGTGTGGAGCTAAGAAAGAATAGCAGAGGTCAATACCACACTCAAAGTATGCAAGGATATAACTAGGACTAGCATAGAGAACAGCAAGTTAATAGGTGAAAGTGGAATAAGGTAAAAAGAAAGGAAGTCCAAAACAGAATTACATGCATAAATGCAAATATATGGAGCGTAGTTACAGATGCAGATTATAATGTGTAATTATGATGTTGTAGCGGTGACAGAGGTCTGGCTCTCTGAGGAAGGGCAAGACTGGTTGTTAAATATTCCTGGGTATAAATTGCTCATGAAAGATATAAAAGGAAGGAAAGGAGGAGGGACAGCATTATTGGGTAAGAAGGGTGCTGCAGTGCTAAAGAAAGAAAGAGGAAGTCTCAGAGTTCAAAGAATGAGACAATTTAGCTACAGCAGAAGAATAAAAAGGGTGCAACTACACTGCTCAGTGCAGTCTTTAGACCACCAACTAATGAAAAGGATGTAGGCCAATAAATCGGCAGGGAAATTACAGAGAAACGCTAACGTTATAAAGTAACAAAAATGTTGAACTTCAATTATCCAAATATAGGCCGGGATACGGGTAATGCAAGGCAGCAAGTGTTCCTAGATTGTGTTTGGGAGTTTCCTACCATGGTATGAATTCATTCCAATGAAGGATGAACTGTTGGAACTGGTCCTTGGAAATGAGGTGGGCCAATTGAATCAAGTGTCAGCGGCGGAACATTTAGGAGATGGTGATCATTGTATCACAAGGTTCAGGTTGGTGTTGGAGAATGACATGTAAACAGGAAGAGCTCAGGCATTAGAAGTGTTCAAAATTAATAAGGAAGAAGTCTTGCATAGATTGTTGGCGCTTAAAGTTGATAAGGCACTGGGACCGGATAAGACGCGCCCAAAGATTTTGAAGGAAGTGATGGTAAAAATTGTGGAGGCACTGACCATAATTTTTCAGTTTTCCCTGGACTCAATTCACATGGAAAGAGATGGGTTGATCAGGATAACTTAGCATGGATTTCTAAAGAGGAAATCATGTTTAACTAATATAATACAAGATAGGGGGTACAATGTTAAAGCGGAAACATGAGCAGAGGGACCTGGTGTATATGTGCACAGATCATTGACAGTGGAGAGGACAAGGGAGAGAGCAGTTAATAAAGCATACGGTGTTCTCAGCTTTATTGAGAGAGACAGAGTACAACAGTAAGGAAGTGGTGTTGAACCTATAAATCACACCACTCAGACTTCAGCTGGAGTATTACACACAGTTGTGGCCACCACATTACAGGAGAGATGCGAATGTACTGGAGACAGTGAAAAAGCAATTATTAAAATGGTTCCAGGAATGAGAAACTTCAGCAATGAAAATAGAATGATGCAATTGGGACTGCTGTCCCCAGAGAGAAGGAGCTGAAGAGGAGATCTGACAGAGGTTTCCAAATCATGAATGGTCTGGACAGAATAGAGAGGGAGAAGCCGTTCTCACACAGAAAAGGAACAAGATCAACAGGCATAGATTTAAAAAGTGCTGTGCAAATAAGACAACAGTGACGTGAGAAAAAGAAACGTTTTCACACAGCAAGTAATTAGGGGATGTACTGCCTTGAAACGTGTTGGAAGCCGGTTCAATTGAAGGGGCATTGGATGGTTTTTTGGACAGAAATGACATACAGAGATTTGGGGAAAGGGCAAGAGATTGGCACTCACAGGCATGATGGGCCAAAAGGCCTCCTTCTACACTATAACAATTCTGCAATAATCACTGCTCCTGGGGAGCACCTTGGGACATTTGGCTATGTTAAAGGCACAGTGTAGAGACGAGTTTGCACAGCATTGTGGGGGAAACGCCAACACTAGAACTCAAGTCATGACCTGCACAGTATTTGAGTGGCAGTGTGTAACTGCTCAATGATCTGGAGCTAGGTGGTATGTTGCCTTGCTAACCGGGAACAAAAACCAGTCAGGGCTCTCAGGTAAATGTGATAAGATTAAAGGAATCATTATGCTCCACAGCACAATGCTCTGTCCAACAAGGCTGCAAAATCTGGTTTGTCAGATTCCTAAACAACAGTGCAACTGACGGGTTTTGCACAAGAGTTAGCCAACACAGATAGAACCCGCAAAAATCAAAAATCCAGCAAGTTATCACAGTTCAGAGGTGTGCTGTTGCCTTGTAAGAAGGCACTCTATGGAAAAGCAGGGATGGAGATGGTGCATTGCTTGACTGAACAATGGCCAACAAGATAGGCCAGTTCCAAACTGAAACTCAATAAACATATAGTTGGGGTATGCAACACATACCCAATGGAAATGAACAACTGACCTTGGCCAGCCTGTGCTGTGTGCAGTGTCTCAATTTTACTGTCAGATTATAGTCCAACAGATTTATTTGAAATCACAAGCTTTCAGGGCGCAGCTTCTTTGTCAGATGCAGTGACTGTGCGAACTTCTTGGAGATCCTCCCTGCTTTGAACCGGCCGTTTATGGTGTCGATGGTAGCCATGATGTGGAGGTGCCAGTGATAGACTGGTGTGCCTCAATGCACCTGATGAAGGGGCTAAGGTCCAAAAACTTGTGATTTCAAATAAATCTGTTGGACAATGATCTGGTGTTGTGTGACTTCTGACTTCACCAGTCCAACACTGGCACCTCTATATCATGGCTACCATTAATTTTACTGCCAATAAGATAAAGATTTTGCACCAGTATCATTCTCTGGTAATAACCCATAACTGAATTAGAATCATAGGAATTTTATACAGCATCACACCTGTACAAACCTTCTGAAAGAGCAAGGTCCTTTGTCTCATTCGGTGCCATCTTTTAAACTTTGCTGTTTCAAATATTTATGCTTCCCTAGCAGAAGTAATGAAAGTTCTGTTTTCGTTGCTGTTTCAAGAGGGGCATTACATGTCCTGACAATCCTCTCTGGATTCCTATTAATAAAATCAATTAAACTCACCCTTCTCGTGACTTATTCACCAATGCACGCAAGTAGATTATCACTCCTTCACCTCATCAACATCTGGAGTGAAAAATTGTACTCAATTCTGCTTGTTACTCCTAAATTCTTTATCCTCAATATAATTTGTGAATACACCATTAACAGATTAAAACCCCTGCTTGATAAAGCAACTCACATTTCAGATCAAACACATACTAAAGTTCTTTTAAGAATCTTTACTGTCACTAGTTTAATGAGTACGAGCGCACAATGGGGCCATAAAGTTTAAAGTTCCAGATGTGATCCTCAGTTAGATTATCACTGTCAAGTCAGCAGTACCGATGTTTTAATAAGCTCGATTGGCCTTGGGTAACGGATGTTTCTGCACCTTATCACTTCTCCAGCAACATTTTCTGGTAAGTATTTTCAGCTTACAGGTAAAGAAATCAAACCCTAAGAAGGACTAGTAGTGAAAGAAGGCATGACCAATTTAAGGTTATTAGTAAAAGAACCAGGTCAGAAGAAGTGTTTGTTTTTACACGTAAGTTTTTGAGATCTGGAATGTGCTGCCTGAAAGGGCAGGTGGTAGCAGATTTGATCAAAACTTTCAAAAGAAATTGAGTGGATACTTGAAGGAAGAAACTCTGCAGGGCTGTAGGGAGAGAACAGAATAAGTGTGGAACAAGTTGGATAGCTCTTTCCAAAAAGATATAAGGGCCCAAATAGCCTGCTTCTGAGGAGTGTGACAATGATGACTGAGGGGGAGACCCAATGAGTTCAATACATGCTTTCCATCTCGAGGAACCAGGAACAATGGCAAGCTGCGTGAAGAAACTGAGTGTCCCCTCAATTCCACTTGGCTGAGAGGTTTCTCCATGCAATGAGCTGGACAGTCTGGGCACACCCATGGGCACGCGAAGACACCAGGAACTCTCCCAGACACACAGCCGAATACTGACGATATGAATACACAAGTGACAATCCGTTTCAGGGATAACACAGAGGATTTGGTGTGAAAAGTGGAAATAATCACCCAGCAAATTGGGAAAAGGTATATGACCAGAATGAGCCCATCAGACACACTGGCTTGTTCCACCATGAAAATTAAATCATCATCAATCTGAATTTAACTCCATTGTCCCTTCATACCCTCACTCAACAAAAACCCTTGAATCTGTCTTGAAAGCTCCAAATTGGTCTACAGCATCAAAACTCTGGGAGCAGAGAGAGTGTTGCAGATTTCCACTGGACTAGTAGAAGTACTTCCCAACATCACCATTGTCTTGGACTCTGCCACAACAGCAAATTGATCCTAACTATTCTATTTATTCCTTTAAGGATTTTCGAGATTGGGGCTGAGGCACACCTCTCCCAGGCGACAGAGCTGGACTGTGTGTCTGGTCTGTTGCTTTATGTGGACACTGGGTGCCTGAATGAGAAACTTGTTCCACTCCCTGGCAATAACATTCCTCACTTTGACATCGACAGAATTCACAGGTTGGAATGAGTTAACATCCCACAAACAGTCACACTGTCCTCAGTCACTGACCTCCCTAACCAACCTGACCATGGACGCCCCAGAACTTTACTCAGCTTATCAACAGATAAATGTTACAAAGTTCACAACAACAGAACAAGCTGCACAGAACTATTTACTTTTGGCTGTGACCTCAAAGCTGTCAGTATGATGAAATGTAGGTGAAAGGGCTGGCTAGACGGTTGCTGGATAATATTGCATGACAATAGTGTAATCAACTGTTACAACTTCCAAAAGCATTGAGGGAAATTTTCCACATGACGTATCCTTTGTTGAGTTTAGAAGCAGCTCATCATCAAAAATCCTATCCCCAGAGGAAATGTCAAGCAGTTTGCCCACATTCAGCAGTATATTTAAAAAGGCCAATGATACACTATACAGAGACTGAAGAGCCCGTTCAGTGACAGGGCCAACACTGAAGCCTCAATTAAAAGCCTCAAACATCACACGTACATCTCAGAGCAGCTTATACAACAGGAGCACCACTGCAAAACATAATCCTTACTGGCATGCTGGTGTTGGAATGATTCATCGGTGATATGATGTGGGCAGAAAACTAACTTTTTCTCAATAAAAAGCAGAAAATCTTAGTCTAACAAACGTCTCCCCTGATTATTAGTTGCTTCATCCAGGCTCACATCAGTAAGACATTCACACTTTATCGAGGTGCAAATGGAATAAAATCAACCTGTATTCACTGAACTGTCCAAAACTGTCAAAAGCACTCAGTAGTTTGGGTAAGTGAGAGGTAGGAAGAATACAGGTGTAGACTATTTTCTGGATGGGAAAAGGCTTTGGAAACCTGAAGCACAAATGGACTTAGGAAGGCAAATGCAATTTATAGCATTCATTTCAAGAGGGCTAGAATACAAGAGCAGAGATGTACTTCTGAGGCTCTGGTCAGACCATATTTGACATGTTGAGAGCATTTTTAGCCCCTGTATCCAAGGAAGATATGCTGCTGTTAAAGGGAGTCCAGGGGGGGTTTACAAGAATTATCCCAGGGATGAAGGACTTGTCACATGAGGAGTGGTTGAGGACTATGGGTCTACACTTGATGGAGTTTAGAAGGATGAAGGGGGATCTGATTGTAACTTACAGGTACTGGGAGGTCTGCATAGAGTGGACATGGAGAAGATGTTTCCACTAGTAGGACAGAATAGGACCCAAGAGTGAAATCTCAGACCCTTTAGAATTGATGAGAGCAGGAATTTCTTCAGACAGAGGGATGGTGAATATGTGGAATTCATTGCTGCAGAGGGCTGTGGAGGCCAAGTCATTGAGTGTATTTAACACAGACATATATTGGTTCTTGATTGGTAAGGGGATCAAGGGTAACACTACAGGCCTCCAAACAGCCAGAGGGTGATGGAGGAACAGATATGTGGACAGATTATGGAAAAATGTAAAAACAATAGGGCTGTTTTGGTGGCTAATTTCAACATTCCCTAAACTGACTGGGACACGTTTAGTGCCAGATGCTTGGATGGGGTGGGAAATTTGCCAAGTGTGTCCAGGATGGTATTTTGAAACAATATGTAAATAGTCCAACTAGGCAAGGGGCCATACTGGTTTTGGGGGATGAGCCCAGCCAATGCTTTGAAAAGCATTAAGGTTGACAAATCGCCAGGACCTGATCAGATCTATCCTGGCAACTGCCCTTCCCAAGACTGCAGGAAACTACAGAGAGTCGTGAACACTGCCCAGTCCATCACACAAACCAGCCTTCCATCCACTGACTCAATCTATACTTCTCGCTGTCTCAGAAAAGCAACCAACATAATCAAGGATCCCTCTCACCCCATTTATACTCTCTTCTACCCTCTCAAATCAGGCAGAAGATATACAAGATAACAAGGTGTGGGGCTGGATGAACACAGCAGGCCAAGCAGCATCATAGGAGCAGGAAAGCTTGATGTTTCAGGCCTAAACCCTTCATCAGAAATGGGGGAGGGGAAGAGGGTTCTGAAATAAATAGGGAGAGAGGGGGAGGCGGATAGAGGATGGATAGAGGAGAGGATAGGTGGAGAGGAGGCAGAAGGGTCTAGGCCCGAAACGTCAAGCTTTCCTGCTCCTATGATGCTGCTTGGCCTGCTGTGTTCATCCAGCCCCAGACCTTGTTATCCCGGATTCTCCAGCATCCGCAGTACCTTTTATCTCAGAAGATATACAAGCTTAAATACACAAACGAGCAGATTCAAGAACAGCTTCTTTCCTACTGTTATTAGAGTTTTGAATGGACCTCTCAAATGTTAATGTTGATCTCTCTCTCTCTCTCTCTCTCTGCGCAGCTGTAACTGTATTCTGCTACGCTGATGCACTTGGTATGGTATGATCCGCCTGTACAGCACATGCAAAACAACACTTTTCACTGTATCTCAGCACGTGACAACAATAAATCAAACTCAAACTCAAAATGCTGAGGGAGGTGGGTGAGGAAATCACTGGGGCTTTGTACAAAATCTTTTTATCCTCTTTAATCACAGGAGAGGTCCCAGAGGACTGAAGAATAGCCAACATTATGCCCTTGTTTAAGAAGCCATGATGTGGAGATGCCAGTGTTGGACTGAGGTGGGCAAGGTCAGTAATCAAACGTCACCACGTTATAGTCCAACAGGTTTATTTGAAAGAATCAGAACAGCAGGAAAGTTGACGCTTTGGGTCCCAACCCGAAACGTCAACTTTCCTGTTCCTCTGATACTGCCTGGCCTGCTGTGTTCCTCCAGCTTCACACTGTGTTATCTCTGGCTCCAGCATCTGCAGTTCTTGCTATCTCTGAGGTTTATTTGAAAGCTTGTGTTTTCAAATAAACCTGTTGCACTGTAACCCGGTGTTGTGTGATTTCTGACTTTGTTTAAGAAGGGCAACAGGGATAATCTGGGAAATTACAGGCCAGTGAGCCCTGTGTCATTGGTAGAGAAATTACTGGAGAAGATTCCTAGGGATAGGATTTACTCACATTTGGAAAAATATGGACTTATTAGCAATAGACAGCATGGCGCTGTGTGGGGGCAGTCATGTCTCACAAATTAGACTGAATTTGTTGAGGAAGTGACAAAGATGATTGATAAGGACAGGGTGGTAGGCCTCTGACAAAGAAGGGTTTAGGCCCGAAACGTCAAGTTTTCCTGCTCCTATGATGCTGCTTGACCTGCTGTGTTCATCCAGCCCCATGCTTGTTATCCCTCACGGCAGACTGATACAAAAGGTGAACTCACACTTATTCCAATCGAGTATATTGCATTTGTGGCACCCAACGTGGCCTACTGTAGAAACCAAATACAGACCGGGTGACCCCTTTGCAGAACACCGTAAACAAGTATGACCCTGACCTTCCTGGAGCCGGTCATTTTAACACAGCATCCTTCTCGCATGCCCACTCATTTCAGTGCACATGACAATAAAGCTAATTCTAATTCTGAAGGAGTTGTGAAAGGCAAGTTTTTTTTTAAAAGACAGAGTCTTGTAAGTGCCTCGAATACACTGCCAGAGGCGGTGGTGGTGGAAGCAGATTCAATAGCTATGTTTAAGAGGCATTTTGACTGATACATGAATAGATAGGGAATAGGGGGATACAGACTGCACAGTGGTGAAAGATTTTTTGTTTAAAAAGGTGTCATGTGTCGGCGCAGCCTCAGTGAGCCAAAGGGCCTGTTCCTGTGCTGTGCTGTTCTTGGTCTATCTCCAGTGTCTGCAGTTCTGTTTACTTTATATTATTGCAATAACCTACATAACCATCATCACTTAAACAGATAATTGTCATTTTCACAGGGCTGATTGTGGGAGCTTGCTTCGTGCAAACTGGTGACTACCTTTGCTACATTACAAAAATTATTGGTTCAAAAATGTGTTTTGTGAACAATAAAGCACTTCTGCGGACAAAAACAGAGTGTTGGAGAAACACAGCCAGTCTGGCAAGATGTGTAGACAGATAAACAAAGTCAACGTGTCGAGTCCAGTAACCTTTCATCAGAAAGCACTTTAGGGAGGTGAGAGGTTGTGAAAAGAATGATGTAAATCTTTTTCCTTTGTAACACATGATGAATCTACTAAGCTTCTCAGGGTTGCCACAGGCAAAACTAAGAATGTGGGATCTCAAACCATCGTCACCCACGGCTTAGAAAGGTGCCCCAAACATTGTTGCTCTCTTTCCACTATTCCAGGAACCTGTTGTTGGGAACCCTTTAAAATTCTACAAGGTTAATTTAAGCGATTTAAAATAATTATTGACTTTTAGAGCACTGAAAGAAAACTTTAAAGGCAATAGCTGGAAAGGGTGACTTTTTAAAATAATCTGCTCATGGGATGTCGGCGTTGCTGGCTAGGCCAGCACTTACTGACCATCCCAAATTTGCCTGGGAGAAGATGGTGGCAACTTGCCTCCTCGGACTGCTTCAGTCCTTAGGGTGTAAGTACACCCGCAGTACTTCCAGGGGAGGAGTTCCAAATAATACAGAGTGGCTTGGAGGGGAATTTGCAGGGGGTTGTGCTCCCGTGTATCTGCTGCCCTTGCCCTTCTACATAGCAGAGGTTGTGGGTTTAGAAGGTGCTGTCAGAGGAACCTTGTAGAATAACTGCGGCATGGTGGCTCAGTGGTTAGTACTGCTGCCTCACAGCACCAGGGACCCGGGTTCGATTGCAGCCTCGGGCGTCTGTCTGTGTGGAGTTTGCACATTCTCCCCGTGTCTGCGTGGGTTTCCTCCGGGTGCTCCGGTTTCCTCCCACAGTCCGAAAATGTGCAGGTTAGGTGGATTGGCCATGCTAAATTGCCCGTAGTGTTCAGGGAGGTGTAGGTTAGGCGGGTTGTTGGGGGGGGGTGGGTCTGGGTGGGATGCTCTGAGGTTCGGTGTGCACTTGTTGGGCCGAAGGGCCTGTTTCCACCCTGTAGGGATTCTAATTCTAAAAACTGCCTTTGGTACATGATTTTCAGCATTATCCAGCTATTCACAAACAAACGACTGGTTTCCCAGGACACTTGTGAAATGGGGGAAGATCAATCTACTCTTTTGAAGAGTTAGAAGCTTCTCCATCCCTTCCCCATGTGCCTTCTCTTCGCTCTCCACTATTTTCACATGCTTTCCACTGCCCAAATAACAGAGAAAGACCACACCATCATTTCCATTCACTGGACAGCTTTCACACAGCCTCCACACACAATTTCCGTCTTCTCTTCTAGTGAACCACCCTCCCCAATTCTCTGACCGACAAAGCCTCAAATTGCCTTTCATATTTCAAACGTCACATCCTCTATTTACTGGATGTTTTGGTCAGCACTATAAAAGATAAGAAATAAAGAACGAAACATTCCCCAAAGAACACACCAGGTCAATGTAATTTGTGAGTCACAATTACCTCAAAGGCTACTTGCATTTCTGTAGCATCTTTTGCAAGCTCAGAACATTCCAAAGTAAATTACAAGCAATAAACTGTTTTTGAAGTATTTTCACCGTTGTAGATATATTTATATCAACTTGTTCACAGATGTCATGACACATACTTTTGGAACAGGTGGGACTTGACCCTGGGCCTCATAACCCAGAGGTAGGGACACTATCACTGCACCGCATTTCACGGTTGTAGTGTCGGAAACACAGAAACCAATTTACACACAAACATGATAACAATCAGATAATCTATTTTAGTGACATTAAGAAAACAGATCAAGCCCCGATTTAATCCCTCATTTCATAGATAGCACCTCTGACAATAAAAATAACTCTTACAACTGCACTGGAGTATCAGCATAGTTTTGGATTTGAACTCTCAATGCTGTGACTCAAGAGGCAAAAGTGACTCAAAGGCAACACTGAATAACGGTGAGATAGTAAGAACTGCCAATGCCGGAGTCAGAGATAACACAGTGTGAAGCTGGAGGAGCACAGAAGGCCAGGCAGCATCTGAGGAGCAGGGAAGTTGACATTTTGGGTCGGGACCATTCTCCTGCTGTGCTCCTCCAGATCCACACTATGTTATCACTGAACAATGGTGAGTCTCTGAATATGCTCACCAGTGCAAGAAAACTGTGATGGTTTTAGACAGGCTTCAACAATGTGAACTGCTGGAATACATTTTGTAACCCTGCACAGAGAACATGAAAGTTCAAGAACACAGAGGAAAGACTGGACAGCTAATGAATGACATATGTGATCTGTCACAAAAAGAAATTCAGGTGGTTTTCGTAGAAGGTTGGTTCACAGTGGCAACAGGTGAGCGAATTTATTCAGTCATCACTGCCAATGCGGAGTTGAATGATAAGAATTTAATTGTGGTCGTAATTCCTGTTGATATATGTTCCACAGTCTAACATTCCAGGACTTCAAAAGTACAGACACAAAACATGTTATCAATACCAGCAGCATAAGTAAAAGTGCAAACAGAATGGTGCTTTAATAAACATGGCAATAAACTGGGCCTGACTCTCAATGACAATGCCCACATCCTTTCTAAACAAGATGATCAACTTTCACCTAGTTCAGCAGGTCAGAAGTTCAGCTATATTAGACCACAGCACATACCGAAACTACATCAGAGACTATTACCACATATCTAAATACCATAGCAGACTAAGCAAGTGGAAAAAAGCAGTGCTTTTCTTTAGACTTTTTCCACTGCTGAGTCAGTGGACATCGATTCATTACACACTGAACATATGGTATTGCAGTGGCCCATGCAGGTTAGAAGGTTGTAAGTCTTTTCTCCTATCAGGGCCACACTGTCCAGTGACTCTTGCTTCAAACTGTGTCCACACAGCTTTGATCTGACCCACTTCCAAGGTCAGTGACCCTTCACTGGACCTGAAACATTGATTCTACTTACACCTCTACAGGTACTGCCAGGCCTACTGAATTTGACTGGATTCATCCCTCCAGTTAGATACATTATCAGAAAAAAAGAACAAAATCTAGCTCAGTAATGATTGTGCTCCTGTAGTGAGGAGTGGAACACTGCCATCTTTCAGATGGGATGTTAAACCAAGATCTGTTCTGCCACCCCTTGAATGGATTTAAAAGATCTCTTGGCACTGTTGCGAAGAAAAACAGGGAGTTTTCCCTGAGAGATATCAAGAACTGCCAATGCTGGAGTCAGAGATAACACAGTGTGGAGCTGGAGGAACACAGCATGCCAGGCAGCATCAGAGCAGCAGGAAAGTTGATGTTTCGAGTTGGGACCCTTGGCATCATTCAAGTGAGGTCACAAAGAAAAATGATGATTTTTGTTATTATCACATTGCTATTTCTGGGATCCTGCTGCGTACAAATTGATATCCGAGTTTCTTCGATTAGAACAGGTAAAGGAACATTCCCTCAACAGGGAAAGCTAGGGCAAAAAGAACCAGTATTCCCTGGATGACAAAAAAAGAAAAATTAAAAGAGAAAGAGTTCATTTTGATGTCTGATAGAAAATACAATTGCGAACCAGGCTGAGTATCAAAGTTCAAAAAGGAAATTGATAAGCAAATAGGGGAAGCAAGGAGGGAGTATGAAAAGAAACTGGCAGCGAACATAAAGGTAATCTCAAGTCTTTCTTAGTCAGGTAAAAAGTAAGAGTGATTAAAGGAGGTGTGGAGCTGATTAGGGACTAAAACAAAAGAGATTGACATATGGAGTCAGAAGGTATGGCTGAGGTATACATCTGTCTTTACAAAGGAGAAAGATGCTACCCAGGCCTTGGAAAAACAAAAGGCAATTCAGACACACGGAAGATTTAAAATTGATAAGGAGAAAACATTTGATATGTACATGTATTTAACAGGACCGGATGAGATACAGAAATTATAGCGGAAATTGGGAAGGCACCAGGCATTAATGTTTCAGTTGTCTTTATATGTGTGGCTGTTGCCACAGGACTTGAAAATTACAAATGGTGCACATTTTGTTCAAAAAACGTGTAAAGATATGCCCAGCAACTATAGTTAATTTAATTTTGATGGTGGGAAACTAGCAGAAACAAATATTTTGGGACTAAATGAAGAGACATTTGGACAAAAATAGGCCAATTAACAAGCAAGCAGGGATGTTATAAGGTAAAATCATATCTAGCTAACTTGGAGTTTTAGGAAATATAACAGAGGGTTGTTCAGAGCATTGCTGTTAACGTGGTGGACATGGACTTCCAAAAGGCATTGTATACAATGCCACACAACAGACTTGTGAGCAATGTTAGAGCAAAAAATGTTGTGAGCAAAAGAGCAATACAGATATCACATCATTTGACTCTCAGAAAACAGAGTAATTGTTAATAAGTGTTTTCCAGTCTAGAGGAAGGAGTGTTGCAAATTCCCCACGGATCATTGTTGGGACCCTTACTTTTCCTAATATATATTAACGGCATGTACTGTGGACAATTTCAAGGTCTACAGAAATTAAAATTAGAGGCATCCTGAACTATGAGCAGGGCAAAGTAGATTTTCAAAAGGACAAGTTAATGGACCACCCGGACAAGTAAATGATGATATTCAATGTGGTAGAATGTGAAGTGATTAATTAGGTAAACATGGAGAGGTGATATAAAATAAAGGGTAAAACTGTAAGTTTAGGAGTAGATTTGTAGGTCAGGTTGTGGGTGTTGAGGTTGGTTGGCTCGTCGAGCTGGTTTGATATTCCGCAGACATCTCATTTCCCTGCTGGGTAACATCATCAGTGCAGCCTCCGATGTTTCCCCCCTTGGTTTTTAAACTCTAGAGTCCGTTGAGCTGGAAAAAACTGTAAGTGGGGGGTACAGGGGGATGATGGTCAATGGGATAACTTTAGTCTCATAAACTAAAATTTAAACATAAACTAAAGTAAAATTTGCAGGCTCAATCCTCCCCTGTGCCTAGAAACAAACTGTTGGGTTTAATTATTAGTGTCTTGTGGCACAGTGGCTGTGTTCCTCACTAGCAAAACAGTGAAGTCTCATTCACCTCGGAGGTGTGCCACAGTATCTCCAAACAGGTAGATTTTCAAGGGTTGCAAGTATAGAGAGATTTAGGTGTATACGTACAAAGTCAGTAAAGGTGGCTGTACAGTTGAAAGAGTGGTTAATAAAACATACACTACCCTTATCTTTATTAATAGAGTACAAGAACAAACAGGTTATGTTGAACTTGTACAAGATATTAGATTGGAATCAGCTGGAGTATAGTATCCAGTTCTCGGCACTGTACTTTAGGAAAGGTGTTAAGACATTGGAAAGTGCAGAAAAGATTCACAAGAACAGTTCCAGGGAAGAGGAACTTCAGCTAAGATGGGATTGTTTTCTTTGGAGAAGACAGGATGACGAAATGTGATACAGGTGTTCATGAGAAGCATGGATAGAGCAGAAACTGTTACCATAGGTGTAAAGATCGATGGCACAGATTTCAAGTAATTGGCAAAAGAGGTAAAAGCAATAGGAATGTTATTTTCATGTTATAAGTGATTAGCATGTGGAATGTGCTCCCCTATAGTGTGATGGAGACAGAGACAAGTTCACATGAAGTATTCATCGTTGGCTGGGCCAGCATTTATTGCACAACCCTAGCTGCCCTTGAAAGGTGAATGTGAGCTACCCCCATCAACCACTATTGTCTATTTGCTGTAGGTGCACCCACAATGCCATTAGGGAGGGAGTTGCAGGTTTTGGCCCAGTGACATGAGGGAACAGCGATATATTTTCAAGTCAGGATGGTGAATGGCTTGGAGAAAATTTGCAGAGGGTGGTGTTCCCATGTATCTGCTGCCCTTGTCCTTCTCAATGGAAGTGGTCATGATGAATTTCTGCAGTGCATACTTGTAGACCATACATACTGCTGTTACTGAGCAACGGAGGTGGAGGGACTGAATTTAGCACCAATTAAACAGACTGCTTAAGCTTGGACGATGTCAAGTTTCTTGAGTGTTGTACCCAAGCGTGGAGTATTCTATCACACTCCTTTTTTAAAAAATTTGTTGATGGGATGTGGAGTTCCCTGGTCAGCCAGCATTTACTGCCCATCCTGAGGAGCCCAGAGAACTGTTAAGGGTCAATTATATTGTTTTATATCTAGAGTCAGACTGAATAAGAATGGCAAATTTGCTTTCCAAAAGTACATTTGTGAAGCAGATGAGTCTTTACAACAATAAACTGGCTAACAGGTCGCCATCAGGCTAGCTATCATTTAAGCCAGATCTTTAATGGAATTGAAATTTTGCCATAAGAACTAGGAGCAGGAGTAGGCCATCTGGCCCCTCGAGCCTGCCCCCTCATTTAATAAGATCATGGCTGATCTTTTTGAGACTCAGCTCCACTTCCTGCCCACACACCATGACCCTTAATTCCTTTATTGTTCAACAATTTATCTAGCCTTGCCTTAAACACATTCAGCGAGGTAGCTTCAACCGCTTCACTGGGCAGGGAATTCCACAGATTCACAACCCATTGGGTGAAGAAATTCCTCCTGACCTCAGTCCTACATCTGCTTCCCTTTATTTTGAGGCGATGCCCTCTAGTCCTAGCGGAAACAACTTCCCTGCCTCCATCTTATCTACTCCCTTCATAATCTTATATGTTTCTGTAAGATCTCCCCTCATTCTTCTGAATTCCAATGAGTATAATCCCAGCCTACTCAGTCTCTCCTCATAATCCAACTCTCTCAACTCTGGAATCAACCGAGTGAATCTCCTCTGCACCCCGTCCAGAGCTAGTATATCCCTTCTCAAGTAAGGAGACCAAAACTGCACACAGTACTCCAGGTGTGGCCTCACCAGGACCCGATACAGCTACAGCATAGCCTCCCTGTTCTTAAACTCCATCCCTCTAGCAACGACAGACAAAATTCTATTTGCCTTTTTAATTACCTGCTGCACCTGCAATCCTACTTTTAGTGATCCATGCGCAAGGACACCCAAGTCCCTCTCTACGGAAGCGTACTGCAATTTTTAACCATTTAAAACATAGTCCATTTTGCTGTTATTCCATCTGCCTGATAGGATTCAAAACCATGTACCCAAAACTCTCACCAATGGTCCTGGATTTCTAGCCCAATGATATTACCCACTATACCACTACCGTCCGTCCACCTGCACATAGCAAGCTAGTTTTGGAGCGAAGTGGTTGAGTTACTCTCCACAGCATTCCTTATTCATTCTATTTCCCTGTCACCATCTCTATCTCCCCACCCCGATCTCCTCCTGCCTTCCCTATCATCTCTCACCAGTCCCCTCCATTCTCTCCTCCAAACTTCCCCTCTTCCTCCCTTCCTCCCTCACTCACACACACACACACTACTCCCTTTCTCTCTGTCCATCTCCATCTCCCCCACTTTCTTCTTCCCCCTCTTTCCTCTCTCGCCACCCCGCCCCCCGCTTTCCCTCTCTCCAATCGCCCCTCCCTCCCCCTCTTTCCCTCTCTCCAATCCCCCCTCCCTACCCCCTTCCCTTCTCGCCAATCCCCCCCCGCTTTCCCACTCGCCAATCCCCCCCCC
>JAHRHZ010000266.1:336154-367839 GCA_024137785.1 Ginglymostoma cirratum | reverse complement strand
CTCCATTCCCCCCTCCCCCTCCCCCTCTCTCCATTCCCCCCTTCCGCTCCCCCTTGATCTCTCTCCATCCCCGCCCTTGATCTCTCTATCCCCCCTCCCTCTCCCAGTCCCTCTCCCCCTTGCTCTCTCTCCACCCCTCCCCCCATCACTCGCTCTCTCCACCCCTCCCCCCATCACTCGCTCTCTCCACCCCTCCCTCCATCACTCTCTCCCTCACTCCCTCCCCATCACTCTCTCCATTCCATCCCCCTCTCCCTCAGACACTCCAGCCCCCGGTTCCGGGAACCCGTTGCCCCTGGTTACCTGGCCAGGCCGCCGCCTCTCCCTGGGAGCCTCCCACTCTCCTGAGGAACCTCAGACCGCTGCTCTCGATGGATGAAGATGATGATTAATTAATATTAGCGTTTTCTTCTACTACAAGGGGCAATAATACCTTAAAGATGTCTATTCCGCTCGCGACCTCCGGTGGCGGGTCATGGGCGCCGCCATCTTGGACAGGGATGGCAGCCACACTGCGCACGCGCTGCAATCGGGATCACTAGGAACTGCCGAATTAGCAAAAAAAATCACCGAAATCTCCAAAAGTCAACCAAAGCAGCAAAAAAAATCAACAAAAATCAGCAAAAAGTCACCAGAATCATCAATATCTGTAAAGAAAATCACCAAAATCTGAAAAACGCTGCAAAACGTTCACCCAAATCAGCAAAAAAATCACAAAGATCTGCAAAAAAATCAGCAAAACCCATGGGAAGAAAACTCACCAAAACAAACCATGGAAAATTACCAAACACAACAAAATCAGAGGTAGCAGGAACTTCATATGGTGGCATCAGAGATAACAGAGTGTGGAGCTTGAAGAACGCAGCAGGCCAGGTAGCATCAGAGGAGCCGGAAAGTTGACATTTCAGTTCGGGACCCTTCTTCAGTAAAACCTATGCGCCCCAGAAAAATTTTTTTGAAGAAGGACTAAAAGACAGGAAAATGTTCTAAAATTAAACAGCGAAAGACCAAAAAATCACCAGAAATCAGCAGAATAACATAAACCAGCAAAAGGATATCAGATATCAGTGTAGACTACCAAAAGTTCACAAAGAATTGTGAAAATATACATCCAATGATATAGACAGAAAGAGGAAAGAGGTTCTGCAGAGGGAACATGAGTAGATAGGGGCTAAATTAAAAAGCAGACCTAAAAAAGTAACAGTCCTTAACAGAGAGGCAGTGAGTATGATAAGGGTCAAGTATTAAACTTCACATGAGGGGACAACTATGAGAAGGGAAGCAGTCAATACAGGACTGAGGATATTGTACTTAAATGCACACAGTATCTGAATGAAGATAAATTAACTTGTCATAGAATCCCTACAGTGTGGAAACAGGCCATTCAGTCAATCATATCCACATCGACCCTTCAAAGGCCGGTGATTCGAATAAGGTCAGCCAGGTGGACCTCACAGAATATGAGTTCCCTGATTGGGGCTGTGAGCCTGGTCCAATCAGGGTCTCCTGGCTGACAGATATAAACAGGAGTGTCGGGGTTCTGCTCACTCTCGGAGCTAGCTGGGTTAGTGTCATGTATTTTTTCCTCTATTCATTAATGGGATGAAGTCATCGCTGACCAGGCAGCATTTAGTGCCCATCCCTAAACACCCAGAGGGCAGTTCAGAGTTAACCACATTGCTGTTGATCTGGAGTCACTTGTAGGCCATACTAGGTAAAGATGGCAGATTCCCTCCCTAAAGGACAGTATTGAAACTGATGGGTTTTTTCTTACAGTCGACAATGGATTCATGGTCATCGTTAGATTCTTAATTCCAGATATTGTATTGAATTCAGATTCCAACATCTGCTGTGGTGGGTTTCAAACCTGGATCCCCAGATGTCATCTGGGTCTCTGGATTAACAGTCCAGCAATAATACCACTAGGCCATTTCCTCCCTGATGTATTGTGTATGTGTAAATAAAGCGTAACTTGGTGAATATATATCTGCCTTTGTGGATTTATTTCACACACCCTTCCCTATCACCCTCCATTCCCCATGGCGAATCCACCTAACCTACACATCCCTGAACACTATGGGCAATTTAATATGGGCAATTGACCTAATCTGCACATCTTCGGACTGTGGGAGGAAACCAGAGCACCCAGAGGAAACCCACACAGATACAGGGAGCGTGTGCAAACTCCATGCAGACAGTTGCCTGAGATTAGATTTGTACCCAGGTCCCTACTGCTATGAGACAGCAGTGCTAATCACTGAGCCACTGTGCTGCCCCAAAATCAGATTTTTAGTGCAGATTTAAATTGACGAGTATGATGTTGTGGCTGTGGGGATCAAGGCGATTAACTAAATATCCAAGGATACACGTACTATCAGAAGGACAGGCAGATGGAGTGCACCAGCAGTGTACCAGAACTTCAAGAAAGTCGAGGGCAGAAGTGAGTGTAGTGGCCATTGCTAAGGAGAAAGTGCAGCAAAGCTGAAAGATCTGAATGTGGATAAATCACCTGAACCAGACAGGCTACACCTCACAGTTCTGAAGGAGATAGCTGAGGCGATTATGCAGGCATTGATGGTGATTTTTAGAAATCCCTGGAGTCAGAGAGGATTCTAGATGATTGAAAAATGGGTCATATAACAGTCCTGTTAAAGAAAGGAAGGGAGTGAGAAGACAGGTATAGTTGGACTGTATACGTATTGTTTCAAAAAACCCTCCTGGATGCAGCTAACAAATTTTACCTCATCTAAGTCCTTGGCCACTAAAGGAGTCCCAGTCAATACTGAGGATATGAAAATCATCCACTACAGCAATTCTGTTGTTTTTATATCATTTCCTTTACTGCTTACATATCTATTCCTCTATTTCCTGGTGGCTATTGGGAGGCTGATAGTATAACCCTATTATAGTTATTGCACCTTTCTTATTCGTACGTTTTACCCACGTGACCTCACTGGATGAGCCCTCCAAGATGTCCTCTCTTAGAACAGGTGTGATGTTCTCCTTAATCAGTAATGCATCTCCTCCACCCTTTTTACGTCCCTTTCCATCTCGCCTGAAGCATCTAAACCCTAGAATGTTGAGTTGCCTGTCCTACCCTTCTCTCAAACAAGTTTCATACCAGATACATTGTCATGGTCCCAAGTACTAATTCAGGGTCCAAGCTGATCTGTTTCACCTGTTGTACTCCTTACATTAAAAACTAAACACTTGGGATTGCTAGTCCCGCCATGTTCATTAATCTTACCGTGCCTGCTCTTCCCACTAGACTGACTTGACTTATCCTCCAACCTTTCCTCAATCATGGCACATGCTGATCTACTGCCCTGGTCCCCCCCACCCCTGACTGACACACACACACACACACACACACACGTTTAAGCCATCCCAAGTGGCAGGAGGAACCTCCCTGCCAGTAAATTGATGTCCCTCCATTTTAGGTGTAACCTGCCTTGACAGCACCCACCTTCCCTGGAAGAGATCCTTTGATCCACATATCTGAATCCCTCCCTCCTACACCAGCTCTTTAGCCACGTATTCAACTGTATTAACTTCCTATTTCTGGCCTCACTAGCACATGGCACAGGAAATAAACTCAAGATTATAAATTGAGACGTTTTCAATTTCTTATGTAACTCCCTGAACTCCCTTTGGAGGGCCTCATCTCTCTTCCTGCCTATGTCGTTAGTACCAATATGGACCACATCTGGCTGCTCACCTTTCCTTCAGAATATCCTGTGCTCACTCAGAGATATCCTTGACCATGGCACCAGGGGGGTAACACCATAGCAGAGTCTTGCTTATGCCACAGAAATGCCTATCTGTGCCCCTGGCTGTAAAGTCCTGCATCACTACTGCTCACTTATACTCCGACCCTTCCTGCTGTACAACAGAGCCAGTCGTGGTGCCACTGATCCAGCTTTCCTCTGACGGGCCTTCGACCCAACGGTATCTAAAATCGTTTACCCCATTTGAGACAGGAATGGCCACAGGGGGCTCCTGAACTGTCTGTCTGCCCCTCCTGGTGGTCATCCATTGATCTGGCTAAACTTTTGGCATGACCACATCCCTGAAACTCTGAACTCAAAACTTTCTGCCTCCTGTATGCTCCTCAGTGAATCCAACTGCTACTCCAACCGATCCACGTGGTCTGAGAGGTGCTGGAGGTGGACACATTTCCTGCAGACACAGTTGTTCGGGACACTTGACCTCTCGCTGATCATTCCTATCTCACAAGAGGACCATACCACTCCACTAATTGCCATTACTATTCCTCTAGCAACTACTGGATTAATAGAAAAGGAAAGACTTGCAAAGGCGAATCGACCTGTCAGCCTTCACAATTGGTATGACCAGTGCTGCCCATTTTGCAAACTGCACTGTTTGAAGATTTCTTTGCTTTCCAGCCTCCTGATTTCTGCCTCTTCTTTTGCCTGTAAGACAGATGGCACTGGGCAGGCTGTACAGAATCATAGAAATGCTTCCTGGCCAATATGCAAGGTGGTCTTGGCTCCTTTGATAGTCCTTGGACCTTCCTGAAAAGCGTCTGGATATTTAATTAGGACCATTTTCCAATCGAAGAATGTTGAGCCAATCAAGGTGAATCTTTTTCAACTAATTTCGACCCTTCATGCTTGGACCTGAGCCTTATAACTGTGATACAAGATCAGAACTGAAGTTGTACTCTTAATATGTAAAGGTTCGCTGGTACAGGTTCTTAGTCTAGCCGGTCTTATACAAACTTAAGGATTGGAGTCCAAAATTAATTTTGTTAATGACTGGCTCTGCAATCACCGATACAGCTGCACTAGTATCAACCTCTAATAGAACAAGGTGACCATTTAACAGACGTTTATTTTGATTGAATAAAAACCAAAATGACTGTGGATGCTGGAAATCAGAAACAAAAACTGAAATTGCTGGGAAAGCTCAGCTGGCCATATCTGTGGAGAAAAATCGAAGTTAATGTTTTGGGTCTAGTGACCCTTCCTCAGAACTATGAATAACTATGTGTTGTTAATTTTGACTGCTTCCCGATTTGGATGTTGTTAAGCGATTTAACTGTTCCAAGCCAGATGTAAGTAGGCTTTCCAGGTTATGCACTCTCCTGGATACCAGCCCATGGGTTCTCTTAGTGAATTTAGATCTAGTGGGACTCTTCTCTCTTTCAAGTTCGCGTACCAGCAACAACGTCAATGACCTGCTGGCCTGGATCCTAAAGAAAATTTGAATCGTTTGGCCGAGTCATGGCTTTGTTTTGAAGTTTTGCTGAAGCATGACCTGGAGTCCCTCTGTTCAGGATATGTCCTGAGAGAGGCTGTGCAATTGTCTTCACTCAACTGGTGTCCCCTAAGCTCAGTCATACTGGCGAGGGTTTCCGCTTCCACTTGCTGCATTATCCAACAATTAAACCAGTTGTAGACCCTGCTTGAAGTCCAGTTGACCTCATCTATTAGGGTTTTTGTATGGCTACGTCATCATTCCCACGCTTGTTGCCGCTGAAATAACTCCACTGAGGCCAATATCCTGTCACCAAGTCACCCTTTATTTACACGTGCATGGTACTTGGCACTGGTCCAGTTTCCTCAGAGCCAGCTCTCAGAGTGAACAGAACCTCTGCCACGCCTGTTTATATCTGTCAGCCAGGGCTCCCTGATTGGACCAGATTACCTTCAGTCCGGACAAACTCATTTTCTATGAGGTCCACCTAGCTGACCTCATTACACTTACTACAGTAGGGTGTTTGAAGGGTGGGTTGTGTTTGTGGGTGTGGGTGGTGTTTGTGGGGCTGTATTTATGGGGGGTGGCATGTTTGTGGGCAGTGGGGTGTTTGTGGGGTGGTTGGAAGGTGATGGAGAGGGTGATGCGTGATCAAGTGATAAACGAAGCCCCAAGAGACTGGAGCTCACTGTCATGCTGTCTGAAGCTCACACTAAATCTGGTGGAATCCCAGCTGGCACATCTCTCACATACTCTCGATCTGCAGCTTTACAATTTCCTGTGAAGTGAATCATGAGCCTGTAATGTTCCAATTTCTCTTCCGTGTTTGGGGTGTGGAGGGATCCCAATGGCACCGAGAATGCCAGCCAGGGTTGGGCTGGCATCCAAGTAAACACGCAGAGGAGTTTTCAGTTCAACAGCGAGAAGTTTATATAAGGTTACAAAGGGATCTTGATCCATTGGGCCAATGGGTCGAGGAGACGCACATAGAGTTTAATTTGGATAGATGTGAGGTATTGTGTTATGGTAAGGCAAACAAGGGCAGGGCTTATACAGTTAATGGTAGGGCCCTGGGGAGTGTTATCAAACAGAGAGGCATTGGTGTTTTTTGAAAATGGCATCACAGGTAGGCAAGGTGATGAAGAAGCAGTTTAGCAGCCTTGCCTCTGTTGCTCAGACAATTGAGTGTAGATTTGGAACATCATGTTGTGGTTTGCAGGGCATTGGTGAGGCCATTTTAGGAGTACTGTAAACAATTCTGGGTCACCCTGCTATGAGAAGGATATTATTAAATTGGACAGGGTACAGAAAAGATTTACATGGCTGTTGCCAGGAATGAAGTGTTTGAGTTATAGGGAGAGGCTCGATAGGATGGTACCTTTTTTTCATTGGAGTGTAGGAGGTTGAGGGGTAACCTAATAGAAGTTTATAAAATCGTCAAGGGCATTGATAAGGTGAACAGCAAAGGTCTTTTCTCCAGGGTAGGGGAGTTCAAAACTACAGGGGATATTTTTAAGGTGAGAAGAGAAAGATTTAGAATGGATCTGAGGGGCAGTTTTTTCACACAGAGGGTGGTTTGTATGTGGAATGTACTATGAAAGGAAGTGGTAGATGCAGGTACAGATAAAATATTTAAAAAAACATTTGGATATCTACATGAATAGGAAAAGTTCAGAGGGATATGACAAAATGCAGACGAACAGGAATAGTTTAGTTTGGGAGACTTGGTTGAAATGGATGTGTTGGGTCTGTTCCCAAGCTGCATTCCTCTATGACTGTATGACTTCCTGGGACAGCGGTGTGGCTTGGTAGTATTGCAGCAGAGGGCCATGGAAGGACAACACCATGTAGAATTCCATCGCTCAAAAAGATCGATTTCATTTGTGGACTGAGTGAACTGGGTTTGGGGAAGTCACAAGAGGAAGGCAATAGAGAGAGGTCAGAGTGAGGATATGACAGCGGTTTTCACGGACACCCTTCTGCCCTCAGCCCAGTGTCTTGGTCATTGCACAAACAAGTTCAACCTGGCAAGTTCCCCCAACACTGACTGCTTGCTGTCACTGGTGAATACCACAACATCAACCTCCACCCACCCCAACACTCAGAAGGGTTGAGGCCCCCACATGGTCAGGAGATGAATTGACAACAAGTTGAGGGGATCATCCTCCAGCCTCCCACCCACAGCATAATTTCATAGGTGGCAGGAATGGGCTGGGTATCTCTCTCTAGTGCCAACCCACCTGAATACTGCCGTCTGCAGCACATTTCCTGTCAGATTTTATGATGGACAAATTCCACCCACAACACACCCCAACCCAAACCAATGGATGGGCTCTTTATTTCTGTCTACAGTTCAGACATTTGCCTAATGGATGACAATGTCCTTATGAATTATTCAAAATCACCACATGTCAAACAATGATTATATCCAAAAAAACAATCCATTGACTGGTTTAAGAGATAACAAGGTATAGAGCTGGATGAACCCAGCAGGCCAAGCACCATCAGAGGAGCAGGAAAGCTGACGTTTCGGGTCTGGACCCTTCTTCAGAAAGGACCCTTTTTCTGAAGAAGGGTCTAGACCCGAAATGTCAGCTTTCCTGCTCCTCTGATGCTGCTTGGCCTGCTGTGTTCACCCAGCTCTACATCTTGTTATCTCATTGACTGGTTCCTGCTTAACAATTCTTAAAAGAAACTACAGCTGGAGAATCAATGGCTCCTCAGTGACATCCATATCTGAACAAAGCTGGAATCAATGGTATCGGGGGCAAACTCTCTGGTGGTTGGGGTCACAGCTGATACATGAGAATATGCTTGTGGATGTGGAAGGCTGTCAGCTCCAGGATATTGCTACAGGAATTCCTCAGGGTAGTGACCTAGGCCCAACCATCTTCAGCTGCTTCATCAATGCCCTTCCTTCCATCATAATGTCAGAAGTGGAGATGTTCGCTGATCACTGAACAATGTTCAGCATCATGCATTAATCCTCAGATACTGAAGTAGTCCATTTTCAAATGAAGAAACACTTGGAAAATATCCAGGCTTGGGCTGAAAAATGGCAAGTAATATTCACACCATACAAACACCAGGCTATGACCAAAAAAAAATCTAACCACTGCCCCTTGACATTTAATGGTGTTACCATCACTGAATCCCCCACTATCAACATGATTGAGATTACCATTAACCAGAAACTCAACTGGACTTGCCACATAAACAGGGTGGCTACAAGAGCAGGTCAGAGGCTAGGGAGAATTACGTTCAGTGACTCACCTCCTGACTCCCCAAAGCCTGTCCATCATCTACAAGGCACAAGTCAGGAGTGTGATGGAATACTCCCCAGTTGCCTGGATGGGTGCAGCCCCAACAACACTCAAGAAGTTCAACACCATCCAGGACAAAGCAGCCGCTTGATTGGCACCACATCCACAAGCAACCATTCCCTCCACCACTGACGCTCAGTAGTTTACTATCTACAAGATGCACAGCAGAAATTCACCAAAGACCATTAGAGAGGAGGTGAATTATAGAAACAGAGTTACAGAGGGGGCTTTAACTAAACCAGTGGGGAGATGGTGGTAGAGGGTTCACGTGAAGGTAGATTTACAAAGTGGAAGAGAAAGGGCAAGGCAACGTTGCAGAACAGTCAGTGGGTAATGGTAGTCAGGGTGTGATAGGTCAGGAGACAGTTTACAAATCTAACACAACACTTGTACATGTGCAGTGCTGGCAAATAATCAGAGGGTTCCCATGGCACCAAGGTAGTGTTCCTACCTCTGAGCCAGGAGGCCTTGTTTCAAATCCTACCTGCTCTGCAGGTGTGTCATAACATAAAATATATTTCTGCTCCGTTTCCAAGAGACTTGATCTCATTTTGGGAAAGGTTTGATCCAGCTTAGTTTCATCTGCCCAGATAACTCAACATCAAGTCTGATTTCAAATGCTGATCAGGCTTATATAGGACACATGAAGCAGCTGTGTTAGTACAGCTCTGAGGTCCTGCAGTGTCCCTGCAATTGCCTTTTGATTTTGGCAACAAATTTATACTAACACAGAAATTGACAGGTTCAGATAACCAAACTTAAGGTAGAATTTGACAGAGAATGGTGACAATGTGAAAGTTATTATTGCAGTGACTAATTTATCTTTTATTAGTTCAAAACACTTGGGCATTGCTGGGTGGGCCAGCAGTTATGGCCTGTCTACAGTGCCCTTGAGAAGGTGGTGGTAAGCTGCTATCTTGAACCACGACAGTCCACATGCTGTAGGTAGACCCACAATTCCCTTAAGGAGGGAATTCAAGAATTTTGACCTAGTGACACTAAAGGAACGGCAATGTATTTCCAAGTGCGGGAGCAAGTTACATGGTGATAACATCACTGGATTGGTCATTCTGGGAGAATAGCGTCTCATTTCTGCTTGGGGATCCTGCAGCCTTCAGGGCTCAATATAGAGTTCAATATTTTTAGAGTTTGAATACCTTCTTCCATGTCCTTTATCCATCCCCACACCTAGGCCTGTCATTCACAGCCAACCCATTTTCACCTACTTATCGCCCCCATTTCCCCTTCCCTGGCACACAATTATCCATCCTTCGCCTAACTGTCTTTCTGTCTCTCTGCGCTCTGTCTCCACCTATCCTCTCACTCATTTACCAATCCCTTTCGCCACAAACTGTCTTCAGCATATATACCACATTTTCCTAGCCATTACTAGTTTTGATAAAGAGTCACTGGATTTGAAACATCGACTTTGGTTTCTCTCCACAGATGCGACCAGACAATGCTGAATTTCTCCAGCACTTTCTGTTTTTGTTGTCGTAATTCTGAGACTGTGGGTTCAAATCCCACCATGACAGCTGGTGTAACTTCAAGTCGACAAATACATCTAGCATTGAGGATTAATCTCAATTTAGTTTCATGGTGCCATCATTGATATTTGTGAAAATAGATCTGGCTGAAAAACACCCCTTTCAGGGAAGGAAATCTGCTATTGTTAGCTTGTCTGGCCTACATTTGTCACCACACCCACAGTTTGACTGTAGAAAAAGATTTCTTTAAAAATTGTCAGGATGTTGTGTGGTGCCCAGGGAAGCCATGACTGGTGATGTTTCCATGTTGCCCTTGTCCTTCTGGTTGGTAGCATTAAAAGGTGCTGTTGGAGGATCCTTAGCAAAATCCTCACTATGGATGAATTTAAGGTGGGTAGGGGCCTGGGGGTGGGACAAGCAGCTGAGGAAGAAGAGAATAAAGGATTTCTTTGAAAGGTTTCCATGAGGAAAGGAGTTCCGAATGGATATGAATACTGGTATGGTCTGGTTGAATGGAATGGTCTCTTTCTGTGTCATATACCCTATGTAAATGTTAAGCTTACTTTGGCCAAATATAATGAACAGGAGGAACAGTCATTGAGGCCTTGATCTTATTCCCGACACTTTTCAGGACAACGTGTATCCCAAATTCATTTCCCAGAATTTACTCAAGTCACATCATCTGTTTCCTCAAAAAAATTCGTTTATCGATTTCCTCATCCTGTGAAAGTTTAACAATCTCCACCCCACTACTCCCAATCCCCTCACTGCACCCTCCAGCATGCAAGACCATTATTGGGAGTAGAGAGTTCCAGATCTCCATGATTTTTTGTGTGAAGAAGTGCATCTGCAAATTTCATGGTTTTATATTCTGCGGGTATCACACCACAGCAGATTGTGAAATCTGAATTCAATAAAAACCTGTCATTAAAAAGCTAGTCCAATGGTGACCGTGCTACCGTTACCAATCCTTGTAAAAACCCATCTGGTTCACTAATATCCTTACAGGGAGGGACTTTACTGTCCTTACCTGGTGTCTGCTATATATGACTGCGGACCTGTAGCAATGTGGTTAGCTCTCAATTGCCCTCTGAAATGAATAGTTCACCTCCTGACTTTCCAAAGCCTGCCCACCATCTATAAGGCACAAGTCAGGAGTGTGATGGAATACACCCCACTTGCCTGGATGGGTTCAGCTCCAATAACACAGAAGAAGCTCGACACCATCCAGAACAAAGCACCACATCCACATACATTCGTCACCACAGACACTTAGTAGCAGAGCGTACTCTTTACAAGATGCACTGCGGAAATCCACTAAATGTACTTTGACTGCACCGTCCAAACCCACGACCACTTCCATCTAAAAGGGCACGGGCAGCACACATATGGGAACACCATCACCTGCAATTTCCCCTCCAAGCCTGGAAGTCCCTCCCTCAGGGCATTGTGGGTCAACCCACAGCACGTAGACTGCAGCGATTCAAGAAGGCAGCTCAACATTACCTTCTCAAGGGGCAACTAGGACAGGCAATAAATGCTGACCGAGTGATGCACATGCCCCACGAGTGACTAAAAGGTAATTTGGTCTGGCAAGTAAAGAACAATTAGGGATAGGCACTATTGCCTTGTTGGTAATGGTCAGAAGTCACACGATACCAGGTGATGGTCCAACAGGTTTAATTGAAAACCTGGTGCTGTGTGATTTCTGACCTTGTGCATCCCAGTCCAACACTGGCGCCTCCACATCATAGCTTGTCGGTAATAGCATGTTTAAAAGGATGTAGGAGGCTGAATTTGTTTCAGAGGCAGGTTCCAGAGATTGGATCTTGCATTTTCGAGCGAATGTTGCTGCAATAATTTTTGACAAACTGGCACTAAATGAAAGAGCAACGACAAATGTCTGCTCATTTTCCCCTCTATACTCCTCTGTATCGTGGCTCTCTTTGCATCTTGCAGCTAGGCTGTGGCTGTGACTACACATTAAATGCAATGAAAAGAAAAACTAAAGCTAAAATGTTATGAAAATGAATGGGTGAATGTTGTGCAGCAGTCGCTGGGAAAGTCCCAGGCACTTTCCCTGCAAATTGACTTTGAACCACAAGACCTTATTTTCATTCCTCTGTCTGTTTCCCTAATTTTCCAAAATGGATCCAATTCCTTTCTGAAAATGTAAACACAGTGTGGAGCTGGAGGAACACAGCAGGTCAGGCAGCATCAGAGGAGTAGGAAAGTTGACGTTTTGGGTTTGCACCTTTCGTAAGGACTGGAAAGGGGGAAAGGAGCTCAGAAATAAATGAGGAGATGGGGCTGGGGTAAGGTAGGTGGGGTGGTGATAGGTGGATGCAGGTAGGGGCTAGTGGAGATTGGTCCGTGGGAAGGGCGGGGTGGATAGGTGAGAACGAAGACGGACAGGTTGTGTCAGGTCGTGGAGGTGGGGATGAGAGGCAGAGTTGGGCGTGGAATGAGGTTGGGGTGGGGAGAATTTGAAACTGGTGAATTCTATGTTGAGGCCATCAGGCTGTTAGCTCACAAGGCAGAATATGAGGCATTTCTCCTCCAGTTTACATGTGATGTCATTGTGATATTGGAGGAGGCCCAGGATGGACATGTCACCAAGGCAGTAAGGTGCCGCGCCCCCCCCCCCCGGTTAAATAGAAGGTCTTGTTGATTATAGCATTTGGAGCGCAGATGCTCCGCGAATTGGTCGCTGAGTCTGTGCTTGGTCTCAGCGATGTAGAGGAGACCAGGCTGGAGGATGTATAGGTAAATCTCTGTTGGATTTGGAAAGATTGTCTGGGGCCTTGGACGGAGGTGAGAGGGGATGTGTAGGGACAGGTGTAGCACCTCCTGCAGTTGCAGGGAAAGGTGCCTGGTGTGGTGGGGTTGGTGGGGAGTGTGGAGAGGATGGGGGAGTTGCGGAGTGAGCGGTCCCTACAAAAGGCAGATAGGGGTGGGGAGGGAAATGTCTCATTGGTGGTGGGGTTGGATTGCAGGTGGCGGACAGAGGTGGCAGAGGATAATGCGCTGGATGCAGAGGTTTGCGGAGTGATGTGTGAGGACCAGGGGAACTCTGTCCTTATTTTTGTTAGGGGGGTGGGTGTTTCAGGGCAGATGTGCGGGAAATGCAAGAGATGCAGTTGAGGGTGTTATGAATCATTGGAGGAGGAAAGTTGTGGTCCTTGAAGTAGGAGGACATTTGGGATGTCCAGGAGTGGAATTCTCTATTTTGGGAGCAGATGTGGCAGAGGCAGAAGAGTTGGGAGTAAAGGATAGCATTCTTGCAGGAGGGTGGGTAAGAGTAGGTGTAGTCAAGGTAGCTGTGAAAGTCGGTGGGATTGAATGAGATGTCGGTGCTGAGATGGTTACTGGAAATGGAGATGGAGAAGGTACAGGAAGGGAAGGGAGGTATTGGAGATGGTCCAGGTGAATTTGAGGTCGAGGTGAATGGTGTTAGTAAAGTTCAGGAACTGTTCAAGTTCCTCATTGGTGTGTGAGGCTGTGCTGATACAGTCATCAATGTAACAGAAGAAGAGGTGAGGGATGGTGCCAGTGTAAGGGTGGAAGAGGAACTGTATCACATGTCCTATGAAGAGGCAGGCATAGCTTGGACCCATGTGGATGCCTACAAAGAGACAGGCATAGCTCAGACCCAAACGGATCCAAGCTTGAACAGTTCATCAACTTTACTACATTGATGGGTGTATCAGTGCTGCCTTGTTCTCCCATGAGGAGCTGGTTCAAACCATTGCCAAAATGAGACTGAGTCTCTCATAAACTGAGCAGAAACATATTTTCCAGAAACTTCCACCAGCAATGTTTTAAAAACACAAATCTAGGAAAATGTGAGGTCATCTTTCTTGGCAAAGATTGACAAATGAATGTGCTGGGTTTTCCCCTCCTATCCACCGTCTTTCTCTCAGGCTCAGGTTTCCACATTTGGTTGGAGGCTTCATCACATAATTTCCTTTCTCTCACCACCCTGCCAGACAAACAGCTTCCCCCTCTCCACCACATCTGATACGTTTATAACCATGTTATTATGTGCTGCCTGAAAGGGAGGCAGACATTGATTCAGTAATAACTACCCACTGGGAGTTAGAGAGACACAGGGGAGATGATACTGTAGCAGTAATGTTACTAGACTGGTAGCCCAAAGGCCTAAACTGAATGCTCTGGGACCTAGGTTTAAATCCCACCAAAGTAGCTGTTGGAATTTCAACTTAATTGGCAAATCTGGAATTGAAAACTACTCTCAGGAATGGTGACCATGAAATTGTTGTAAAAATATATCTGGTTCACCAATGTGCTTTAGGGAAGGAAATCTGCCATCCTGACCTGGTCTGGCCAACATGTGACTCCAAGCTCACTGCAACATGGGTGACTTTAGGGCTGGGCAATAAGTGTTGATCTTATCTGTAAAGGTCACATTCCATGAAAGAAAAGACAAACTGCTCAAGTGGGAAAGAGCAAGGGTCAGTGTGACTGTAACAAAAGGTGAGCACTGTGTGCTCTTTAGGACCTTCAGTGGGCTGGGCATTCATTTGAAAGACTGAAATTGTAAAGAAAATGAAGGAAAAAAAATGCCTCTCATGTTATTCTTCCCCATTCTGCCTTGAAGCAATGCCTAAGAACCCAGTAAGCACAGGGGGAATCAGGGTAAGGCATTGATAGCAGAATTTTCAAGGACCTAATGTTTAATATGAGAGACAAGCCAGGAGTGAAGCTGGAAGAACTGCATAAGCAACAAGTGATAGACAGAGCTAGGTGATCCCACAACTAACGGATGAGATCTAAGCTCTACAGACATGCCATATCCAGTCGTGAATGGTGGTGGACGATTAAACAACTCACTAGAGCTCCACAAATATCCCCATCCTCAATGATGGAAAATCCCAGTACATCAGTACAAAAGATGTGGCTGAAGCATTCATAGCAATCTTCAGCCGGAACTGCTTTGTGGGTGATCCATCTTGGCCTAGTGGTCTCCAGCATCACAGATACAAGTCTTCAGCCAATTCAATTCACGCCACGTGATATCAGTAGCTGGAGGCTCTGGATACTGCAAAGGCTATGGGCCCTGACAACATTCTGGCAGTAGTACTGAAGATGTGCTCCACAATTTGCCACATTCCTTGTCAAGCTGTTCCATTATACTTACAACACTGGCACCTTCCCAACAACGTGGTTACACTCCAGCATTCCACAGAATGTCTCTCAAGCTGCATAAGCGGCTCTTGACAAAAATTATTTCAGTACATTTAGATAGGACCTTCTGCATCCTCTTCACAACTTTCGAGTGCCTAAGAACCCACAGCATAGTGCATTATAGTCCATCAAAGTTTGGGACTGTAGGTAAATGCAGCAGTACACAGTAAGCTCCCACATACAATAGAATAATAAATTACCAGCCTTCTGATGCTGAAGGCTAGACTATTGATCAGGATACTGGGGAGAATGTTCCCTGGGGTATAATTCGTAGATCATAGAATCCCTACAGTGTGGAAACAGGCCCTTCAGCACAACAAGTCCACACTAACCCTCACGGCATCCCACACAGGCATATCACCCTATAACCCACCTAATCTACACATCCCCAAACCCTATAGGCAATTTAGCATGGCCAATCCACCTGGCCTGCACATCTTTGGACTGTGGGAGGAAACTGGAGCACCCAGAGGAAACCCACGCAGACACAGGGAGAATTTACAAACTCCACATAGACAGATGCCCAAGGGTGGAATTGAACCTGGGCTCCTGGCACTGTGAGGCAGTAGTGCCTACTGCTGAGCTGCTCCTATATGTTCTGTCCCCTTGGTTGCTATCCAAAAGATAGCACTTCCAGCAGTACAAGTACCCAACTGGAGTGGTGACCCAGGGAACGTTAAGAGTTTTCTGGAGTGGAGCTCACGTCCTCCGACTTGGAGATAAGAGCTGCAGTTCAGATGGCCATTGTGCTGCAGCAAGCAATGATAGAGCAAGATGAGCAAGGTTGTATCAGAGATAATAGGTACTGCAGATGCTGGAGAAAACGAGCAAGGTGCTTGTTTTGGCAAGCTCAGAAGTCAGACAATACCAAGTTATAGTCCAACAGGTTTATTTGAAATCACAAGCTTTTAGAGAATTTCCCCTTCATCAGGTGACAGAATTTATAGGCAGAGAGGTCAATGGGCAGAGACATCAAAGGACCTTACGAAGTGGAGTGTTGACAGGCCAAATAATTGACCTCTGCAGGTGATCGAGGTGTCAGACAGCGTGAGTAAAATGTCAACAGTTGAATAAAAACTGAAAGGACTGCAGATGCTGTAAATCAGAAACAAAAAAAGAAGTTGCTGAAAAAGCTCAGCAAGTCTGGCAGCATCTGTGAAGAAAAAAATCAGGTTCTGAGGAAGGGTCACTAGACCCAAAAAGTTAACTCGAGTTTTTCTTCACAGATGTTGCCAGACCTGCTGAGCTTTTCCAGCAACTTGTTTTTGTTGCCAACAGTTGAATAACAAGTGAAAGGATGACCTATAATCCAATTAAATGGGGTAAGAGAGATAACTACAAAAAATTAAAAATAAGGTGGTGCTGGAGAAAAACCAAATGACTAGAATAACATGATAGGTACAAGAGTTGCACACCGAGGGTCCAACCAGAGTAACAAGTAATCCAAAACTGTACAAGCTAATTAAGGTAGAGAGATCATAAGAATTTATCAAGGTCACAGTGTCAAAACAGGATGGTAATGGAAATTTTACAGATACACAAGTGTGGTGGGGTCACATTGTTGCCCTGGCTTGGTCGTCTCATTCTTTACTCGTTTGGAACCCCTCTGGTATGAGGCTTTGGGAAGAGATGTACAGGGTGTCTGATACAATAACCAACTGGACATTGTGTATAAATTATGTTTAATAACTTAAAATGTACAAACTGTTTGAAAATGATGTTTTGCATTGTACTGTTTTAATTAATGATACAGACAAGCCTAAAAAAATGATTGCTGCTGAAACATGATTAGTTCCATCAACTAGGAGGTTGGTATGTTCATCCAGGTCTGTACTTTTCTTAATGAGCTTTAATTCCATCCTTAGTCAGTTACTCATCTTTTACATTAAAATGTTGCTCTTTAATTCACAATTTAATGTTACACCAGACCCTGCCATCCCACAGCAGTCAAGAAATAGACCAGCAGACAGTCAGCATGAACACACAGGAAATAGGAGCTGGAGTTGGCTATTTGTCCCTTTGAGCTTGCTCCATTGGTCAACAAGATGACAGGTGATGATCTAAATCAACATCACCTTCCTGCAGTATTCTCATATCCCTTAAATCACATAGGTTCCCAAAAATCTGTCTATTCCTGCATTGGATAATCTCAACTCTGATGGTCCCATAGGTCACTGGAGGAATTGAGACTTGCAGGTTCTGCAAGACAAAAATCAATAACATTCTCTCATCACCACAAGACTACTCTCTTCTTCAAAACAATGAGCCAACCTCTGCCTCTAAAGGATGAGGATAATCATCTTTATCACATGGAGCCAAGTGGGCACACGGAGTTTTGGTGTGCCAATGTAAAATTCATTGAAGTGTATAACATTTGTGATGGACTCAACTGGATGATGCTGGCTTTCCATACTCCCCGCCCCCCTCAAAGCTGAGATGTGTAGAATTGTGGAGTCAAACCTTAGGATAATCATTTAGGACTGAGATGAAGGGAAATCTGGTTTAAGAGAGTCTAATGATGACCATGAAACCATTATTGATTGTTGGGAAAACCCTTCTGTAACTCACTGATGTCCTTTAGAGAATGAAACTGCCATCCTAACCTGGTCTAATTTACATGTGACTCCAGGCTAAAGTGTTATGGTTGACTCTTAACTGCTCTCTGGGCAATTAGGGATAGGCTATAAATGCTGGCACAGCCAGTGATGTAACATTCTGTAAATGAATCAAAATATGAAAAACTTCTCTGGAATTCTATACCTTAGCAGCCAATGGATGCTCAGTAATTGAGTATATTCAAATTAGAGCTCGACAAAGCATATAAAATGAAGTGAAGGTAACTGTATAAAATAAATGGTACATTAACAGGCCATTCACCCCCGATCACAGACGGTTCAACCTAATCACTCCAACTGATATTTATGGTCCATTTGAGCTTCCTTCAACTTTTCTCATCAACATTGAACATTTCAGTTCTCTGTTCATTCCTCCCTCCTATCCTCAGTTATGGCAGTAGGTTAGCAAAGTGTGTTTGAGGCAGAAGGTCAGCCATGATTTTACTGAACAGTAGAACAAGTTATAAACAGCTTACTTCAACTCAAATGGTCTATATTCAGACATTCAAAAGCATTGGGAGCATGATCCAGCAGATGGGTCAACACAATGGAGAGTAATTTCAAACATTAAATGTTGCATTTTTATTTTGGAAAACAGCGTAGCTATTCCCACTTTAAATGGGTTCCATGCGTTCAGAAGCAAGCTCCTTGTTCCAGGCTTCAGTTCGAACCCAGGAACTGACATTTTTCTGGTTTAATCTTACACTGAGCAACAGCGACACAATAGACAAGATGGAATTATAGACAGCAAAGCTTGCTTGATAACAGCATTAAGAAGAACTTGTTAAAAAAAAAACATCATGGTATGTGGACATCACTGACTGGACCAGCATGTCCTTGAATCAAGTGGCTTGCTCTGCTCAGCCATTTCTAATAACAGTCAAGAGTCTGTTGGTCTAGAGTCACAAGTAGGCCAGACCAAGTCAGAATGACAGATTTCCTTCTGTCAAAAAGATTAGTAGGCCAGGCAAATTTTCACAACAATCACTGATAGCTTTACAGTCACATTACTGAGGCTAGATTACAAATCCACGTTTTATGAACTGAATTTAAATTTCACCAGCTGCGATGATAGGATTTGAACCTACATCCTAAGAACATTTGCCTGGGCCTTTGGATTACTAGTGTTATGATCCCAGTTGATGTGCACCATGACAAGTCAGATCCCAGAATGAAATCTAGCTTGATAGATCTTATGTTTAATTTTTGAAGTTAGTTACTGAAATATTAACACAAAGCTGCAGATCTTCTTCAACAACAAAACTGAAGTTTATTACACAAAAGAAGAAATTAAAAAACAAAACAAGCAATGCAAATATAGAAGTCTTTATCCAAGATCTAAAGCACACTGCAAATTAAAGTCTCAACCATTTAGCCAATACTATTCATCACAGAGCCTCAAGTCCAGAGAAATTATACCCTATCTCAACTCTAAGTGTCTACAGATGTCTCACAGATTTGTTGTGGACTGTAAGACAATTCAGTGAGTCTGTTCTTTATCTGTTGACATGGCATTTTCACTATTCTGAGAGCCTAAACTTTTGCATTTCCATAAATCTGATAGCTTTGCACATGGACCACAGTGGTTCAAGAAATCAGCTCACGACCACCCTCTCAAGGGCAACGAGGTACATGCAATAAATGCTAGCCCAGCCAGTGATGCACACAGTGAATAACCAGCCAAAAAAAATTCAACTAAACTCTCCTGGCTTAGTAGCTTCAAAATGAAACCTCTCTACTGAGGTAACTGGTTACTTGAACTGCCCTGAAAAGCATCTTCTAGGAGAGAAACTTAACTTGTTCCTGCCTTGTCCATCCGAGATTCTTCTACACAGTAAACAAAGTTAATGGCCTGACATATTTACCTACTTGTTGTAAACCCAACAGGTTTGTTTACTTGAGGCGTATTTCCATGAATTCCCCAGGGATATGCAATCATCTGCTTTCTGACAAACGCTGGTTCTGTTTGCTTTGTGGTTTTTAAAGAAAACTCTCCACAGAAGTAACCAACACCCATTTGCCTATAATATAAATTATATACCCCTTCCTCACACTAGTCAGTGACATCACAACTAAGCCAGTGTCACCTCCGCTCACCTCACTGATCTTGGCCACTGGGACAATTCTGCAATTTGCCCTGAGAAGGTTCCCACCCTCCTCTTATAATGACTGGTCCCTGGATAACCAAAATAGTTAGCCTTTCGGGAAAAGAACTAGATGGTGCTGGTTATCTCACAGAATTGTACATCAGCAGGAAATAGGCATAGTCAGGTCCCTGGGCGTGGAGGCGGCGGGAAAACAGCATGGAAATGACAAGCTTAGTGTTGAACAATTGACATCCCCTGAGGATTTTTGGTGTCTGATCAATTCATGCCAGAATTTCCAACTGCGGTGAAAGTCTGAATATTTCTGTCATGAAGGTGACATCTGAAAGTGCAAGAGTAGCAAATTCAAAAATAATTTTCAAAGGGAATTGGATTAATACTAGAAAAAGAAAGGAAACATAAGTAGGGGCACTAGGGAGTAGCATTAAATTGGACTGTTTCTTCAAAGAACCGGTATAATAAAATGAGAAGAATGGTCTCCTTCTACCCTACGAATAGCCGCAGATATTTATGAGGCAAACACGCACACAGTATAGCTGTCAGAATTGTATACAAAGATTGTTAAAGATCTTGCCGAATGCAAGACCTGGACAATGTTCATCTACAAGGTGCACTGCAGGAATTCACCAAGGCTCCTAAAACAGCACCGTTCAACCCCACAAACATTTAAAAAATTCTTGTGGGATGTAAGCATCACTAGTCAGGCCAGTATTTATTGCCCAGCAGGCAGTTAAGAGACAACCATATTGCAGGAGGTCTGGAGTCACATCTAGGCCAGATATCCTTCCCTAAAGGACATTAGTGATCCTTACAATCAGCAATCATGTAGTAGTCATCTTTAGACTTTTAATCCCAGATTTCTTTTGTATTAATTTCATACTCCACCACGGCTGGATTTGAACCCAGGACTCCAGAACATTACCAAGGTCTCTGCATTAATAATGCAGTGATAAGTCCACTACAACATCACCTCCCCCATCATTTAGAAGGTCAAAGTCAACAGATATATGGGAACACCACCCACTGCAAGTTCCCCTCCAAGCCATTCACCATCCTGACTTGGAAATATATTGCCATTCCTTCGCTGTTGCTGGGTCTAAGTCGAGTATATGCTTCCTCAAGGACATTGTGGGTCGACCTACAGAACACAGACTGCAGCAGTTTAAGAAGTTAGCTCACCACCACCTTTGCAAGGGCAACTAGGGAGAGGCAATAAATGCTGACCAGCCAGTGATGCCCACATCCCAAACATGGACAAAAGAACTGAATTCAGGGGGTGAGCAAAACTAGTGTAAAAGGGGAATCAGAGGAAAGGTCTCTGCTGCTTGATTTGGAGGAACACGGTTGTGGTAGTTGAAGGCCAGTCATCTCAGCTCCAGGATATCTGTGCAGGAGGTCCTTGGGATAGAGTGGAGCTTAATCCAATTAATGAACGGGACGGTTCCAACAAGCGGCAATTCAGAGATTTAGTGTGCAGGGGCAAGGCAATATTGCAGTGTAGCAATGCAGGTAACAATGACACGTGTCAGACAGGAAGGGACAGGACATACAAAGGTAAAAAAGTCCCAGAAGAATCAGGGAGAGTTGGGAAAATTGATAAACACAGTGAAAATCAAACAAGCCTTAGAAACGTAGTAGCACAGGAGGGAGGTATTTGGCCTTTCATGTTGGTGCCAGTTCTCTTGACTCACCCTGTTCCCACTCTCCTTTGTTCTTCCTGTGGCCCTGAATCCATACAGCACTTTTTAAAACAAGATAGATGAATTAACAGCACAAATAGAAATGGCAGGGTATGATCTGATAGCCAATGCAGCGGCATGGTTGCAAAGTGACCGAGTCTGGGACACAAATGTTCAGGTGTATTTGATATTTTGGAAGTGCAGGAAGAAAGGAAATGGAGGTGGCGTAGATCTGTTTATTAATGGTTAAAATTGATAAATAACAAGGAATATCAAGGTGTTGAATCAGTTTGAGTGGAGATCATAAATACTAAGGGCAAAAAGTCATTTGTTGGACTAATTTGTAGGACAACAGCAACATTGTAGGGCAGAGTCTCAATCAAGAATTAATAGGGTTAGTAACAAAGGGACTGTAATAATCAATGAAATTAACGCTCACATAACAAAGACGTCTGGTAAAATGGCAGCAGAGCAAGACGTTCCAGCTGCAGCTCATCTGCTCCGCCCAGTTTTTCTTCTTTTCTCCATTTTCCTCCCTTTTCTCAACCTGACACCTTACCCTGACCTCTGGAGTGAAGACAGCAGCAACCAGATGTCAGTGGCCCAGTACAATGCATGGTGGCAGCCAGTGGTCAGGTGACATGAAGGCCCACTGTGCTGGTCCACGGCAGACAGTCCTTGGAGAAACTGTGATGTTTATCTTTTTAACTTCCTTGTTTTTATGACCTGTGGTTATAATGTGTATAGCTGTAATGTAACATTTTTCCCCTCATTTTTCTACTCTGTAAATGAGGATTGTACCTAGGTACTCTGTGGAAAAAGTTCTGTTTTTGCTATGGATGCTGGAACTCAGAAACAGAACCAGAAATTGCTGGTAAAAAACTCAGCAGCTCCGGCAGCATCTGTGGGGAAAGAAAGCAGAGTTAATGTTTCCGGTCCAGTGACCCTTCTTCAGAAAGGTCACTGGACGCAAAACATTAACCCTGCACAGACACTGCCAGACTTGCTGAGTTTTCCCAGCAATTTCTGTTTGTTGCTTCTCAGCTCCAGCATTCACAGTTCTTTCGGTTTTCGCAGTTCCTTTTCTTTTTCTAAAGTTATTCAACTTGATGTTCAGTCCTAAAGGCTGCAGGGTCCCCCAGTGGAAAATGAGATGCTGTTCTTACAGTTGGTGCTGGAAAACCTCAGCAGGCCTGGCAGCATCTGTGGAGAGAAACAGAAAAACAGAGTTAATGTTTCGTCGAGTCTGGTATAACTCTGAACTTTCAACTATTCTTCTGAACATTCTTCCCGTGTCTGTGTGGGTTTCCTCCCGGTGCTCTGATTTCCTCCCCAAGTCCAAAGATGTGTAGGTTATGTGGATGGGCCACTATCCATAGCCGCCAAAGATGTGCAGGCTGGGTCGGGTAGCCATGGACTATTCAGGGCTACGGGAATAGGGTGGGGGTGGGGTGGTGTGTCTGCCTAGGACCGTCGTCGGAGGGTCAGTGTGGACTCGATGGACCGAATGGCCTACTTCGACACTGCAGGGATTCTATGAACTTGCACACTGATCCCTTCCGCACGCTTTCACCTCCTAGAGCCAGGCGTCTCTGCGCGAGGTAGGCCCCGTTTCCCCGGTAACCAGCCGCGTTTCCTTTCGTTCCCCCTCCCGCCCGCGGCCAAGGTGAAAGGTCATCCCGCGGTGAACGCCGGGAATACGAGGCCACTCCAGCGTCGCGGTGTCGGAGCTGGCGGCAGCGAAACCAGGACGCGGAGAGCGCGGGCTCGGCACGACTGCGGCTGCAAGTGCGAGTGCGAATCCCGGGCGACGGGGCACCGAGGACGGCGGGTGAGGGAAAGGAAAAGCGAGGGGTATGTCTGCCAAATGCGCGATTTGATGACGTAACGGCTGGCTACCGCCGCAGCCACCTTCGTCAGGGGTGGAGGAATAAACCGCACCCCCGTGTCTCGTCGGGCAAAACCGCTCCCCCTCCTCCACCCGCGCGTTCACCCCCGTTCTGCACCGGACCTCGTTCCCGACCGCGTTCATTCTCGCGCGCGCGTGCCGGTGTATTTTCGTTTCCTGTTGGAGCCTCGAGTGTAGGCCTTCCGGTTGGGTTCTGTCGACCCGCCCACCGGCCGGAAACCAGGGTGATTGGTTCAATTGATCTGCTTGGCTTTGATTGACGTTTCTGGCTTTTCCTTTTACCTTTGCGTTGAGTGGGCTCGAGGTCTGGTCCCCCAGATGGTGATGTGGCCACATTGCAGTGGAGAGCAAATCGTTCTGAATAAAGAACTTTTGCAGTGTCGAGGAGGCCATTCTGTCTGTCATGTCTATAGCGGCTCTCTTAGTTGACACCGTTGGAAGAAATAGGAGCGGGAGTAGGCCGTTCAGCCCCCTCATCTGCTGTGCCAGTCGATAGGGTCGTGGCTGTTCCACCATTCCTCACTTCCACACGCCTACCTTTTCCCCGTAACTTTTGATTCCTCTACTGACCGAAAAACTATCTCAGCCGTATATGTAATCAAGTATTATGCCCTCACAGTCCTCTGTGGCAAGGAATTCATCCTGTTATTCTGAGACTATGCTGTATGGCCCTAGACTCTTCCATGAAGGAAAGCATCCTCTTGGCATTTATCTTGTCAAACTCCTTAAGAATCCTGTTTCAATGAGATCACCGCTTTTTATTTCTTTATACTCCAGTGAGAAGAACTGTTTAACCTTTGCTCATAAAACAATTTCTCCGTACCAGGGATTATCCTAGAGAACAAAAACAAAAGTTACTGGAAAAACTTAGCAGGTCTGGCAACAACCGTGAAGAAAACAAAAGAGTTAACGTTTCGGGTCCGGTGACCCTTCCCCAGAACGTTAACTCTGTTTATTCCTTCACAGATGCTGCCAGTCCTGCTGAGCTTTTCCAGCAACTTTGTTTTTGTTCCTGATTTACAGCATCCACGGTTCTTTCGGTTTATATTATCCTAGAGAATGTTCTTTGAACTGCTTCCAATCAAATGGTATCTTACCTTAAATAAGGACACCAAAACTGCTCACTATATTCAGATGTGGTTTTGCCAGCACCTTGTACGGTTGCAGTAAAACTTTCCAGTCTTAAACATCAACCCATTTGAAATAAGGGGCAAGTGGTTAGCTCAGTTGGCTGAAAGACTGGTTTGTGATAGAATGATGCTGACAAGTGTATGTTTGATTCTAGCACTGGCTGAGATTACCAGGAAGGACTATCCTTTTCAGCCTTTTCCCCTTGCCTGATGTGGTGATCCTCGGGTGAAAACATTACCAGTTGTCTCTCTGTAATGACAGAGCACCCCTATGGTCTGGATTGACAGTACGACAACAAATTGCCACTCTTTTTTTCTCCATAGCCCTTGCGCATTATGTCTATTTAAATAACTTTTGAAAACTTCAACCAAACCTCTTCTCGACCTTCTAGCCAAGGAACTCGGTCCCAATTTCTCCAATCCATCTTTGTGATTGAAGTTTCTCAATCCTGGAAGCATTCTGCCTGCGCATAATTTTATGCAGATGGAGCTTTAAACTAATAATTTTTGCTAGGGGTGGGGGTGGTAGAAAGGACGACAGGGTTCAATTGAATGGAGGTTAAAAAAAATCAAAAAGAAATGCGAGAGCAAAAGTGCAGCCTAGTGAAGAGTTGACTGATAACCAAAGTGTGCAGTGGAGTGCAATGAAGTAAGAAATTAAATAATAATGCTTAAAAGGTCAGACGTTAAGGCCCTTTACCTAAACACATGCAACATTTGCAACGAGATAGATGAGTTAGCAGCAGAAATAAAAATGACATGAATATGACTTGATTGCTGTTTAGAAGAAATGGGTTACAGGGTGATGAAGACTGGGAGCTTAATATTCAAAGGTATTCAATAATTTGGAAGCGTAAGTGTGAAAGAAAATGAGGTAGAGTGGCTTTGTTAATAAATGAAGGTATTACTGTCTGGTATATGTGTGCATTAGATCACAATGTGGAATCAGTTTGTGTGGAAATAAGGAACAGCAAGGGAAATAAGTCAATATCAGTCCCTAAAGATTTGAGTCACTGAAGGACAAAATATTAATGGAATATTAATGTATTAGTAAAGCATTAAAAAAAAGGAGGCATCTATGAAAGGCACTGCAATTGTTGTGGGTTATTTTAATCTGCATATTTATTGGACAATTCAGATTGGCAAGGGTAACAGGAACATGAATTTGTTGAGTGCATCAGATTGATCCTTAGTACGTTGCAGAACCTATCCAGGAAAGGGTATTTTAGATCCAGTAATGCGTAATGTGACAGGAATAATCAGAGGTCTTGTAGTTAAGGATCCTCTAGTGGGTAGCAATTGCAATATGGTAGAATTTTACCTTCACTAATCAGATGACTCAAGTTTCAAATGATTGTAAGAAGAACCATAATAATGACAATTTGTATTTATCAAGTGCTTTTAATAAAATGCCAAAGTCCCAAGGCCCTACACAAGAGCATTTATCAAACAAAATTGAAAGAGACGTTGCAATATAAGGCCAAAAGCTTTGTTAGAACAGTGACCCAAAGGAAGGAAGAAGGAAGAGAGTGGAGAAATGCAAGGGAGGAATTCCAAAACTTAGGACCATGAAAGCTGAAGGGACGGTCTCCAATGAAGAAGTGAATAAAATTAGACATTCTTAAAAACCCAGGTATCTTGGAGGCTTGACAGCTGGTGCTGAAAAGGCCAAGGCCATCTTGGAACTTGAAAAATAAGATTGAAAATTTTAAAATCTTAAAATTGTCGCTTAATTAGGATTGAATGCAGGTTAGTGAGCATATGTGAGCAGGAAATAGGACTTGATATGAGTGAGAACATGTGCAGCATAGTTTTTGGATGGTCTGTAATTTGCATATATAAAAACACGGAAACCAACAACTGCATTGGAAATGTCAAATCCACAGGTAAGAGTAGCTCTGGTGATGGTGGAGTTGAGCAATGTTACAAGGATGGAAATTAGCAATTTTAGTGATAGGATGTGCGGTCAGAAGCTCATCTCAGGGTCAGATTCCTTAAATCAACAATGGCCAGTGAGATAGATTGTGTTGGTATCCAGGGAAAGCTGATTGGGTTGGGTCTTCCCAGTGTGTAATTTCAGCTTGCTGTCCTGTTTAGGGAGGAACTTGAATTAGAATAAAAAATAACATAATGGATCTAGGCGTGGAAGATGGTGGTATAGAAGTAATGCTGCAGGATTTGTAATTCAGGGGCCCAGGCTGATACACTGAGCATACACATTCAAATCCCAACATGGCAGATGTTTAAGCTTAATAATAAATCTGGAATTTTAAATTAAAAAAGCTAGTCTCAGTAATAGTCACCGTGAAACTATCACCGATTGTTGTAAAAAGACATCTGGTTCACGAATATCCTTCAAAAAATGAAATTTTCAATCTTTACCAGGTGTGGCCTAGATGGGATTCTAGTCTCATTGCAATGTAGTTGAATCTTAACTACCCTCTGAAATGGTTGAGCAAACTAACAACATGGGCAACCAATGTTGGCCTTGCCAGTGGCACCCACATTCCAAGAAAAATCGTAAATGGGGGAAAAAAAATTGAACAGTGGTTTCAACATTGTGCTTTGTTTTACAGTTATCTGAAATGGAGGCAGAGGAGGTGTTGGTGGACCATGTTCATGAGGTACCGAGTCACTACAAGGTGGTACTGGACAGGCTCAATGAGCAGCGTCAGCAGGAACAATTTACCGACATCACTCTCATTGTGGATGGTCAGTACCTGGTTCTTACTCTGGGTGCATGGTTTAGATTCCCTTGGAGAACAGTGTTCTTTGGGTGGGGAAGGTGGGGCCAATGTTATCTTTTTCACAACACACAAGTGCTACCTATTTTTTTTTGATTTTTAAAATGTTGTTGAAAAATAAAGTAGGTAGGAACCTATTTCCGTTACCAGCAAGGTCGAAAGGTAGAGGAAAAGAATTTAAGTAATTGAAAGTCCTAAATGGTATACCTGATATCCTTTTCATTGTGAGCCCTTGTTCTGAACTCCTTGGTCACCAGGAACATCCTTCCTGTATTTACTCCAAGCTATAGGTTCCTGTGAGATCGCCCCTCATTCTCCTAAACTCCAATGAATATGGTCTTAAACAATCCAGCCTCTCACATTCCCTGCAGAGGGTACATTTTGAGCCCTTGCCACCTTCAGTACTTCCTCCAAATGTTTTTCAATATGGAGAAGTACCGATTTATCAGCCGAGGGAGGTCAGTACGTGATAACGAGCAGGAAGTTTCCTTGCCCGTGTTTAACTTGATGCTATGAGACTTCATGGTGTCCAGAGTCAATGTTGAGGACTTCCAGGGCAATTCCCTCTGGGCTGTATGCCACTCTGTTGTTGCTTGTGCTGGGTCTGTCCTGCCAATGGGACAGGACACATCCAAGGATGGTGATTGTAGCGTCTGGGAGATTGTCTGTCAGGTATGATTCCATGAGTATGACTATATCCAACAGTTGCTCGACTACTCTGTGAGCCAGCTCTCCCGATTTTGGCACTAGTCTCCAGATGTTAATAAGGAGGACTTTGCAGGCTCAACAAGGCTGTTATTTCTGTTTTGAGGAAGGGTCACTGTACCTGAAACGTTAACTCTGATTTCTTTTCACAGATGCTGCCAGACCTGCTGAGCTTTTTCAGCCACTTCTGCGTTTTGTTTTCTGATTTACAGCATCCACAGTTCTTTTGGCTGTTATTTCTGTTGTCATTCCCAGTGCCTTTATCAATGCTAGGTGGTCTTTCTGGTTTCATTTCTTTGCTGAGACTTTGTAGCGATTGATACAACTGAGTGGCTTGCTGGGCTATTTCAGAGACCCAGATAATGTTCTGAGGACCCGGGTTTGAATATCGCCAGGGCAGATGGTGGAATTTGAATTCAATAAATATCTGGAATTAAGAATCTAATGATGACCGTGAATCCATTGCTGATTGTTAGAAAAACCTATCTGACTCACTAATGCCCTTTAGGGAAAGAAACTGCCATCCTTACCTGGTCTGGCCTACATATGACTCCAGACCCACAGCAATGTGGTTGACTCTTAACTGCCCTTTGGGCAATTAGGGATGGGCAATAAATGCTGCCTGGCCAGCGACGCCCTCATCCTATGAATGAAATAGTTCTTTGAAAGTGGAGTCACAGGTAGACAGGATAACGAAGAAGGCATTTGGTATAAGTGCCTTTATTGGTCAGTGCATTCAGTGTAGGAGTTGGGAGGTCATGTTGTGGCTGTACAGGACATTGTTTAGACCATTTTTGGAACACTATGTGCTGTTCTGGTCTCTGTGCTATAGAAAGGATGTTGTGAAAATTTAAAGGGTTCAAAAAAGATTTACAAAGATATTGCCAGGGTTGTAGGGTTCCAGCTAAAGGGAGAGGCTGAATAGGCTGGAGCTATTTATCCCGGAGCGTCGGAGGCTAAGCGGTGACCTTAGAAGTGCATAAAATTATGAGGGACGTGAATAAGGTGAATAGCCAATGTCTTTTCCCTAGGATGGGGGAAGTCCAGAACTACAGGGCATAGGTTTAAGGTTTGAAAGGAAAGATTTGAAAGGGATCTAAGAGGCAACTTTTTCATGCAGAAGGTGGCTCTGTGTGGAAAGACCTGCCAGAGGAAGTTGTGGAGGTGGGTACAATGACTACATTTGAAAGGTATCTGAATAGGAAGAGTTTAGAGGGATATTGGCCAAATGCTGACAAATGAGTCTAGATTAAATTAGGATATCTGGTCGGCATGGACGGGTTGGACTGAAGGGTCTGTTTCCATGCTGTACAGCTCCATGACTCTATGACCTCTGAGGACTATTGGCCTTGCCAGAGAATATCCAGGAAACAGTTCTGGTTTATAAGTTAAAAGAATTTAATTCTGTCATTTCTGTTCTGCAGGTCATCATTTCAAAGCCCACAAAGCTGTCCTTGCTGCCTGTAGCCAGTTCTTCTGTCGATTTTTCCAGGATTTCAGAGAGGAGCCCTTGGTTGAGATCGAAGGTGAGTTTTCACAGCTACAGCAACTGCTTCACGGAGATCAGCTGACTTGTTCCTTGTGTTGCCTCCTTGCATGAATCCACCAGTTTGACATTTTCTTGAATGACTTCCTACATTTTGCATTCTGTCGTAACTGGAATAATTTTATACCCTCCCCCCTGATGATTTTGGTACTGGGGTCCTTGTCCCCGTCCAACCTTCATCTTGTTGAAATTTTTGGCAAGAAGGCCTGAGGACTTTTCACTCTACTGCCAACTGTGGCACTTAATGGGCATATAATGCCCATTTGAGAGTCTTTTGCATGTTGACATGTATGGGATTCACAACATGGGCAGCATGACAAACAGACCCTCACGGATGTGCTCTGGAGTCCCGGCGATGTCCCTCCTTTAAAGGCACTTTGACTGATCAAGTAGCTTCGCGTTGGGAATGGAGCGTCGAAGACCCAGCCTCTTATTGCTGATCCCCCTTCCTGCCATCAGACATCTTAGACAACACCTTTCAAACCCACAACAGCTACCACACCAACAGTGGCAAATTCCTCTCCAAGCCACTCATCATCAGACTTGGAAATATATCACTGTTCCTTCATTGTCACTGGTTAAAATACTGCAAATCACTTCCAAACAGCATTGTGGGTCTACATACAGAAAACGGACTGTAGCAGTTCAAGAAGGCAGCTCTTTACCACCTTCCCAAGGCTGAACTAGGGATGTGTGATAAATATTGGTCCTGCCAGCGATGCCCTCATTCCACAAATAAATACATAAAACCCTCACCTGTGGCTTTATCCATTGGCGATCAAAAGTCTCTTCCTAACTCATTCTCATCCATGAATCACAAAAAGCTAGCAAAATCTAGGTTCAGTGGCTAAAAGGTGAGGTAAATGTAATGTTGGCCTTTAATGCGAAGGCAATTGATATAAAAGTAGGGAGGTTTTGCTAAAAATACACCAGGTGCTAGTTGGATGCTGTTGGAATAATGTGAGCAGTTTGGGCCCCTTATCGCAGAAATAAATATGCTGGCATTGGAGGCAGTCAGTGAAGACTGTTTTTTCCTTCACAGATGCTGCCAGACCTGCTGAGCTTTTCCAGCAACTTTGTTTTTGTTCCTGATTCACAGCATCCGCAGTTCTTTTGGTTTTTGTTAAGATTATCTCCCTGATGACCTTGAAGAGACCATTGAATGTGATTCTGCTCACCCACCTGTTTCCCGAGCTGAGGCTGTAGAGATGTTTCAAGATTTTGCAGTACAGCATGAAAACATGGAACATGTTTGGCTGCATTGATGACATGGCATGTATCCCACTCATTCAGAGCACACAAAGCAGAAAAAGATTACTGAGTTTTTCCAAAGTAACTCTCAATATTTTTCCATAACTTTTTCCTATACTGTCTTGTCCGGTAGTCATAAATTGTAAACACATTGAGAAATAAAAATATTTTTGATCTATTTGTTACATTACTGAATTTTCATCTTTTTTAACACAGCACATTGGTGGACAAGTCGGGTTTACCTGTCTATCCCGAAGCTCTGTTAACTCTGATTATTGACTTATAGCTATTTTACTTTGGGCCTGTTATGTATTTAAGATTATGGTAACCATTTCTTTTTGAAGCATCCTAAGTTTAAAAACTAAGCCTTGGTATAAAACTGTGTCTCCCATCTAAATCTATGCCACTCCAAATTGTCTTCACAATTATAGTAAATTGACAAAGGTGGCTTTCCTTGAAGCACTGTGTTTATGTTAGATAACAAGCATGGGGCTGGATGAACACAGCAGGTCAAGCAGCATCATAGGAGCAGGAAAACTTGACGTTTCGGGCCTAAACCCTTCATCAGAAATGGGGGAGGGGAAGAGGGTTCTGAAATAAATAGGGAGAGAGGGGGAGGCGGATAGAGGATGGATAGAGGAGAGGACAGGTGGAGAGGAGGCAGACAAGTTGAAGAGGCGGAGATGGAGCCAGTAAAGGTGAGTGTAGGTAGGGGGGTAGGGAGGAGATAGGTCAGTCCAGGGAGGACGGACAGGTCAAGGGT
>JAHRHZ010000266.1:313317-335754 GCA_024137785.1 Ginglymostoma cirratum | reverse complement strand
CCATTTCTGATGAAGGGTTTAGGCCCGAAACGTCAAGTTTTCCTGCTCCTATGATGCTGCTTGACCTGCTGTGTTCATCCAGCCCCATGTTTGTTATCTCGGATTCTCCAGCATCTGCAGTACCTTTTATCTCTAATGTGTTTATGTTAGCCTGGGACCATTTGTTCAATCTCATCTTTGATAGCATGTAGGCAAAGACAAGCTCCCCATATGCATGGATACAGATATCTTTTCATTAACCACACTGAGGCAGCATGTAATACTAATACTTCACTTGGGTAATTATTACACATAACTAAACTTGTACTCATTGGAGTTTAGAAGAATAATAGGAGACCCTATTAAAGCACATAATATTAGAAGGATTGACAGAGTGGATGCAGAGGGAAAGTAGGACCAGAGGGCATAATCACAGAAAAAGGATCACTGTGTTAGAACAGAGATGAGGAGAGATGCTTTTTCTCAAGGGATGGTGAATTTGTGGAATTCTTCACTGCAGAGGGCTATGGAGCCAGGGTCCTTAAGTATATTCAAAACATATTTTAAAAAAAAACATTAAGGGAATCAAAGCTTTTGGGGAAAAGGCAGGAAAGTCGATTTGAGGGTTATATGATTAGCCATGATCTCATTGAATGGCGAAGTGGGCTTGATGATCAAATGGCCTTTTGCTCTTCCATCTTATGATCTAAACCACAACTATTTATTGAAAAGTAAGTTCAATCTTACATAGCTTTACTTGTCTATATTTCGACTGACTTGACGAATGCAGGTTATTTGATAGGTAATTCCATAGTTTCAAGGTTCCAGGAGATAGTGAGTTTGAACAAGTTGCATTGAGACTTGTTGTGAATCAGTGTAGTTGTTACTGGGCTGTGTTTTTGATAACTGACTGTTCTGTTACCTCAGGAGTGAGTAATCTTGCATTCCGACACCTGATAGAGTTTACTTATACTGCCAAGCTGATGTTGCTTCAGGAGGAAGAGGCGAGTGATGTGTGGAAGGCAGCTGAATACTTGCAGATGGAAGAGGCAATGAAAGCACTCAACAATCGGTAACAAAACCCTTCTGTAATTTCGTGTGTGTTCCTCTATATTACATCATAAGATTTTTAAATAACTGTTTTAATGCCATAGTAACCGATTGAAATTTGAGGCATTGGCAAAGTCCTTTGTAGAATGATGGCCTTCTGTGCTTTATCATGCCTTTTCTGCCAACAAAGACTTGTTTGTAAAACATGATTTTCTAGCACTCGGTAGTCCCTGCCAAACATTGAATTAATTTAAAATGCAGTGTTGTCTTATACAAATACAATAACCAATTTCCGTACTGGTAGAGCCCACAAACAGCAGAGGGGTGAAGGTCCCGTTATTTGATTGTTGTTTGTTTCCTTATGTCTCACTGGGGCGGCATGCCATCAAAAAAAACTTAATTTTTTTTAAATATGCAAAATTCTCTGATGTACTTGCATTTTAGATTCATGTTGACTGAAAGCACAAACCAGGTTTCTGAACTTTACAAGAATTACTATTTATCACAACTAAATAGAATCTAGCTGCAAGTCAATGAACTGTCAACATATAACTATATCAGTTAAAATTTTAACTCCCTTATAAACTTCTCCTCACATACACGTGCAGATGTGAAGAAAGGAGTGAGATAGAAGGAGGGAAAACTGGGAAAGCAGTTTCTATTCACATCTGCTGAGGTTATTCTCGTGCTGATTAGAATGCTGCTTCTCGCTCATCCTTCTTGAGATGTTCCACTGGTTTGTGGGAGGCACAGGGTGACTGCTCCACACTTCTAATGAGTCAGAGATCCTTTATTTAAAAGGCACAGTTTACAGCATCTGCTAAAAGAAAAAGAAGCTGGTTTTCTTCAGGCTTAAAGTGGGCTATGATACAGAAACCAGACAAAGCTCCTGAGATAGTGGAGATTTAACAGCTTCTCCCTATCTTTATCACAGCTCCAAGATGTTCAGCTACCTATGAACCAGTACGTAGTTATTGGCAAGGAGGACATCTTTGACACCAAGAACTGCTCACTAGTCCACAGACCAATCAGCTACTTATTGCTGGATGAATTTCTAGTTGTACACAGCTTGTCTGCACCTGCTTCCACTACTGCTGTACCAGCAGCTATGTAAGCAGTGCTTACAATGAGTATAGTGTAAAAGCTACTGTAATCCTCCAACAACCCTTGAATTTAAAATAGTTCTTTTCCCATTTCAGCCCACAATCAAAAATGCAGAAAAATAAGAAAAAAACAGTCTTTACGGTTTGATGATTTTCTGAACAGACTTTGGTTGAATGGATCATTCATTCTATTGTTTTAGGGATTCTACAAACACTCACCTCCCTTCGGGGCAATTCATTGGAGATGTTTGCAAGCATGTGATCTGGTGCTTCGTCAATGCAGTCTTCTTTATTCCCAACCTGGCCCTGTTTTAATCAAGAACACATTTGGGGAGATCCTTCGTTCCTTTTCAGGGCCTGATCCGATTGCTACCCTGTGCTGTATCCTTGCATTGTATTACAGTAAAGACCCATCATTCATAAATTCGTGTATATTTTTTATTCTTCTTGGGATGACGGCATCATTGGCCAGGCCAGCATTTATTACCCATTCCTAATTGCCCACAGGGCAGTTAAGTGTCAACCACATTGTTGTGGGTCTGGAGTCACATGTAGGCCAGATCAGATAAGGTTGGCAGTTTTCTTCCCTAAAGGACATTAGTGCACCAGTTAGATTTTTCCGACAATTGCCCAATGGTTTCATGGCCATCATTAGAATCGTAATTCCAGATATTTATTGAATTCAAATTCCACCATTGCCATAGCAGGATTCAAACCTAGGTCCCTCGATCATTACCAGGGCCTTTGGATTAATAGTCTAGTGATGACTACAATAAACCATCACCTCCCCTTGAATAAAATTAACCATCTACTGGAAACATTATGTGCGCCATTTCACCCATTGCCATGACAAAATGGATGTTCTTTCAACAAAAGAAGCACTTAAATAAATGTAAAAAGTAAGATCTGATGGATTTGCATGAAGTATTTCCTGGACTAGAAAGTGCACACTGTGCATGTCATCCACAGTGTTGCTTACTGGAAGTGTAAAAACATGGGTGTTCAGTTTGTAATTCTATAAATAAGTATGACATATTTTATATACTTATAGATTCATTGAGCAATACAGCATGGTCCATGCCGACCATAATCCCAAACTAAACTAATTCCACCTCCCTGCGCTTGGCACATATCCCTCCAAATATTTCTTATTTATGTATGTACCTAGATGTCTTTTAAACTTTGTATCTGTACTCGCATCCACACACAAACCACTCTGTGTAAAAAAAAAAAAAAACTTGCCCCTCATATCTTCTTAAAATCTTTCTCTCACCTTAAAAATATTCCACTTAGTCTTGAAATCTTCCACTCTAGGGAATATACACTTGCCATTCACCTTATCTGTACCCCTGACGATTTTATAAACCTCTGAGGTCACCCCTCCACCTCCTACACTTCATTGAAAAAAGTCCCAGCTTATCCAGCCTTTCCCCATAACTCAAACCTGGCAACACCCTGGTAAATCTCTTCTGGACTCTCCCAGCTTAATAATATCCTTCCTATAACAGGGCAACCAGAACTGGACACAGTACTCCAGAAGAGGCCTCACAAATATCTGTACAATCTCAACTCCACTACTCAAAGATTTGATCAATGAAGGCAAGCATGATAAATGTCTTCTTAACTACCCTATCTATATGTGATACAAATTTCAAAGAATTACATACCCAAACCCCCAGGTGTCTGTGTTCTACAACACTACCCGAGGTGCTAATTTCAATTGCATAAGTCCTGCCCATATTTGTTTTACTTTAATTTTGTTAGTTTTTTTTTAGTAGGATTTTTAAAATTTTAAAGACATGGTTTTTCTTAAATATATAATGATATTTTTTGATGGCTGGAACCTATCTAATTGACTCTCATTATAAAATATATTTGCCATTTGGGAATTTGCCCGTTGAGAGATTTTCCAAGAATGTAACTCTCCTTGAGCTGTAAGACTCTATTGTACTCTTCCTTATCCCATTCATTCCCTCGCTGTGTATCCTTGTCTGTGTCACTCTTTCCTGTCCCACTTAATTCCTTGCTATGTGTCCTTATCCGTATTACTGTTCCCTGTTCCACTCCCTCGTTCTGTGTCCTTGTCTGTGTTACTCCTCCCTATCCCACTCACTGTCTTCCTTTTCTCTTCAGAGACAATGCAGACTCACCGGCAAAAGCCAAGATATCTGGCAAGAGGAAAGCCAAGAAGCGCACAATAGCAGAAACATCGAATGTCATCACAGAAACCCTGCCATCCATCCAAGAAACGGATACCGTAGAAATTGACCAGGAGAATGTTTTTGCTGCAGAGATCGTGGAGATCAACGCAGAAGAGATGGAAGAGGAGGCTAGGGCTACTGTGATGGAAGCAGTGGAGAACCTGCCAACAGCAGACGAGTCGGCGCAGCCAACTGGTGATGTAGCAGGCTCGGAACAACCGGCCGAATCAGCACTTGCTCTGCTCGCCGATATCACCAGCAAATACCAACAGGATGAGCTGGACAAGGAGCTGGAGAAGGAAGGGGAACGGGAGTCTGCAGGCCAGTCCCAGGAGGAGTCCGAAACATCCATTGTAACAGAGGATGGGATCCACATCGTGGAAGTGCTGGCGCAGGGTGACAAACTGTTCTGTTGTGAGAAATGCAGCCGCTCCTTCAGACTCTTTTATCACTTCAAGGAGCACCTGAAGGTGCACTCGGGGGAGAACTACGTATGTCACCTTTGCAGCAAACAGTACACACGGGAGAGCGCCTGGAAGCAGCACCTCTCCTCTCACCGAGAAGAGGAAGGTGGGAACAAGAAGCCAAGGTGTGTTCGCAAAGTGCATGTGTGTCAGTACTGTGAGAAACAGTTTGACCACTTTGGACATTTTAAAGAACACCTTCGAAAGCACACGGGTAAGAAGTGTCATCAATACTGTGCGTTTGCCCGCCAAGATCTTTCTTTTCTCCTCAAATCATTGAATGATACATCCAGAAGGTGGCCATTGGGCTCATTGTGTCGGTGCTGGCTCTTTGAAATATTTGTCCCGGTGCCCTCTCCTGAAAATTCTTCTAATTTTCGTATTTATCCATTTTTGTTTTGAAACTTATTACCAAGTCTGCTTCCACTGTATTTTCAGGAAGTGCAATCAGATCCTAACAATCAATAAAAATGATATCATGTTAAATCTGTGCCCTCCTTGCTGATTCTGCTGCTGGTGGAAACAGTTTCTGTTTATTTGCTTGATCAGTTTCTCCTCATCTCTGTCGTAAATGGGTAATCCTTTATTTTCTAACTGTGAACTCTATTCCTAAAATTTCTCACAAGAAGAAACAACCTTTCCACATCCTGATTAGTAAGGGGATTGAAGGTTACTGGGAGAAGGCAGGAGAATAGAGCTGAGAAACATATTTGCCATGATCAAATGGCAGAGCAGACTAAATGGGCTGAATGCCCAAATTCTGCTCCTGTATCTTATGGTCACGTGCAACCTATCACTTATTATTTTATTTGGAGGATAGCAAAGTTACTGCCTGGTATCATTCTGGTTTCTGGATAGGAGAACATGGTATTTGGATTGTTTCATTTCACAGATGTGTCCAAAGTCTTGGAGCATTGAATGGTGAAATCTACTCTTCTACTTCCTCAGGTGAGAAGCCCTTCGAGTGTCCAAACTGTCATGAGCGATTTGCCAGGAACAGCACACTGAAATGTCACCTGGTGGCCTGCCGAACGGGTATGGGTGCAAAGAAAGGAAGGAAGAAGATGTACGAGTGTCAGGTACAGAGCACTGAGCAGTACAGAGTACTGAGCAACACAGGCCACCCATTTCCCAAAGGCCCACAGAGACACAGCAGCTTGCATTCCTACAGCCCCTTGTGGGTAACAAAACATCCCAAAGTGCTTCTTGGGGATGTTACAAAACAAAATATACAGTATATGGTGAAATTAGGATAGAAGGCCAAAAGCTTGGCCACATTTTCTGGAGACTCTTATAGAAAGGTATGATAGGTGGAGAAGTTGAGGGCTTTGAATTCTGACCCTAGTGCTCAGTCAAATGTAGGCTTGGCTATCAATGCTGGAGGAGAGTTCAAATTAGATACAACAGAGATCAGAATGACCAGGAACCAGAACCAGAGAAACATTATGATCTGTTCGAGCTAGAGAAAGATACAGCGTTGGAGGGGTGAGTCTATAGACAGAATTGGAAACAACGATGAAGCGTGTTAGGTATTACTTATATGCCATGATGGGGCATGAATTTGGGAAATTATTGATTGCACTGTTAAACATACTCTATAGCCAATGTCATGAGTTGCAAAATTAGACATTTTGTTATTGTATGACAGCTGCAGGTTCACAAAGCAGGGCAATATTCTACAGCAGATTAAACCATGATGTCCCAATGCATTTCTGAACCAGGCTTGTTTCAGCTTCTTATGTTTGGGCAGTGATGAGGTCACGTAGGCAAGAGTCGTTTCCAAGATAACACTTGGGTATTCTGGTTTGGGGGGTGACACTGCTAACTCCACTTGTTATTTTCAATCCCAGGTTTGCTCCAGCGTCTTCCCCAGCTGGGACCAGTTTAAGAATCACCTGGCAGTGCACACAGGCGAGAAACCCAATCACTGCACCATTTGCGACATGTGGTTCATGCGGGCTAGCGAGCTGCGGCAACATGTCAAGGATGTCCATGGAGCTGCTGAGCAGGAAGTGGGTGAGGTGACGGAAATTGTGGTGCCCGTGGAGGTGATTGACACTGAGGCAATGGAGGGGGAGACTATCATTGAGCAGGTGACGGTGTAGGAGATGGCCAAGAGAGTGGGGGAGGAAGGGTTTGACACCCAGATCGAATTCTTCCACGCCCAACCAACCAGGCTCAGTGTAAGCGAGTGTGAGGAGAAGTTACCAACCTGCAGTGGGTAGAAGTGGGGTTATCAACGGGGCCATTCAAAGCCGCTGACACCAACTTTGATGACAACTAGCAGTACTCTTGCCAGCGCGGGGACTACTCAGTGGCTGCATTTCCACTATTTTCGGACTACAAGTGGCAACCAAATTCTTTTTGCCACCTGACCTGAAAGAACTGCAGTGCAAGACTGTGTAAATGGAATCTTCTTATCTGAGCTCGTTTGGACTTCCACAGCTGTTGAGGTGTTTGGGTCACCATCGTTCAGTCCAGGGATGTGAAGTATCTTGGTTAACAGGAACCATTAGCGATGGGAATGCTCTTGCAACCACTGGCTGAAAATCCCAGCCGACCATTTTCTGACTCGTGGCAAAGCAATATGGACGCACCGCAGATTGTATACCAGGCACTGCTGCTGGAAGCACCTTATTGTGCAGTCACAGTCACATATATACTGGGAATCTTTGTTAATATTAACTTCAATCACCTGTGCTTTGTACATAGCTGGGGGTGCAGCCTGTCTGGTCTACCAGGACGTGCTGGACCTTTTGGAATGGATTGTTGATGCAAAGCGGAGAAGACCCACTCGTGCTGGGGTCATTCCAGTCACCCAGCTCACTTGTGTAAACATTCACAATGAATGCACAACAATTAAATCCATTTACAGGCCTGTCAATAAAAAACAGTGGCTGGTTCAGTAGACAGCAGGTCTATTGTCTTTCATTCACATAATTTCACATTGATTCCTGTTCCCTCCTCCTCTCACCTGATGGCTTAGCTGATTACTAGCTGTCCAGGAAAGTCTGTTGCTTTCAATCACAACTGGTGTCAGGAGTGTGGCTATTGCATTCTGCTTTCTCTGCATCAAAAGTTTGCACTTACAAAATGCCTTTAGGACAGAACATAACATGACATGGAATCACAAGAAGGTCTTGGAGCAGATGGCCAAAACGTTAGTCAAAGTGGTAGATTTTTAACAAAACTATTTAAAGGAGAGAAAAGTCGAGTGTCTTAAGAGGAGAAATGCAGAGCTTGGGACTAAGACAGCTGAAGGCATTAACCCGTACGCACTATAGATTAGCCAGTGTAAGGTGCCAGATGAGCAAGTCTTGGGGTGAGTTAGGTAGCAGAGTTTTAAATGTAGAATTAAAATAAGAATTTGCTTTATTGTCACATCCACTGGAATGAGTGCAGCAAAAAGTTTGTGATACCGTCATTTATGGCACCATGTTGGGTACAAGATACTTAGGTACAGATACGTAAGTATTTGGTACAAAATTGAAAGAATAATAGAACTCCAGCATAAGAATAAAGCAAAAGAAATGTACTCTAATTACAGTCCTTTTCATCAAACCCTGTGCCAGCACCAGAACTCCAGACTGCACCTCACCGTTACAGGTGTATCATGTAGGAGGCTGGCCTGGAGTGCGTTGGTATTCGAGATTCCCTGACTATGACTAAATATATACGGTTGAAATCAGATAATTGGAGCCCTGCCCAGCTGGAGGACAATGGAGAGGCATTGAAGGAGGAAAGTATGGTCACAATTGTGGAAGGCTATAGGCTCATTGAGAAGGCTGAGGAGGGATAGTTTATCTTTGCCATTTGTGAGCTTGGTGAGAGCTGATTCAGTAACTGTTGATAGGCCAGAAACTCGTTTGGAGGATTTTAAACATAGAGTTCCAGGAAAGATGGACATGGATTTGGAGATGATAACATTAAAGATATGGCACCGTAGTGATTACATTACTGGTTCAGTACTCCAGAGGCAAGATAAGGGAGACAGTTTTGAAATTCCACTGCAGCTGTTGGGGAATTTAAATGTAGTTTATATTTTGATGATGTAGAGAAGCTTCAGGAAGATTCAGGTAGGCTAAGTGCATGGGTAAGAACATGACAGATAAAATGTAATATGAAAGAATATGGAGTTATCTGTGGCACAGTCGTTAGCACTGCTGCCTCACAGTGCTAGGGACCTGGGTTCAAACCTCCCTTGGGTGACTGAGGAGTTTGCAGTTCTCGCCCTGTCTGCGTCGGTTTCCACCCATAGTACAAAGATGTGCAAGTTAGGTGGATTGGCCATAGTAAATATGGGGTTACAGATTGGGTAATGGGTGGGTCTAGGTGGGATGCTCTTCGGAGGGTTGGTGTGGACTGAATGGGTCAAAAGGCCTGGTTTCACACTGTAGGATTCAATGATTCTACATATCCGCTTTTGCCCCTGCACACAAATAATTGAAAGCTAATACATAATTGTAGGAAGCAATTAGGAAGGCAAGTGGTTTGTTGGCCTTTATCACAGATTTGAGTCCAGAAGTTAAGATGTCTTGCTGCAACTGTATAAAACCTTGGTGAGATCACACCTGGAGCATTATGGACAGTGTTGGTCTCCTTATCGAAAGAAGGATGTACTTGCCAGAGAGGAAGTATAACAAACATTCACCAGATAGATTTTTAGGGTGGCAAGATTGTCTTGTGAGGAGTGATTGATGGCCTGGGCTTATATGGAAACATAGAAGATAGGAGCAGAAGGAGGCTATTTAGCCCTTCGAGCCTGCTCCTCCATTCTTCATTATCATGGCTGATCGTCCAATTCAATAGCCTAATTCTGCTTTCTCCCCACAGTCTTTGATCCCATTCACCCCACGTGCTATTTTTAGTTGCCTCTTGAATACATTCAATGTTTTAGCATCAACTACTTCCTGTGGTAATGAATTCAACAGGTTCACCAGTCTTTGGGTGAAGAAATGTTTCCTTATCTCCATCCTAAATCGTCCACCCCAAATCTTCATACTATGACCCCTGGTTCTGAACACGCCCACCATCGGGAATATCCTCCCTGCATCTACCATGTCCAGCCCTGTTAGAATTTTATAAATCTCTGAGATCCCCTCTCATTTGTCTCAACTTTCATGAAAACAGTCCCAACCTAATCAATCTCTCCTTATACTCAGACCCACCATCCCCAGAATCAGCCTGGTAAACCTTCGCTGCACTCCCTCGAGAGCAAGAGCATCCTTCCTCAGAAAAGGACACCAAAATTGCACACAATATTCCAGGTGTGATCTCACTGTACAGGCCCTGTACAACTGCAACAACACATCCTTATCTCTAGAGTTTAGAAGAATGAGGGGTAATCTTATTGAATGTACTAAATTCTTACAAGATTCACCAAGGTGGATGCAGGAAGTTTGTTTACCCTGTGTGGTGAGTGATACCATTTCTGAAAAAGAAGTTTTGTACAGAGATAAAGAGGAATTTCTTCATATTAATGTACAAATTACAAGCAGTAGTCGTTTACCTGGCCCCTCAAACCTAATAGAAACATAGAAAATATGAGCAGATTCGGCCATTCAGCTTGTGGACCCTGTAGCACCATTCATTGTGATCATTGTTGATCCTGTACCTCAACACTAAACAGATACATATCCTTTGATGCCTTTTATATCTCGAAATCTGTCAATTCCTTTCTTGAATATATTCAGTGACTTCACCTCAATGGAACTTGTAGCAGAGAATTCCACAGGTTCACCACTCTCTGAAGTTATTCTTCCATATCTTAGTCCTTCGTGCCCTACTACATATTACAAAACTGCATTCTAAACCCCTCAGCCAAAGGAAACCTCATCCCTGCATCCAGTTTTCCCAGCCCTGTTAGAGTTTTATGTGTTTCATTGAGATCTCCTCCATAATTCCAGGCTCCAATGAATACAAGCTTGGTCAATCCAGTCTCCTCATATGATACTCCTCCTATCCTAGAAATCAGTATGAACCTTTGCACTCACTCTATGGCAACAAGAGGCAGGGACAGGACCATGGGCTCTGCTGCTGCTTCTGTCTTCTGGTTCTGGTCCTCAGGCCCCAATGTGAGCACACTGGCCTCGCCGAGACTTGAGCATAGTGTGTTACTGAGAATCTGTACCTCAATTATTATACCTTGATGTGAAGTATATTCCTTATTGTGTAAGGGAACTACAATTACACACAATATTCCAAATGTGATCTCACTAAGCCCTGTACAGCTGCAGAAAGACATCCTTGCTCCTGCACTCAAATCCTATTGCAATAAAGGCCAACGTACCATTTGCCTTCATCATTGTTTGCTGCGTCTACATGCTTGCTTTGGTGATTGGGGTACATGAACACTTTCCAATCTATCACTTCTAAATATTACTCTGTCATCCTGCTCCTCTTACTGAAGTGGATAACTTCATGTTTACCCATGTTATTCTGTATTTGGCCACTAGCTCAATTTGTCTAAATTGCTTTGAACCTCTTTATTGGCATCTCACCACTCTCAATACCACCAATTTTGTTGTTTTAAACAAACATGGAAATATTACCTTTGATAATCAAATCCAAATCGTTGATCGATGTTGTGAATAACTGGCCCAAACACTGATCCTTATGGGACCCCACTAGTTACTGTCTTCCATTCTAAGAAAGACTGACTTATTCCAATTTATTTCCTGTTAGCCAATTCTCAATTCATGATATCTCCAATCTTATGTACTTTAATTTTGTATACTAACTTGTTATGAGGGACTTTATCAAAACCCCAATGCTTCATATTCATTGGTTCTTTCTCATTTTTTTTAACCTTTTCATTTGTTGATGGGATGTGGGATCATTGGCTGGACCAGCTTTTACTGCCCATTCCTAGTTGCCCTTGAGAAGGTGATGGTGAGCTGTCTTCTTGAACTGCTGCAGTCAATTTACTGTAGGTAGTCCCACAATGCTGTTATGGAGGGACTTCTAGTATTTTGATTAGCAACAGTGAAGGAGCAAAAACACATTTTGAAGTCAGGATGGTGAGTGACATGCAAATGGTAGTGTTCCCATGTATCTGTTGCTCTTGTCCTTCTAGATGGTAGTAGTCATGGGTTTGGAAGGTGCTATATAAGGAGCCTTAGTGAATTTCAGCAATGCATCTTGCAGGTGGTACATACTGCTGCTACTGATTGTTGGTTGTAGAGAATCATAGAATCCCTACTGTATGGAAACAGGCCCTTTAGGCCCAACAAGTCCACACCGAACCTCAAGGCTATCCCACCCAGACCCATCCCCCTAATCTACACCTCCCTGAACACTACAGGTAATTTAGCATGGCCAATCCACCTAACCTGCACATCTTTGGACTGTGGGAGGAAACCGGAGCACCCAGAGGAAACCCACGCAGACACAGGAAGAATGTGTAAACTCCACACAGACAGTCACCCGAGGCTGGAATCGAACTCGAGTCCCCAGTGCTGTGAGGCAGTAGTGCTAACCACTGTGCCACCGTGGAAGAGGAAGTGGAGGTTTGTGGTTGTGCTGCCAGTGAAGTGAGCTGCTTTGTCCTGGATGGTGTAAAGCTTCTTGAGTGTTATTGGAATTGCACTCATCCAGGCAAGAGGGCAGCCCTTCACTCCCTTGACTCCAACCCCAACTTCACTTTTAAACCTGCTGACAAGGAGAGCGTGGTGTTAGTATTGACCTCTACAGCGCTGAGGCCAGATGCCAACTCTCTGATATCTCCTCCTACCGTCCTCTCAATCATGATCCCACCTCTGATCACCAAACCATCATCTCCCAGACTATCAACAACCTCATCACTTCGGGAGAACTCCTGTCCACAGCTTCCAATCTGTTAGTTCCCCAACTCTGCACTGCCTGTTTCTATCTCCTACCCAAAATTCATAAACCTGACTGCCCCAGTTGACCCATTGTCTCTGCCTGGTCCTGCCCCACCGAGCTCATCTGCTCCTACCTAGACTCCATTCTATCCCCTTTGGTCCAGGAACTTCCTACCTTAATTCGTGACACAACCCATGCCCTCCACCTTTTCTAAAACTTTCAACTCCCCGGCTCCCAACACCTCATCTTCACCATGGAAATACAGAGTCTATACACCTGTATTGCCCACATGGAAGGCTTCTTCTTCTTCTTCTGTAGGTCCAGCCAGTCTCCCTCCACTGACACATTCGCTTGCTAAACAGGCGTTCACACTCAACAATTTCTCCTTTGCTTCCTCCCACTTCTTACAAACCAAAGGGGTGGCTATGGGCACCCACATGGGCCCGAGCTATGCCTGCCTCTTTGTAGGATTTGTGGAACAGCCCCTCTTCCACAACTACCTTCACCTTCACCTTTTTCTCCGCTAGATTGGTGACTGCATTGGTGTGACCTAGTGCTCCCATGAAGTGCTTGAGCAGTTCATCAACTTCGCCAACACCTTCCACCCTGTCCTCAAATTCACCTGGACTATTTCTGACACTCCCTCCCATTTCTGGACCTCTCCATCTCCATCTTTGGAAACCGACTCACCACCGACATCCATTTCAAACCGCATTGACTCCCAGAACTACTTTGACTACACCTCCTGTCACCCACCATCCTGCAAAAATGCTATCCCATACTCCCAGTTCCTCTGCCTCTGCCACATCTGCTCCCAGGATGAAGCATTTTACTCCAGGACATTCCAGATATACTCCTCCTTTAGGGTCTGTAATTTCCCCTCCTCTGTAATTAAGGATGCCCTCGACTGCCTCTCCTCCATTTTCTGCACTTCTTCCCTCAAACCTTCTTCCCCCAACAGCAATAGGGATAGCGTTCTCTTAGTCCTCACGGACCACCCCGCCAACCTCCGGATTCAATGCATCATCCTCTGACTTTTCTGCCACCTACAAACAGACCCCACCGCACAAGTTTTCTTCCTCACCCCCGTCTGCTTTCTGCAGGGACCAGTCAGTCCGCAACTCCCTTGTTAACTCTACACTCTCCACCACACCCAGTATCTTTCCCAGTAAGCACAGGAGGTACAACACTTGCCCCTACACCACTCATTTCGCCTCCGTCTGAGACCCCGAACAATCCTTCCAGATCTGGCAGAGATTCACCTACACTTCATTCAACATTATCTATTGCATCCATTGCTCCTGATGTGGTCTCTTGTACACCAAATGCAGACTCGAGGACCAGTTCACAGAGTATCTACACTCTGCATGTATCAACCGACCTTCCAGTTGCCATCCATTTTAATTTTCCCTCCCACTCCCCTGATAACATGTCCATCCTTGGTCTCCTCCACTGTCAGAGTGAGGCCAAATGTAAACTGGAGGAACAACACCTAATATTTCACCTTGGGAGCTTACAGCCCAAGGGCCTGAACATTGATTACACCAGCTCCAAAATCCCTCCACCCCTAGCCTTATCCCATGTCCAGCCCTCCACTTCCTGACCTGACCTAACCTGTCCATCTTCCTATTCACCTATCTGCTCCACCCTTCCCATGAACCAATCTCCATAAACCCCTACCTGCATCCACCTATCACCATCTCTCCCTAACCTTTGCCCAGCCCCACACCCCCACCTATGTATTTCTGGGCTACCCTCCCTCTCCCAAGTCTTGACAAAGGGTTTCGGCCCAAAAGATTGACTTTCCTGCGCCTCTGATGCTGCCTGACCTGCTGTGCTTTTCCAGCCTCAGACCTACAGACTCTAGCTTCCAGCACCTACAGTCCTTATTGTCTCCCAGTATTCCATCACACTCCTGACTTGTGCCTTGTAGATGGCGGATAGACTTTGGGGAGTCAGGAGTTGTGTTAGTTGTAGCGGGATTCCTGGCCTCTGACCTGCTATTGTAGCCACAATATTTATATGACTGCTCCAGTTCAGTTTCTGGTCAATGGTAACTCAGGATTTTGATAATGTTGGATTCAATGATAGTAATACCATTGAATGTTGAAGGATGATGGTTAGATTCTCTCTTGTTGGATATGAATATTGCCTGGCAATTGTATGACTCAAATGTTACTTGCTACTTATTAGCTCAAAGTGGATACAGTTCCAGTCTTGCCACTTTTGGAAATGGTCTTTTTCAACATGTGATCAGCCACAAATGGTGCTGAACATGATGCAGTCATCAGTGAGCATCTCCAGCTCTGACCTTTGGATAGAGGGTATGTCATCGATGAAACATGTGAAGGTGGTTGGGCTGGGGGCTCTTCCTTGAGGAACTCTTGCAGAGTTGTGCTGGACCTGAGCTGACAGGTGTCCACCCAGAATTATCATCTTCCTTTGTGCAGGATAAGACTTCAGCTAATGGACGGTTTTCTCCCTGATTCCCATTAACCCCAGTTTTGTCAGGCTCCATGGTACCACACCTGGACAGCTGTGGTCATTGCAGCCACTCTCACCTCACCTCTGGAGTTCAGCTGTTTTGTCAGTGTTTGAAATAAAGCTGTAATGAGATCAGGAGCTGAGAGGTCCAAGTGGAACTCAAATGGAGCATGATAAGGAGGCTATTGCTATGTAAGTATTGCTTAATATTGCTGTTGATGACCTCTTCACTGATGATCGAGAATAGACTGATGGGGTGGCCCAAGTGGGTCAGCAATATAAATCCCTCCCTGCCATACCATCTCTCTCTAATCCACTGTATTCTTCTTTTCCTGATCTTGCTAGGATGTGGCACTGGGAGTAATCTTGAAATTATTACCTTTAAGGTCATTCTTTTTAATTATTTCCTAGCTTCCTGTATTTTCTTGCAGGATCTCACCCCTTTCTTTCTCTATGTCACTAGTTCTGACATGGATCCCAACCTCTGGCTGTTTGCCCTCGCCTTTCAGAAAGTCCTGTGGGAACTCTGTGACGTTTTTGATCTTGGCATTGAGGAGGCTGCAAATAGTACTAGTGATATATCTGCAGTTGCAGAAACATCCAAATGTTCTTCCTATGATAGAATCCTCTGTCAGTACTCTCCCACTCTTGTTTTTTAATCTTCCATCTCCCAGTGAGTTGTGTGCCGCAGAGTTGGCGCTCGCTGCATTTCGCTGAGAAGCCATCTTCTCCAGTCATAACCAACATGGAAGATCTATTACAGAGGGAGATGAATTCAGGGCCTCCTGCACCACCTGCCCTAGTGCTTTTACTTTGTCATTCATTTCCATTTCTGCCTTTGCACTCTTTACCTGCAGAGTGGCCAGCTCACTGTATGTGATAACCTCAACAGTGCAGATGTGACACAGTGATTCCAGCTGATGTTCCAGATCGAAATGGAGATTTCTCATAATTATAACTGAAGACACTTTCTGCATGCCTCGTCACCCTGGACATTGGAAGTATCCCTGATTTACCACACTGCACAGGAGACGTGGCCAAGCTGCCTTGCCATAGCCTTCCCTTAAATTAGTCACTATACATTTATTTACTTAAGAGAATATTAAATGTTTACAGGTGGGCATTGATCTCTGCTCTCCATACGGGTGTGCATTGATCCCCACTCTCCATACAGTTGAGGTATTGATCCCTGGTCTTTATACAAGTCTGAATGCAAGGCATGTTGATCAGTGAGCGCATCTCAGTATTGGCAACCTGATCTTGCCATCCAATCTTGAGCTGTCTGTACAAGCAAGACACGTGAAAGTGGTCTAGCTTCTCTGCATAAACTATCTGTTTCACAAGCACAAGACTGAGAACAACCGGTCTATATGACTTCAATTTTATTGGGAGACCAGAACTTCTTCACTCTCAGACCATTTCTTTTGTAACTTTCCAAAGCCAACACTTGCCTTACTTAAAATCAAATGAAGAACTGTAGATACTGGAAATCTGAAATAAAAACAGAAATTGATGGAAGCACTCCAGGTCTGGCAGCATCTGTGGAGAGAGAGCAGAGTTAATGTAAGTGACCCTTCTTCAGAACTGATGGTAGCAAGAAAGAAGGGGTATATATGCTGAAGACTTGAGGTAGAGGGAGGGGTGGGGTAAAGGGCAAGAGATAGAAATAGTCTTAGCTATTTTGGCATTGACTTAAACATAATATGATCTAATGTGGAGAGAGTGCTACTAATCTTAGTATAGCTGCTGACCACTTCCTGTACTATTTTGCTTCACTTTTGTTCTGTAGGGCTGTGGTTTATGAGTTCATTCACTTTGATGTTGGTGGTGACACTGACTTTTATCACAGGCCAAGGAAGCGGTCCAAAGAGGCACTTCTGGCACTGTTGTCATGAATAGGAAGCCACAAATCACACATTTTCACACTTTGATTTTAGTTTGTAGTCTTATCAACTTGAAGACTTTGTATGATAAGTAATTTTTTATTCATTCAGGGAATATTGTTAACGTTGGCTGGGCTAGCTTTCATAGTTGGCTTAGAGAAGCTGGTGGTGACCTGCCTTCTTGAACTGCCTCAGTCCGTGTGCTGGAGGCAGACCCACAAGGTCGCTAGGGAAGGAATTCTAACACTGAATGCTCTAGAAGGCATATGTTGTGACATAACTAGGAAGAATATGCCAATAATGGGAACTCTGTATTCAAGCCATCAAAAGTTGAGAATTACTTCATTTAAACCTCCAAAGTTGCTTGACTGACTGCTTTTTGGGACGAGAGCAATTCACGCCGGAAGCTAAATTTTAGCAGAAATTGGCTGTGTCATTTTAATGAGTGTCATGGTGGGGCCCCTCTCTCCATTACAACCTAGCATGTTTTCTCATGCTATTTCCCAGACTTGCTTAATTACCTATGCACCATGTCCCTGTGTTCTTCTTGTATTCTTCCATTTGCTGTAGGTGGAGGTACTCAGCACTGGTGCAACATCCTGAGATTCCTGCCAGCAATACCATATTTAAAAGGCTCTTTTGTACTAGATTAAATTCTTCAGTTCACAGCTGCCCTGCATGGTTCCTGTCATTGGCCTAGACATGGCAAGCAAAGGAAAATCGGCATCCCGCTTTGGGGACAGGTACCTGGAAGTCCTGGTGAACAAATTCTGTCTGTCTCTCTCTCTGTCCCACCTGTCTCTGTTAATATATCTTATTTCGGGGACTGGACATGAATACTGTGTCAATCGCCTGTCTAAATCCTCTTGGCCAATGTCCATGGGCTGCTATTCATGATGCCAGAACGACTACTGTCCCCTTACACACCTCACCTCTATTTAGGCTAGTTTTCATTCCCAGGATAAATCAAACTGAGGCAGATTGGTGAGGATGAGGTTAAGTTTTTTTTTCCACTTGTGGGTTCCCTCACCACCTGCTACATACCCAGTCTGGCAGCAATGTCCTTTATGATTTGACCAGTTTGCTCAATAGTGATGCTGCCGAGCCACACTTGGTGCTGAACATTTACTGGGGAGGTGTGTTGGGTTACATGTTAGTCAGCATGAGGTTTCCTTGCCCATGTTTGACCTGATGCCATGAAACCTCATGGGGTCCAGAAGTAATTTAAGAACTGTCAGCATAATTCCCTCCTGACCATACTGCTGTGCTGTCACCTTTGCTAGGTGTCACCTGTGGTGGGACAGCAGATACCTTGGATGGTGTTGGTGTTGTCTGGGATGTTGTGTGTGTAATTACTTTTCTGAGCTGCTCCTCGAGTAGTTTTTGAGTCTCAGACGTTAGTAAGGATCACTTTGCAGGATCCACAGGACTGTGTTTGTCATTGTTGTTTTTGGTACTGAAGTCAATGCCAGGAGATTGGTCCAGTTTCATTCATTTTGGAGAATTTCATCCAGGTTGATACAACTGCATGGCTTTGTAGGGTATATCAGATGGCAGTTCAGAGTCCACAATATTGCTAAAGGTCTGAAGTCACAGGTAGGCCAGACCAGGTGAGAATGGCAGATTTTCTTCCTTGAAGGACATTTGTAAACTTGATCGATTTTTCTGACAATTGACAATCAATTCCATGATCATTGTTAGGTTTTTTTCATTCCAGATTTCTAACGAATTCAAATTTCACCATCAGTCATCCCAAAACATTACTGGGGTCTCTAGATTACTAGCCCAGCCAAAATATCACTACACCATCACCTCCCCAGTAGTCTGGGCCATAAGGTTTAATACAATTCTGCCTCTGATTGCTTCAGCATCTCTTGAATGCCCAGGTTAGTGTTGCTACATCTGTTCAAAATCTACATGGTGATGATGTCATACAAAATGATAGAGGATACCTTCCATGTGAAGATGGGACCTTGCCTCCATGACAGCGTCTACCTATGCAAACAATAAGTGCATGTGTGTGACAGTTAGTTTGGTGAGGTTAAATGTCTTTCTCTCTCTTGGTTCCCTTGCCACTTGCCACGGGCCCAGTCTCGTAGCAATATCCTTTCAGACTTGGTTAACTTAGCCTATGGTGATACCATGGCTGTCCCCCAGCTATCTTTCCAAGAAGTAGTCCCTGATAATCATTACCCTTGACTTTTAGTGTACAGAGCCTCATGATTGACTGTGGCTTATCCCATTGAGAGGCTGCCCATGACTTAATGTACACAGACCTCCTGACTGAAGGGTGTTTCCCTGGACCTACCTGAGGACTACTCCCCTTAGACTTTGAAACATGACATTTGCTTGCTTTATTTGTAATGTGTTTCTTGTATATGTTGCTGGCACATGGTGCAGCTGGATGCGTGGTATAATGCTGTGCTGTACAGTAATATGTGCACCCTGTTTGACTGACTGCTGACTAGCATGGCCAACTGCTTGGCCTTTTTCCTGCTCTAGACTGCAAGACAAGATAGAAGTACTGTGAGCCTTTATGGTGTGGCTGAGATGGCAAAGCATAAAATGCAAGGTATCCAGGTAGGCACAAAGTTGGTGAGCAAGCGGCCCTGAGTTACTGCTTTGTCTAATCTGTGAGCTGTCCTTGTGTATGTAGAGCCCTCGCAGTAACATTCCAATAGTGCCGGTGCAATCCAAATGGTTCTGAGATATGCCATGAAGGTGCAGAGAGGCTGGCACATGTTAGAGGCCAACATCCACGAATGTGGGTTGTGTGAGGCTGCTGACCATGAAGTGTATCTGTAGTGATTGGAATGAGGTTGGCCAGGTAGATCTCATTGAATATGAGTTCCCTTACTGAGGCTGTTAACCTGGGCCAATCAGGGAACCCTGACTGACACATAAAAATAGGAGTCTTGGGAATTTTCGTCACTGTAGGGACTTGCTCTGCGCCAGCTGGTCAGAGCCCATGTACCGAGCATATGTAAATAAAGCGAGACTTGATGACAGGATATCGGCCTCCTTGGAGCTATTTAAGTGCCAACGAGAGAAAACAGTACGCTCCCGAAGAAAATTTGCTTGCAACAGTCGTCTTTGAGTTGGGGTAAGCATTTCTGGCATCATGCCTTTATTTGGGAAACTTGACTTGTTTGATCATGCCATCGGAGACTGGGCCCAGTGTATGGAAAGAATGTGTTAATTTTTCTGGGCAAATGACATTGGGGATACATGAAAAGCAACGGTTATTAGGACCTTTTCATCCAAGACACCAGATACCAAAATCTTTCAAGATTTGATGGATTTAGTTACGGAATATTACGATCCCAGCCTCCTCTAATTCTGAGATATTATCGGTTTTATTTGACAGTTCGGAGCCGGGGAATCTGTATTGGTAGAGGTAACAAGGTGCAGAGCTGGATGAACACAGCAGGCCAAGCAGCATCAGAGGAGCAGGAAAGCTGATGTTTTGGGTCCAGACCCTTCTTCATTTTCTGAAGAGCTTTCCTGCTCCTCTGATGCTCTTGGCCTGCTGTGTTCATCCAGCTGTACATCTTGTTAACAAGCATGGGGCTGGATGAACACAGCAGGTCAAGCAGCATCAAAGGAGCAGGAAAACTTGACGTTTCGGGCCTAAACCCTTCATCAGAAATGGGGGAGGGGAAGAGGGTTCTGAAATAAATAGGGAGAGAGGGGGAGGCGGACAGAGGATGGATAGAGGAGAGGACAGGTGGAGAGGAGGCAGACAAGTCGAAGAGGCGGGGATGGAGCCAGTAAAGGTGAGTGTAGGTAGGGGGGTAGGGAGGAGATAGGTCAGTCCAGGGAGGACGGACAGGTCAAGGGGGCGGGATGATGTGAGTAGATAGGAGATGGGGGTGTGGCTTGAGGTGAGAGGAAAAACAGGTGAGGGAGGTGGAGATGAGCTGGGCTGGTTTTGGGATGCGGTTGGGGGAGGGGAGATTTTGAAGCTTGTGAAATCCACATTGATGCCATTGGGCTGCAGGGTTCCCAGGCTGAATATGATTTGCTGTTCCTGCAGCCTTCGGGTGGCATCACTGTGGCGTTGCAGGAGGCCCAGGATGGACATGTCGTCTGAGGAATGGGAGGGGGAGTTGAAATGGTTCGCGACTGGGAGGTGCAGTTGTTTGTTGCGAACTGGGCGCAGGTGTTCTGCAAAGCAGTCCCCAATACTCCGCTTGGTTTCCCCGATGTAGAGGAAGCCACAACAGGTACAGCGGATGCAGTATACCACATTGGCAGATGTGCAGGTGAACATCTGCCTGATGTGGAAAGTCTTCTTGGGGCCTGGGATTGGGGTGAGGGAGGAGGTGTGGGGGCAGGTGTAGCACTTCCTGCGGTTACAAGGAAAAGTGCCGGGTGTGGTGGGGCTGGAGGGGAGTGCGGAGCGGACAAGGGAGTCGCGGAGGGAGTGGTCCCTCCGGAAGGCAGATAAGGGTGGGGAGGGAAAAATGTCTTTGGTGGTGGGGTCTGATTGCAGATGGCGGAAGTGTCGGAGGATGATGCGTTGGATCCGGAGGTTGGTGGGGTGGTATGTGAGGACGAGGGGGATTCTTTTTTGGTTATTATTGCGGGGACGGGGCGTGAGGGATGTGTTCCGGGAAATGCGGGAGACACGGTCGAGGGCGTTCTCGACCACTGTAGGGGGGAAGTTGCGGTCCTTGAAGAATGAGGACATTTGAGATGTACGGGAGTGGAATGTCTAATCCTGGGAGCAGATGCGGCGGAGGCGAAGGAATTGGGAATAGGGGATGGCATTTTTGCAGGAGGGTGGGTGGGAGGAGGTGTATTCCAGGTTGCTGTGGGAGTCAGTGGGCTTGAAATGGACATCTGTTTCTCGGTGGTTGCCCGAGATGGAGACAGATAGGTCCAGGAAGGAGAGAGAAGTGTTGGAGATGGTCCAGGTGAACTTCAGGTTGGGGTGGAAGGTGTTGGTGAAGTGGATGAACTGTTCGAGCTCCTCGTGGGAGCACGAGGCGGCGCCGATGCAGTCATCAATGTAACGGAGGAAGAGGTGGGGTTTAGGGCCAGTGTAGGTACGGAAGAGGGATTGTTCCACGTAACCTACAAAGAGGCAGGCATAGCTTGGGCCCATGCGGGTACCCATGGCCACCCTCTTTGTCTGTAGGAAGTGGGAGGAATTGAAAGAAAAGTTGTTGAGGGTGAGGACGAGTTCGGCTAAGCGGATGAGGGTGTCGGTGGAGGGGGATTGGTCCGTTCTGCGGGACAGGAAGAAGCAGAGGGCCTTTAGGCCATCAGCATGGGGAATACAGGTGTATACGGACTGGACGTCCATAGTGAAAATGAGGTGTTGGGGACCGGGGAATTGGAAGTTCTGGAGAAGGTGGAGGGCGTGGGTGGTGTCACGGACGGAGGTAGGGAGTTCCTGGACCAAGGGGGTGAAAATGGAGTCTAGGTAGGTGGAGATGAGTTC
>JAHRHZ010000266.1:277753-312917 GCA_024137785.1 Ginglymostoma cirratum | reverse complement strand
CACCTCCCTCACCTGTTTTTCCTCTCACCTCAAGCCACACCCCCATCTCCTATCTACTAACATCATCCCGCCCCCTTGACCTGTCCGTCCTCCCTGGACTGACCTATCCCCTTCACTACCCCCCTACCTACACTCACCTTTACTGGCTCCATCCCCGCCTCTTCGACTTGTCTGCCTCCTCTCCACCTATCCTCTCCTCTATCCATCCTCTGTCCGCCTCCCCCTCTCTCCCTATTTATTTCAGAACCCTCTTCCCCTCCCCCATTTCTGATGAAGGGTTTAGGCCCGAAACGTCAAGTTTTCCTGCTCCTATGATGCTGCTTGATCTGCTGTGTTCATCCAGCCCCATGCTTGTTATCTCGGATTCTCCAGCATCTGCAGTACCTTTTATCTCTGTCCATCTTGTTATCTCAGATTCTCCAGCATCTGCAGTTCCTACTATCTCTAATCTGTATTGGTATTTTTGACGAGGTTAAGATGACTGGCAGAGGTGTGTGATTTTTGGGTTAACCCTGAATGAGATTCTGACAGATTGTTTGGTATGTGAGATTAATGACATAACCATGCAAAAGCACCTACTAACTGAAGCCCAACTGGACTTCAAACAAGCACTACAGCTGGGTTCGTCATTAGAAAATGTGGCAAGTGGAGCGTGTGAGCTACAGGATATGCCAGTGGAAGTGGACACCTTCACCTGTCCAGCTGAGCTTCGGGAACACCGCATGAGTGTGGGCAATCGCAGAGCGTCACACAGGACGTATCCTGAGCAGAGAGACCTTAGATCAGCCCATAGTAAAACCCCAAAACAAAGCTGAGCCTCGGTCAAATGGCTAAAGTGGTCTTCAGGATCTGGCCTGGCAAGCCATTGTAGTTGCTGCCAGTATGTGGACTTGAGACAGCAAAGGAGTCCTACGAGGCTTGACTTGAATAAGAGAACTCATGGACCAGTATCCAGGAGAGTGCAAACCCTGAAAAGTCTACCTACACATGGTTTGGAACAGTTAAGTTGCTTAGCAACATCTGAATCACAACTGATCAGTTTTAAAGGAGGTCGATACCAGTGCAGAGCCAGTCTTTGACAAGATTCGCTCTGGACTCCAATCCTTAATTTGGCGCAAGGACTCGGCCAGACTGAGAATACATATAACTGAGAACCATTACAGATTAAGGGTACAATTTTGGTTCTGGTCTCCTAAAGAAGTAGTTTGTGCAGTTGCCACTGATTATAGTAAAAGGCTTGGGCCCAAGCTTGATGAGGCGGAATTGGTTGAGAAAGATTCACCTTAATTGGCTCAACATTTTTTGATTACAAAATGGCTGCCCGAGTGAAGTCCTAATTAAATACCCAAACATTTTCAGGAAGTTCTTGGGACTATTAAAGGAGCCAAGGCCACCTTGAATGTTGACCAAGACACAATTCTGTGATTATTCAAGGCCCGCCCAGTGCTATTTGCCTTGTGTGTAAAAGTAGAGGCAGAAATCAGGAGGCTGGAAAGCGAAGGAATTATCAAACAGGGCAGTTTGCAGAATAGGCTCCACCGATTGTGAAGCCTCTTGGCTCAGTTCACCTTTGTGGGAAGTTAAGCAAATGGTAAACCACCTCTTGCAGCTGAATAAATACCCAATCCCTCGTGTAGAGTACTTGTACGCAAAATTGATAGCACGGGGTGGCTATCATTCACGAAGCTGGATGTGACCCATGCGTACTTGCAACTGTGACTAGATGAGAAGTCCCAGAAGTATGCCACAATTAATACCCATTAGGATTTGTACCAATGTACAAGTCTGCCAAGACTTGTATCATCAACCCGTGCCCTTTTCCAGTGGACTATGGAGAACGTTTCCAAAATCTACCCCAGGTGTCCATTTATCAGGACGTGCTAATAATGGGAAGACCAATAAAGAACACTTGGAGAATTTGGACATAGTGGTTAAACATTTTTCCAGGTGGGCGCATCCCTTAAAATGGAAAACTGTGTGTTCCAGGGACCCCAAGTGTCTTACTTGTGCTGCAGAGTTGCAAGACCAGGTTACACACATTGGAAGATAAAGTGAGAGCGCTCAAGGTTTCTCCAGCTCCTTTGTCTGAACTGGAGCTTAGGTCTTTCCTTGGGTTGATGAATTATTACAGGAAATTCATATGTAACCTGGCCTCCATCTAGGAACCCTTACACCTGCAATTGAAAAGGGTCAGCCTTGGGAGTGGTCACGTAGCCACCAAATAGCCTTTAGGGAGGTGAAAAAGAGCTATCACTGTCTAAGGTGTTGGCCCACTACAATTCCAAGCGAGACGTGGTGCTGACATATGATGCCTCTCAGAGTAGTGTTGGCTCGCTAGTGGCTCAGTGGAGAGGAATGCCCAATACCGGATGCTTCTCAGACTTTGGCTGCTGCTGAATGCAAATGCACCCAGCTGAAGAAGGAAAGTTTGGTGGGCATCTCTGGTCTGAGAAAATACTACTAATGCCTTTATGTCCATAAATATATTATAGTAAGGGACTACAAACCCCTGTTAGGGCTACCTAAAAAAGACAATGCTCTGCCATCGATAGCTTCTGGTCAAATTCAGTGGTGGGCCCTTATTCTCAGTGCGTACAATTACAAGATGGAACACTGTCCGGAGGCCAAGTGGTAAATACATATGCCTTAGCCACCTCCCACTGGCGTATACACCATCGATGGTGCCGCCCTGTAGAGTCCATTCTGGTTTTAATCTTTCTGGACACCCTTCTGGTCACCACTGACAATATCTGACTGTGGCCACAAAAAGATCCCGCCCTGGCAAAACTAAAATAGGTGGTGGTAATGGGGGAAACAAAAGAGGTCATCACAACCAGGATTGAAACCTTTCTGAACTCGGCAAGACCAGATCGCTGTAGTGGATGGCATATTATAATAGGGAGAAGAGTGATGGTCTTGAGTCAAGGTCGCTGCCTGATCCTGGCTGAACTCCAGCTGGGTCATCCAGGAGATCCCAAAATGAAAATGTTGGTGAGACGTTATGTCCGGTGCCCAGGTTTGGATGCCGACATAGCTGCGTTGTTGGACCATGCCCAAAGTGCCAGCAGATCCGCCACATTCATGGGAATCACTGGGAAAACCCTGAACTCAATTACACGTTGACTATGCCTGCCCTTTTATGGGCTCAATGTTTTTAGATATTGTGGATGCCCATTCAAAGTGGCTGGACATGCATAGAGTTCATATGTTAAACATGGTGGGGTGACGATAGAGAAGATGCACACATTGGAAATATTGGTCACAGACAATGGAAGGTTATTTACCAGCAGGGATTTTGAATATTTCCTAAAGTTGAATGGCATTTGGCATGTTCAGACATCTCCATACCATCCATCATCCAAAGGTCTGGTGGGAAGACCAATCCAAACTTTGAAGGAAGGCTTAAAGAAACAGGCCACCACTTCACTTGATACCAATCTGTCCCAGCTCCTATTTGATTATAGGACCACCCCTCTCACAACAACAGGGATAGCTCCAGCAGAGCTGCTGATGGGGAGAAGACTCTGCACTAGGTTAAACCTGATATTCCTGGATCTGTGGGGGAAGGGGGCATATGAGGGTGAAACAGCATCAGAAGCACCAATACTGACTGCATGCCTCCTCTAAGTAGGACAGTTTACTTCAAGGGGACGAAGTTTAGTGTTGAAACCATAGAAATGGCACTGCATGAGTACAAGACAAGGTCGCCGCAAGGTCAGATCCCTTGACACTGTAAGTTCGGCTTGGTGAGGCGGCCATGAACAAACAAGTGGATCGCATGAAAGCTAGTACCTTGCAAACAGGGAAGGACCAAAACATACCCGGTCCCTTGAAACAGCCAGAAAGGCTGTCAGAAACCATGGGTATTCTCACTCTGCCTGCATTGAAGAAATCTCAGTCTGAGATGGACACAGTCGATGTCACCACCTCGATACCATGACCGCCTGCAGAGGAGGAGGAATTTCTTCTGAGACGCTCCGGGTGCAAGGTACAGGCTACTGTTCGGTACATGCCGCCTGTTTCTGCTATTCAATAAGATCATGGCTGATCTGATTTCACAGCTCTATATTTTCCTGATAATTGTTCATCCCCATGATCATCGAAATATATCTTCATAGAATCCCTACAGTGTGGAAACAGGCCCTTCAGCCCAACAAGTCCACACCAACCCTCAGAGCATCCCACCCAGACCCATCCCCATAACCCACTTAATCTACACATCCCTGCACACTGTGGGCAATTTAGCTTGGCCAATCCACCTAGCCTACACACCTTTGGACTGTGGGAGGAAACTGTAGCACCTGGAGGAAAGTCACGCAGACACAGGAAGAATGTGCAAGCTCCACATAGACAGTCGCCCAAGGGTGGAATCAAACTCGGGTTCCTGGCACTGTGAGGCAACAGTGCTAACCACAGACCCACTGTGTCTCCCCTTCTGCTGCCTTAAAAAGAGTTAAAAGGCACTGGATGCAGAATCTTTAAGGAGGGGAATTCCAAAGAAACTCAACACTCTGAGAGAAAAAAATGATATTTCCTCAGCTCTGTCTTAAATGGGCAAGCCCTTATTTTTAAACTATGACTCCCCAGTTCTATGTATAACACAATGTCGAGCTGAAGGAACTCAGCCAGACAGCATCGGAGGAGCAGGAAAGTTGACGTTTTGTGCCGGGACCCTTCTTCAGAAATGGAGAGAGGCAAGGGTGCTGAGAAATAAATAGAGAGAGGAGGGGTGGGGTTGGGGAAGGTAGGTGGGATGGTGATAGGTGAGTGCAAGTTGGGAGTGGTGGGATTGGTCAGTGAGGTGGGAGTGGCGGAAAGGTGGGAGAGAAGGTGGACAGGTTGTGTCAGGTCAAGGAGACAGGGATGAGAGGGAGACTTAGTCATGGGATGAGGCCTGGGTGGGGAGATTTTAAAACTGGTGAAATCCATGTTTAGGCCATTCTGCTGTAGGCTCCCAAGGCGGAATATGAGGTGCTGCTCCTCCAGTTTGCAGGTGGCATCATTGTGACAATGGAGGAGGCCTGGGATGGACATGTCACTCCGGGAGTGGGAGGGGGAGTTAAAATGGCTTGCGACCGGAAGGTATTGTCGTTTGTTGCAAACAAAGCGCAGGTGCTCTACAAAATGGTCTCTGAACCTCCGCTTGGTCTCACTGATGTAGAGGAGGCCACGTCAGGAGCAACGGATGCAATAGACCACATTGACAGATGTGCAGGTGAACCTCTGTCTAATGTGGAAGGTTTGTTTGGTGCCTTGAATGGAGGTGAGGGGGGAGGTGTAGGGGCAGGTGTAGCACTTACTGTGGTTGCAGGGAAAGGTGCTGGGGGGTGTGGGGTTAGTGGGGAGTGTGGAGTAAATGAGGGAGTCACAGAGAATGTGGTCCCTACTAAAGGCAGACAGGGGTGGGGAGGGAAATATTTCTTTGGTTGTGGGGTCGGATGGTAGGTGGCGGAAGTGACGAAGAATGATATATTGGATACGGATGTTGATGGGGTGATATGTGAGGACAAGGGGGATTCCTCATTATTTCTTTCTTAAATGTGCGACCTTTATTTTGAGATTATGCCCTCTGGACTCTCCTACATGGGGAAACAATATCACCTCATCTACTTGTCAGTCCCTTAAGAATCTTTGTATGTTTCAGTAAGGTTGCCACTCATTCTTCTAAACTCCAACGAGAACAGGCCCAACCTACACAACCTCCTCATAAGACAGTCTCTCCAGACCCAGCATCAGCCTTGTGAACTTTCTCTGAACTGCCTCCAATGCCAGTAAATCTTTCTTTAGATAATGGGCCCAAATCTGTTCACAGTATTCCAGCTATGGTCTGACTAGTGACTTGTATAGTTTTAGCAACATTCCATTTGCCTTCCCTTTTACCATGTTGAATGCTAGCTTTTTATGATTTAAAAGTAACAACTGAATCTGCATTACTGCCTTTTGTGGAAGAGAGTTCTAAACCTCTACCACCCTTTGTGTGTAGAAGTGCTTCCTAACATCTATCCTGAACGGTCTAGCCCTAATTTTTAGACCACGCTCCTTAGTTTTAGAATCTCAAACAAGTGGAAATAGTTTGTCTTTATCTACCCAGTCTTTTCCTGATAATATCTTGAATACTTCAATCAGATCACCATTTAACCTTTAAGTTTTAGAGAAAACAGGCCTAATTTACATAATTTCTTCTCATTTCTTGATCCCTGAAGTCCAGAAATCAGTCTTGAAGACCTATGTTGTACTCCCTCTAAGATGTGGCGCCCAGAACTGCTCACAGTATTCCAAATGAAGTCTAACCAGTGTTTTGCATAGCTGCAGCATAGCTTCTTAATCCTTTAACTTCTGTCCTCTGGATATAAAGGCCAACTACCCATTAGCTTCCTTGATTATTTTAAGCAATTGTTTGTGGCATTTTAAAGATCTATGCATCTGAATCACAAGTCTTTTTGGACATCCACTGTATTTAACTTCATGGCATCTAGAAAGTATCCTGATCTATCATTTTTTGGACTTCATACTTGCCTACATTGAAATCTAAATGCCATGGTTTTCCCATTCATCTGGCCTACCAATATCCCTTTTTAATTTTATCCTGTTATCTATAGTTTATAATGCCGCCAAACTTTGTAGCATCCACAAATTTAGTTATATGACTTTCTATGCTGTGATCCAAGTCGTTAATAAACATTGTGAATAATTGAGGGCCTAACACAGATTCTTTTGGAACTTGCTAGTCACATCCTGCCGATTTGATTACCTACCCATTATTCCTACTTGCTGCTTACTACTCAACCGATTTCCCAATCATGTCAGTAATTTGCTGTCAAGTCTATGGGCTTATACCTTAGCTGACAGTCTCTTATGTCGAAATTTATTAAGTGCCTTCTGGAAATCTATATAAACAACATACATAGATAATTCTCTTTCTAGTACCTTAGTCACCTCTTTTAAAATTCAATAAAATTTGTCAGGCATGACCTATCTGTTATGAAACCTGATTAACCAAAAATTTTCAATGCTTCTGATGATCTAGCAGAAACCATCCACGTTTGAACAAAGAAGAACAAAGACCAAAGAAAATTACAGCACAGGAACAGGCCCTTCAGCCCTCCAAGCCTGCGCCGATCCAGATCCTCTATCTAAACCTGTCGCCTATTTTCCAAGGATCTGTATCCCTCTGCTCCCTGCCCATTCATGTATCTGCCTAGATACATCTTAAATGACGCTATCGTGCCCGCCTCTACCACCTCCGCTGGCAAAGCGTTCCAGGCACCCACCACCCTCTGTGTAAAGAACTTCCAACGCTTATCTCCCTTAAACTTCTCCCCTCTTGCCTTGAAATCGTGACCCCTAGTAATTGAGTCCCCCACTCTAGGAAAATGCCTCTTGCTATCCACCCTTTCTATACCTCTCATGATTTTGTGGACCTCGATCAGGTCCCCCCTAAACCTCCATCTTTCTAATGTAAATAATCCTAATCTACTCAACTGGCATGGTGCCTCAGTGGTTAGCACTGCTGCCTCACAGCGCCAGGGACCTGGGTTCGATTCCAGCCTCGGGCATCTGTCTGTGTGGAGTTTGCACATTCTCCCCATGTCTGTGTGGGTTTCCTCCAGGTGCTCTGGTTTCCTCCCACAGTCCAAAGATGTGCAGGTTAGGTGGATTGGCCATGCTAGATTGCCCGTAGTGTTGTTGGGGGAGTGGGTCTGGGTGGATGCTCTGAGGTTCAGTGCGGACTTGTTGGGCTGAAGGGCCTGTTTCCACACTGTAGGGATTCTATGATTCTCTCTTCATAGCTAGCACCCTCCAGACCAGGCAACATCCTGGTGCACCCTCTCCACAGCATCCACATCCTTTTGGTAATGTGGCAATCAGAACTGTACGCAGTATTCCACATGTGGTCGAACCAAACTCTCTTTATAGCTCAAATACCCCAATCTAGGCAACATCCTGGTAAACCTCATTTGCAACCTCTCCAAAGCCTTCACAACCTTCTTATAGTGTGGCAACCAGAACCACAAACAATACTCCAAATGTGGCCAAACTATTGTGCTGTACAGCTGCAACTTGACTTGCCAACTTTTATATTCGATGCCCCAACCAATGAAGGTAAGTATGCTGTACGCATTCTTTACTACCATATTCACTTGTGTTGTCACTTTCAGGGAGCTGTGGACTTAGATCCCAAGATCTGTCTCAGTGTTCCTAAGGGTCCTGCCATTAACTGTATCCTTTTGCATTTGACCTCCCAAAATGCATCACCTCACACTTGTCCACATTAACTCCATATGCAATCTCTCTGCCCAACTTTCCAACTGATCTATATCCTGCTGCATCCTTTGATAACCTTCCTCATTAGCAACAACTCCACCAATTTTTGTGTCACCTACAAACTTACAATTTGGACCATCTACATTTTCATCATTTAAATAGATGTATGTTACAAACAACAGAGATCCCAGCACTGATCCTTGCGAAACACCACTGGTCACAGACTTCCAGTCAAACAAAAACACCCCTCAAGGATCTAGGCCCAAAATGTCAGCCTTCCTGTTGCTCTGATGCTGCTTGGCTTGCTGTGTTCATCCAGCTCTGCACCTTGTTATCTCCACAATTACCCTCTGTTTCCTATGACCCAGCGATTTGCCGACTTACCATAGATTCCTGTGATTTAATCTTCTGGACCAGGCTACCATAAAGAACCCTGTCAAATGCTTTAGACAACATCCACTGTCTCATCAATCATCTTTGTCACTGTCAAAAGTCTCAATTAATTTTGTTAGACAAGTTATGCCCTGCATAAAGCCATGCTGACTATCCCTAATAAGCCCACTCTTTTCCAAATGCAAATATATCCTGTCCCTAAGAATGTTCTCCAATAATCCTCCTTTGACCGATGTAAGTCTCACTAACCTACAATTTCCAGGATTATCCTTCTTAAACAAAAAAGCAATGTCGGCTATTCTCCAATCTTATGGGACCTTGCCTATGGCTAAATTGAATACAAAGACCTCTGTCAAGGCCCCAGCAATCTCCTCCCTCACTTACTTCAGTACCTCTGGATAGCTCCCATCAGACCTTGGGGTCTTATCTATTTTAATATTTTTCAAGACACCAAACACGTCTACGTCTTAATATCGACATGCCCTAAAATACCAATATGTCCCTACCAAATCTTACATCATCCATGTCTTTCTCCTTTGTAAATACTGGATGCAAAGTACTCATGAAAGACCTTACCCAATTCCTCTGGCTCCAAAAATAAATTTCCTCCTTAGTCCTTGAGTGGGCCTACCCTTTTTATAGTTACCCTTTTTCTCCTAAAATACATATAAAATGCCTTAGAATCTTCTGGAGCCACAAAATGTCCTTGGCAAGAAGGATTAAGAAAAATCCTAAGGCATTTTATACGTATTTTAGGAATCTTAGCATCTCCCTAAAAAATGTATAAAATGCCTTGGAATTTTTCTTAATCCTTCTTCCCGAGGGCATTTTATGGCCCCTTCTAGCCCTCCTAATTCTTGTTTATTGATAGCAAGAACTGCTGATGATGGAATCAGAGATAGCTCAGTATGGAGCTGGAAGTACACAAGCAGGCCAGGCAGCGTCAGAGGAGCAGAAAAGTTGATGTTTCGGGTCAGGACCCTTCTTCCGACCCGAAACGTCAACTTTCCTGCTCCTCCAATGCTGCCTGCCTTTCTGTGTTATTCCAGCTTTAGACTGTGTTATAGCTAATATTTGTTTATGTTCTTTTCTGCTTCTCTTATATTCATCAATGGCGTTATCTGATGTTAATTTTCTGAATTTAACAAATACTTCCTTTTTATTTTCAACTAAACTTTCAGTTTCCCTTGGCGTCCAGGGTTTCTGAGTCTGCCCATCTTTACCTTTTATCCTCACAGGAACATGCTGGTCCTTAATTCTGATCAACTGGTCTTTAAAAGACTCCCACCATGTAGGAATGCATTTACCCTCAAACAGCCACTCTCCAATCTAATTTCTCCAGTTCCTTACTCCTTGCATTATAATTAGCCTTCTCCTAATTTAGTACTTTCACCTGAGGACTAATCTTATCCTTATCCATAATTATCTTAAAATTTAACTGAATTATGATCACTGTTTCCAAAATGCACACCACTGAAATTTCAATCACCTAGCCAAGCTCATACCCCAATACAAGGTCGAGTACAGCCTCTTCCCTAGTTGGGCAATCTATATATTGTTTCAACAATCCCTCCTGGAGGCAGCTAACACATTCTGTCCCATCTAAGCCCTGGGCACTAAGGGAGTCCTAGTCAAAGTTGGGGAAGTTAAAATCACCCACTACAACAATTCTATTATTTTTGCATCATTCCCTGATATGCTTATATATCTGTTCCTCTATCTCCTGCTGGCTATTGGGAGGCCTAAGGTATAATATTTTGTACACAAACACACACACACACACACACACACACACACAAGCGCTGTACAGAGGAGAAAATCTGGAAAGACAGTTCAGTAATCTTTTTCTGAAGAAGGGTCCCAACCCGAAACGTCAACTTTCTTGCACCTCTGATGCTGCCTGGCCTTCTGTGTTCCTCCAGCTCCACACTGTGTTATCAGTAATCTTTGTTCCTTTGAACTGTTGTTGAGATGGTCTTTATGACTTTCTTGCTGGCCAGCACTTAGTCACCTTTCTCCAGATGCTTCTACTAGTTGGTAAGAGACACCAAATAGCCAGTTAAAAGTCACAGCATTCAACAACTGTTGCAGGAAACATAAGCTATTTTTTGACTGAAGAGACAAGAGAGACCACTCCTGAGCTGGAGAAGAACTTACAATTCTCTCACTTTGTAATTTGATCCCAGCTCCAAGCTGCTCATTTACCTGACAATCAGTTGTACGGTTGTTGTCAGGCAAAAGGTTGCTGTCATTGATAACTAGTCACAAGTCCATGGACCAGTGCAATTTCCTGCTGCCACTGAAAGCTGCATCAGTACATCCCTCAGGTCCATCTGCAGTTCAAACTTCAGTTATTGTTTGTTCAACCAATGGGTGTTAGCTTAATTGGTTTTCAAAACATACAACTACCCTATTGAATACATTTTTCTTCTAAACAGCTTTTACTCATTTCAGTCAATAGTTTTTCAATAGTTTTTAAACACGTAAAAAATAAAAAGACACAGTTCTTACAATAGAGATTGGCCAGTCCATCTGCAGCCACCCTGGTGGGTGATGGAAATATAGGGGGATTGTACGTCCACGTGGTGAGAGGGAGTCATTCAGGGGCCCTTATGGTTTTATAAATATATTCAAGTCTGGGATAGACAGATTTTTAAAGTGAGGGAATTAAGGATTATGGGAATAGCAGGAAAGACAAGTTCAAGATTATCAGATCAGCCATGATCTCATCGAATGGGGGAGCAGACTAAATGGACTGAACAGCCTACTTTGGCCCTTATGTCTTATGTGTAGGAAGCTGTTAAAATGTCAGAAATTGTCAGAAATGTCACAGTTATAAGTCCAAAGAAACTGGATAAGTGAAGGAAAAATAAGGGGAGGTAGGAGGAAGCACATTTCATTGGGCAAGGGAAGGTTGAAACAATGTGACTATTAAGGTAGCTTTGTTAGTGGTCCTCGAGAAGGAGTTAAAAGTAGGGTATGCAGGGCTTTCTATGGATCATAGAAAGCAACATTGATTTGTTAAAGAGAAGTTCTTTTTGACAAATCTGTTTGATTCTTTTTTGATGATATGTCTAGTGGTATGAGCACAGGGAACTGATAAGGTGAATCCCGCGCTTGAAATGTACTTGGGTTTTCATAAAGCATTCGATAAGATCTATGAGAGATTGATAAAATTAGGGCTCATAGGATTGGGAATAATATGTAATAGATTGGGGATTTGTTAATCTACAGAAAACAGAGTAGAAATAAAGTAAACTGAATATTTTATGGTTGGTTGTATGAATCAATGCTTGAGCCTCATTTATATGTAGTCAATATTAAGACAACTGTTGGGGCAGAGTCCTTGTGTACATTTAAAAGCTGAGATAAATTTTTGATAAGTTGAGGATTCATGAGAAAGGGCGAGAAAGTGGACTAGAGGATTGTCGGATCTGCCATGATTCTGTTGAATGGTACAGCAGATTCGATGGGCCCAACAGCCGACACCTGTTCGCGTTTGTTATAGTCTTATGATTTTACTGCCTTATAATCTTATTACTGACTCGGATAAGGCTCTCAAGTATAAATTAACCAAGAAACAACAAAAGAAATTGCTGGAAAAGCTCAGCAGGTCTGGCAGCATCTGTGAGGAGAAATCAGAATTAACATTTCAGGTCCAGTGAACCTTCCTCAAAACTGATGGTAGCTAGGAAGATATTGGATTTTATGTGGGTACAGGGTTGAGGGAGGGGCTAAGGAGTAGATGATAGATGGGGATAGAGCCCAAAGACAGGGAAGAACAGTTGGACAGATAAAGGAGTGGATAACGATCTGGTTAGGAAGCTGAATAGCTACTAAAAGCTACCAATAGCTACTACTAACTACAATCCTGAAGAAGGGTAATACCCGAAATGTTGACTACTCCTTTCCTCCAAATGCTGCCTGGCTTGCTATGTTCTTCCAGCCTCCTGTCTGAATAACTACTAATGGGGATTGCCAGTAGCCAACAATGGGTTGTGTGTAATAGCGCACTATGTGATAACAAGGCCTGCTGCGTGGGGTTAGGGGCGAGGAGATGGGAGAGTTCAAGCCCTAAAGTTATTGAACTCAATATTGTGTCCAGAGGGCTGCTAGGTCCCCAAGCAGAAATGAGGTGTTGTTTTTCCAGCTTATGCTGAGCTTTGCTGGAGTACTGCAGCAATCCTGAGACAGATATATTGGCCAGGGAACAGAGTGGTGTGTTGAAGTGGCAGACAACTGGAAGCTCAGGGCCTTTTTTACAGGCAGATAGTAGGTGTTCTGCGAAGTGGTCACCCAGACTACATTTTGTTGCCTCAAGATAGAAGTGACCACATTGTGAGCAGTGAATGCAGTAGGCTAGATTGTGTGAAGGCTAATTCACCTGGAAGGTATAGTTGGACACTTGGATATTGAGGAGGGAGGAGGTAAATGGACAGGAGTTACACCTTCTATGGTAATCGATTTTGGTTCCAAGTTCCACCCTGCCCTCATTTTCACCTGGTCCATCTCTGACTCCTTCCTTCCCTTCCTTGACATCTCTGTTTCCATTTCTGGGGATAGACTGGCCACCCATATCCATTATAAACCCACCAACTCCTACAGTTACCTGGACTATACATCCTCACATGCTGCCTCCTGTAAAGACACTATTGCATTTCCTAGTTCCTCCGTCTTCATCGCATATGTTTCAATGATACTAATTTCAACCAACGTTGACAGGTGCTTCAGCTGGGTCCGACCCATATCCCGCACTTTGGCCCTTACCCCCTCTCTTCCCTCTGGCAACAGCAATAGGGTTCCCCTTGACCTTACCTTCCATCAGACCAGCATTCACATCCAGAGGACCTTTAGCTGCAATTTCCATCACCTCCAACAAGATGCCACCACCAGACATGATTGCCCTCCCTTGTTCACCTTCTGCAGGGACCGTTCCCTCTGGGACACCTTGGTCCACTCTTCCTTCACTCCTAACAACCCTCCACAGCTCCAAGACACCTCACCCTGCACCGCTGAAGGCATAGCACATAGTCTGCTATTACACACAACCCATTGTAAGGCACTAACAATCCCCATTTTTAGCTATTCAGCCTATTAGTTGGATTGTTATCTGCTGTATCCCCACCTATTGTTTACTCCTTACCCTCTCCACCCACCCTATCTTCTGCGTATAAACCAACATTTTCCTAGCTACTATCAGTTCTGAGGAAGGGTCACTGGACTAGGATGCTGAATCTTAATAAAGGAAACTATGAAGATATGAGGCGTGAGTTGGCCTTGATAGATTGGGGATGCATGGGGGATGTGCAACTACTGTTTATTCCTGTCTGGCACAAAAACATTCAGATTGGCCAAGAAAAATAATACATCTGACGATTGGGAACAGTTTAGAATTCAGCAAAGAAGGACCAAAGGATTGATTAAGATGAGGAAAATACAGTCTGAAAGTAGGCTTGCAGGGAACATAAAGACTGACAGTAAGAGTTTCTATAGGTACGTGAAGAGAAAGAGATTGGTGAAGACAAGTGCAGGTTCCATGCAAACAGAAATGGAGGAATGTATAATATGGGACAAAGAAATGGCTGAGCAACTGTATACACACTTTGGCTCTGTCTTCACAAAAGAGGTCACAAATCAGATACAGGAAATGTTAGAGAATGCAAGATTTAGTGAGAGGGAAGAATTGAGGGAGATCAATATTAGTGGAGAGATGGTGCTGGGAAAATTGATGGGAGTAAAGGCAGATAAATCCCCAGGTCCTAATAATCTACATCCCAGAGTACTTGAGGAAGTGGCTCTAGAAATAGTGGATGCACTGGCGGTCATCTTCCAGGATCCTCTCGACTCTGGGACAGTCCCTGCAGATTGGAGGGTAGCTAATGTCACACCAGTAATTCAAAAAGGGAGGCAGAGAGAAAACAGGGAATTATATACCCGTGAGCCTACCATTGGTAGTGGGGAAAATTTTCAAATCCATAATCAAGGACTTTGCAGCGGAGTATTTAGAAAGTGGTAGCAGGATCAGAGTCAACATGGATTTAGAAGGGGAAATTATGCTTGAACAATCTGTTGGAATTTTATGAAGCTGTAACTATTAGAGTTGATGAGGAGGAGCCAGTCAATGTGGTACGTTTGAACTTTTAGAAAGCGTTTGACAAAATCCTGCATAAGAGATTATTGTGCAAGGTTAAAGTGCATGGGATTAGGAGAAGTATATTGAGATGCATAGGGAACTGGTTGGCAGAGAGGAAACAAAGAGTAGGAATTAATGGGTCCTTTTCAAATTGGCAGGAGTTAACTGGTGGTGTGCCACGGGGATTGGTGCTGGGACCCCTGCTGTAAACAATATAAACTAATGATTTGGATGAGGAAACAAAATGTAACATCTCAAAATGTGCAGTTGGATACCAAGTTGGGTGGGAGGGTGAAATGTGACGAAGATGCAGAGATCCCTTAGCAGTTGGGTGGGTGAGCAAATCAATGGCAGATGCAGTCCAGTTTGGATAAATGTGAGGTTATTCACTTTGGAAGCCAAAACAAGAAGGCTAATTACTACCTGATTGGCTGTAAATTGGGAGAGAGGAGTATGCAGCGAGACCCGGGTGTCTTTGTGCACCAGTTGCTGAAAGTAATCATGCAGGTACAGCAGCTAAAAAAGGCAAATGGTATGTTGGCCTTCATTGTGAGAGGTTTTGAGTACAGGAGCAGGGATGTGTTTTTGCAGTTATGAAGGGCCTTGGTGAGGCCATGCCTAGAATATTGTGTGCAGTTTTGGTGTCCTTTTCTGAGGAAGGCTGCTCTTGCTCTTGAGGCAATGCAGCGAGGTTTACCAGACTGATTCGGGGGATGGCACGACTGATGTATGAGGAGAGATTGACTAGGTTAGGATTGTTTTTGCTAGAGTTCAGACAAATGAGGGGGAATCTCATATAGATTTATAAAATTCTAACAGGACTAGAGAAGGTAGATGCAGGGACGATGTTCCCAATTTTAGGTGTCTCCAGAACCAGGGGTCACAGTCTGTGGATTCAGGGCAGACCATTTAGGACAGAGATGAGGAGACATTTCTTCACCCAAACAGTGCTGAGCCTGCGGAATTCATTACCACAGGAAATAGTTGATGCCAAAACATTGAATGCATTCAAAAGGCGACTAGATATAGCACTTGGGGCAAATGGGGTCAACAGTTATGGGGAGAAAGCATGACTAATGAATGGCCTCCTCTCCTCCTATTTGTTTCACACTAGTTCATTGCAAGCATGACCAATAGATAGGGCCACAACACGAGTTATTGTCAGGTAACGGTGAGGCACAGAGAAATGGAAGGGGAACATTTGCACCCGCTATCCCAGGATCAGCAGCAATCTCCAGTGGATGCAGAACAGCCTTCACCTGAGGATGCTGCAGCTGAAGGTCTTCTCAGCATGTGCCAGAGCCTATTGTCCTTGATGCCGTTTCCTCGAGATGAGTGTGGTACAGTGTCACCGCAGACTGAAGATGACCCGGGACACTGTCACAAAACTGTGCCAACTGCTGGAACAGGACATGAGGAGTGTGTAACCAACTTATCCCAGTGGCCATCAAGGTAACGTTTATGTAACTGGCTGCTTCCAAAAAGCCACTGGGGATGTGTGTGAGATATCTCAATCCTTGAACCACAAATGTATCAAAGTTCTTACTAATGGAATTTCATGAGTGGAATTGATGTCAGTTCCAATAGATGTGAGCTGGGTGGAGTCATCACTCTTGCTGTAAATTTCTTGCTGCTTGAAAAGCAAGCAGTCCGTGCCTGGTCTCAAAGGCAAGTGGAGCTTCTTTCTGTTTTTGTTTACTTTTGCTGTTGGTAATTAATAGTGAATGTTTCGAACCTGAAAGACTTTCTTGTGTGGGAGTGTGAACAATCTGGAGGATGCAGAGATACTTCAGTGTGATTTGGACAGGTTGAGTGAGTGGGCAACTTGATGGCAGATGAAGTGCATTGTGGATAAATGTGAGGTTATCCATTTTCATAGGAAAAACAGAAAGGTTATAATCTGAATGGCAATAGATTAGGGAAGAGGGTTGTACAATGAGACCTGGGTGCCCTTGTAAATATGGAGGTGCAGCAGACAGTGAAGAATGCAAATGGTATGTTGGTCTTCATAACAAGAAGATACGAGTGCAGGAATGGAATGTTTTGATGGAATTTTATGGGTTCTTGGTGAGACCACACCCAGAGTATTGTGTGAAGTTTTGGTCTCCTTATCTGAGTAAAGATGTTCTGACTGTGGAGGGCTTGCAGTAAAGGTTTACCAGGCTGATTCATTGGATGGAAGAACCGACATATGAAAAGGGACTGGATTGGTCAGGACTGTATTCACAGGAGTTTAGAAGAATGGCAGGGGAATCACCTGGGAACCAAGAAAATACTAACAGATCTGACAAGATAAATGCAAGAAGGATATTCCCGATGACCAGGAAATCTAGGACCATGGATCACAGTCTAAGGATATGGTGTAGGTCATAGATGACTGAGATAAGGAGAAATTTCTTCATCCAGAGAGTAGTGACCCTGCAGAATTCTCTGCCACTGAAAGCGGTTGAGGCCAAAACATTGAATATTTTCTAGAAGTTAGATAAAGTCCTTAGGGCTAAAGGAATTAAAGGATTTTGGTAAAACTGAGAACAGGATAACAAGTTGGCTGATCAGCCATGATCATATTGTAATATGGAGCAGGATTGAATGCTGAATGGCCTATTCCTGCACCTATTTTCTACATATCTACATATGTATCTATATATCTGATAGTTCCACATTGACCAATGAGACAACACTGCATTGGAGAAGGATTGGCACGGACTTGGACAGAGCTATAAGATGGTAAAAGGGTAAGTATGGGTACACTGTGCGGCTTGGTGCTTAAACAGCGATCGATGTAAAACTGTCTACTTGTACATGCAATGAAGTGTCAGCTGTGCCGTCTCTGTGTCCTGAGATGTGTTGGTTTGTGGTTGCTGTCCCAGTATACACACGGTGAAGGGCATCTCTAGACTGAAAGTGCTTGACTGGGCCAGGGATCCTGGGATTTTTCAGCAGTGTCAGGAATGTCTGCCTTGGATGAGCGGGACGCCATAGGTAATGAACAGTGTTCCCTCTCATTTTCTTGCCAACTATGCAGGCCTTCGAGGTTTGTGCTTGGTAGTGCCTGGATTTGGAAGTCAGTTCTGCGACTGGTGTATTGACACTGATCACCATGCGTGGAATCTTGGAGCAGCCGCATGTCTGTGCAGCTGCCCAGTTTAGAGGGAATGTTGATAATGAAGCCAGCTCAGGAACTTGGCATGAGAAAACCCACAGGGCCTCACGGAGAGAGACCCTCCATGAAACTAACCAAAAATATAGCTGATACCTGGTAAATCTCAGTCCAAACTGCTTGCCTTCTTTGGTCAGAGCATTGATTATAAGAGTTGAGAGTCATGTTGCGGCTGTACAAGACATTGGTGAGGCTACTTTTAAAATTCCGCATACAGTTCTGGTTGCCCTTCTATAGGAAGGATGTTGTTAAACTAGAAAAGGGAAAATTTATGAGAATGTTCCTGGGATTGGAGGGTTTGAGTTATAAAGAGAAGCTAGATAGACTAGGGCTTTTCCCCTAGAGTCGTTGGAGGCTGATGGGTGACATTATAGAGGTTTATAAAGTCATGAGGGGCATAGATAAGGTGAATAGCTAAGAGTAGGGAATTCCAGAACTAGAGGGCGTAGCCCTATGCCCTGTGAGAGGAAAAGAATTTAAAAGGCTCCGAAGAGGCAACTTTTTCACAGAGAAGGTGGTGTGTATATTGAATGAGAGGAGGTGGTAAGGCAGTGCAGTTACAACATTTAAAAGACATTTGGACAGGTCCATAAATAGGAAAGGTTTGGAGGATATGGGCCAAATGGAATTAGTTCAGTATGAGAAACCTGTTGGCATGGATGATTTGGACTAAAGAGTCTGTTTCTGTGTTGTATGACTCCATGACTCCAAATGGCTGAGCAGGCACAAAGCGTCAAATGACGGACTCCAGCTCCAATTAAGTGAAGCAGTGGTGTAATGGTACTGTAACTGGACTGGTGCTCTGGGGACTTGAATACTCCTATGGCACATGGTGATATATGAATTTATTAAATATCTGGAATATAAAGTTAGTGTAATTGCAACCATGTAATTACTATTGATTTTCATTAGCACAGCAACATAGAAAATAGGAGTAGGAGTAGGTCATTCGACTCTTTGAACCTGTTGTGCCATTCAATATGATTGTGGCTGATCATCCAACTCGCTACCCAGTTTCCCTCTCCTTTGGATTCTTTAGCCCAAAGAATTGTATCCTTGAAAGCATTCAATGCTGTGGACTTAACCACCTTAAATGGCAGAGAATGTCATGGACTCATTATTCTCTGAGTGTAGAAGTTTCCCTTTATCTCAGTCCTAAATTGTCTAGGCCATATCCTTAGATCCTGTGGTTCTGGACTTCCTGGTTATCAGGAGCATTCTTCTTTCACTTACCCTGTCGGTTGTGTTAAAATTTTATAGGTTTCTATGAGGTCCCCCTCATCCTTCAAAACTCTAATATGATAGTCCTAACCAATCCAATCTCTCTTCATATTTCAGTCCTGCCATCCCATCTTGTTGACTAATGTTCTTGTCTGGTCTGGTCTGTAGGTTATTCTTGACCCATCGTGATGTTGTTGACTCTTACCTGCTTCTGGGCAATTGGGCTGGGCAATAAATGCGTGCCTAGCCAGCCAAGACCTCATCCAATGAATGAATTAAAATAAAAATTCTTGCATTCTAATGAGGTTAGAGGCCATGAGCTTAAGGAGATTAGAAGGGGTGAGGTCAGTGATAAATGTGCAGAAAAATGGCCTGATGTTTCATGGTCCTGATAAAATCCCTACACAGTGGAAGCAGGCTATTTGGTCTAGTGAGTCCACACCAACCATCTAAAGAGCAGCCCACCCAGTTCCAATCCCTCAACCTATCTCTGTAACCCTGCATTTCCCATGGCTAGAGATAAAAGGTACTGCAGATGCTGGAGAATCCGAGATAACAAGCATGGGGCTGGATGAACACAGCAGGTCAAACAGCATCATAGGAGCAGGAAAACTTGACGTTTCGGGCCTAAACCCTTCATCAGAAAAAATTTCCCATGGCTAATTCACTTAACCTGCACATCCCTGGACTGTGGAAGGAAACTGGCACACCCGGAAGAGATCCATACAGACAGAGGGAGAATGTGCAAAATCCATACAGACAGCAGCCTGAGGTTGCGATCAAACCCGTGTCCGTGGTGCTGTGGGGCAGTAGTGCTAACCACTGAGCCACCGTGCTGCGTCTAGATAGAAGATGTTGGTGAGTGAGTTGGAATTCAACCCCTACAAGATGGTGGTCTATTCACTGAACAATAATAGCGAAGCCTTGGGTTGAACTTGAGAGAACATTGTGCTCTGAGTTTAGAATGAATGAGATGAGTCGAGAAATTTGGGATGGCTGAAAAGGTCAATAGAGGACGAGAAGCCTGTGGGTATGATCTCGGTGAAACAAAAATTCTTAAAATTTTTTAGCAGTCTGCTGAATGGGGGACATTCCCCAGCCAAAGAATTGGGCAGGGGGTGGAGAATTCAGCATCATGCAGAATTATACATTCATTGAAGTGGATTTGAAGGGAAGTGAACATCAAGGGTTTCCAGTATACTTGAGTAATCAGGGATGGTCAATAAATGCTGACCTTGCCAGCAATGTCTATTTTTGATGAATAAGGACAAAATTGAGCAGCAAAGTGTCAGAGAAGGCAAATGAACACGAAACAGATGAAATGGAAATGAGAGAAAGGATAAGGAAAAAATTATTCAAGGGGCAAGATGATCAGGTGGGGATTTTGACCTGAGATTTGGTGAAGCTGATTGCCCTGTAAAATTCAAAGTCTTTTCTGTTTCTTTCCTAGCTGCTCAGTTTTTCTGGTCACATTATGAATGAGGAAGTACTGCTCTGAAACAGCAAGAGCAGAGACAATTCAACATTTACTTCATAAGTAGAGTCAGTTTTCAAAATTCACAATAAGCTGCAAATGAGCTATATATGACTTTTCACCATTGTTGGGCTGTGAATTTTCTTTCTCCATTAGAGAACATTTATTGCCCATCCCTATTTGCCCTGGAGAAGGGAATGATGAACTGTCTTTAATCACTACATACTTGGAATGTCGGTGCACCCACAATGCACTCAGGGACTACACAAATTTTGACCCAGGAACAGTAAAGGAACAGGGATATGTCTCCAAGTAGAATATGGTAGAATATAACTTGGATGGGATGGAATATAACTGCAGGTGGTAGAGTTCTTATGTATCTGCTGTCCTTGTCCTTCTAGGTCATGAAGATTGTGGGTTTTAAAGGAGGAGCCCGTGTGAGTTGCTGCAGTATATCTGGCAGATGCTATACACTGCTGTGCCTGGACTTAGGTGGTGAAGGAAGTGAATGGCAAAGGTGGTCGATTGATTACCACCCACAATCGGGCTGCTTTGGCTTGATTGGTGTCGACACTCTTGACTGTTGTTGAAGCTCCAGTCATCCAGACACGTGGGAAATATTTCATCATACATCTGATTTGTACCTTTTAGATAGTGAAGAGTTGTTGAGGAGTCAGGAGGTGAGTTATTCGCTGCAGTATTCCTAGCCTCTGAACTGCTGTTGTAGTCACAGTACTGAATGGCTAGATCGGGTCAGTTTCTGATCAATATTTAACCCCAGGATGTTGATAGTGGGAGATTTAGTGATGGTAATGCCATTGAATGTCAAGAGGAGATAGGGTTAGAATCTCTCATTGGAGATGGTTTAAAGCCTGGTTCTGTGTCATGTGAATGTTACTTACCACTTTTGAGTCCAAGCCTGGATGCTGTCCAGATCTTATCAAATTTGGACATGGACTGCTTCACTATTTAAGGAGTCACAAATGGTGCTGAACATTGTGCAATCATCAGCAAAAGTGCCCACATCTGACGTAATGATGGCAGAAAGGTCATTGAAGCAGCTGAAGATGATTGGAAAACGGGCATGTCTGCACAGATGTCCTGGGTATGTGTAAATGATGTGATCGTATAACTATTATGGAGATATGGTTACAAAGAGATCAAAGCTGGAAACTCAATATTTAGGAACATGTGACATTTTGAAAGGACAGACAGGAAGGAAATGGTGGTGGGGAGCACTGTTAGTGTGGGATGGAATTAGTATGATAGCAAGAAATGATCTTGGATCAGAAGATGTAGAATCCATATAGGTGGAGGCATGACATAAAAAGGAAATGAAGACACTAGTAGGACTAGTAGTTTGTAGGCCTACCGACAATAGCTTAATGGCAGAACAGAGAATAAATCAGGACATGACAATAGTGGTGTTTAGATAAAAGGCAGTGTATTAATCAAGTGTGACGTTAATCTTCATACAGACAGATTGGCAGAGGTAGCCACATGGAAAAATTCATCAAATACATTTGGGACAATTTTTTGGAACAATATATAATGGATCCAACCAGGAATTAGGCAAAATAAAAAAACGAAAGAACTGCGGATGCTGTAAATCAGGAACAAAAACAAAGTTGCTGGAAAAGTTCAGCAGGTCTGGCAGCATCTGTGAAGGAAAAAACAGAGTTAACGTTTCGGGTCCGATGACCCTTAGGTTGCTTTTCCAGCAACTTTGTTTTTGTTCGGGAATTAGACAATTTTGGATCAAGCAATATCTGATGAGGCGGGTAGAATAAATGATGTCGGAGTAAGCTATGCCCGAGGAAACAGTGACCATTCCGTGATAGAATGTAGAGACATAGGCTGATTTTTAATCAGTAAGGGAATTGAAGATTATGGGGAAAAAAGCAGGAAAGTGGATTTGACAGTTATCAGCGCAGCTATGATTTCATTAAATGGGCTGAATGGCTTACTTCTAGCCTTATAGTCTTATGGCACTTTCAGTTGAAGTTTATTGAAAATGCTTCAGCCTTATCTTTTGCACTGATGTGCTTGGCTCCCCCATCATTGATGGCGGGGATGTTTATGGAGCCTCCCCTTATGGACCACAAAGCTTAGATCTGATTCATTGGTTCTGGAATTGTTTAGTTCTGTATATCACTGGCTGCCTCTCCTGTTTGACACACAAGTATCTCCGTGTTGTAACTTCACCACACTGACAACTCATTTTTATTTATTCCTGGTGCTGCTCCTGGCATGCTCTCCTGAAATCTTCACTGATCCATGGTTTCTCCCTTGGCTTGATGGCATAGGTAGAGAGGGGAATACGCCAAGCCATGATGTTGCAGATTGTGTTGGATTATGATTCTGGTGCTGCTAATGACCCATATTGTTGCAGGGATGCCCAGTCTTGAGTTGCTGGATCTGCTCAAAGTCTATTCCAGTTTAAAGTTTTAGCAAAGATTTGGAGCTTGGGTTGTGGGTGAGGTTGTTGACTTGCTTGTCAAGCTGGCTTGTTTTCATTCTCAACGCGCAATGCAATCAACAAATATATAGAATTGGACCCCATATACAAACCCATACAGATCAAAACCAGAAATGACACTACTCACCATAACAGACCAGACAGTATAAATTCCAAGCGGAGTAGAACACGATCGCTTCATCGTAGGCCTCACTGATGATGTTACCTAGCATGGTGACGAAATGTCTGAACGAAAACAAGCCAGCTGGGCGAGCAAGTCAACTAACTCCTTTCCAGTTTAGCATGGTGATAATGTCACACAACAAGGTGGAGACCATAGAACAATAAGATATAGGAGCAGAATTGGGCCATTCAGCTCATCAATCTACTCATTCAATCATTGCTGCAATGTTTCTCAACCTCATTCTCTTGATTTCTCCCTGCAACCTATGCTCCCATTACTAATCAAGAACCTAGCTATCTCTTAAATACATTCTGTGACTTGGTCTCCACAGGCCTCTGCTACAATAAGTTCCACTGATTCATCACAGTCCGGCTGAAGAAATTTCTCCTTATCTCAGTTCTTAAACATCATCCCTTCACTTTGAGACTGTGCCCTCAGGTTCTAGTCTCTCCCCTTAGTGGAAATACCTTTTGCACGTCAACTCTATCCAGGCCTCTCAGTATTATGTAAATTTTAACGAGAAACCCCACCATCCTTCTAAACTCCATTGAGTACAGACTCAGAGTCCTCAACCACTTTGCGTATGATAAGCTCCTCATTCTCATGATCATTCTTGTGAATCTCCTCTGGACCCCCTCCACAAAGCCAACACATCATCTGTGTCTGTGTGGGTTTCCTCTGGGTGCTCCAGTTTCCTCCCACAGTTCAAAGATGAGCAGGTTAGGTGGATTGCCCTTTCTAAATTGCCCATTGTGTCCAGGGATGTGTAGATTAGGTGGATTGGCCATGGGAAATGCAGGGTTACAGGGACAGGGTATGGGAGTGGGTCTGGGGCCGATGATCTTCAGAGAGACTAGTGAGGACTCGATGGGCCGAATGTCCTGTTTTCCCACTGTAGGGATTCTGTGATTCTATCTTCCTTAGATATGGGGCCCAAGATTGCTCACAAAGTACCAAATTCTGTCCAGAGCCTTTTTCAGCCTTATCAGTAAATTCCTGCCTCTTTATTCTCACCCTTTTGAGATGAATGCTCAAATTACTTTCGCTTTCATCACTGCCAACTGAACCTAAATGTTAACCATAAGAGAATCCTGAACTAGGATTCCCAAGACCCTTTGTGCCTCAGATTTCCGATGCCTACCCCAATTCAGAAAAATAGTCAATGCCTCAATTCTTCCAAACAAACTACACAACTTCACACTTTCCCGCATTGTATTCCATCTGCCACTTCTTTGCCCACTCTCCTGGCCTATCAAAGTTTATCTGCAGCCTCCCAGCTTCCTCAGCACCACCTGTTCCTCCACGTATCTTTATAGGATTTGCAAACATAGCAACAATGCCCTCAGTTCTTTTGTCCAGATTGTTAATGTATAATGTGACTAATTGTTGTCCCAACTCTGGCCCCACTGAATTCCACTGGTCACTGCTGATATACTAAAAAATATCCCTTTGATACCGATTCTATCCTTGTCAGTACACCATGGGCTCTTATTTAGCTGTATCCTCATTTTGACGACAATATCTTGTCTCACGAGGACTGCACCGTGGTCAGTCTTACCAATACTGTCATAGATAGATGCATCTGCAATGGGCAGATTGGTGAGAATGAGTTTAAACATGTTTCACCCTCATGTTGTTTCCCTCACCACTTTTGCAGACCCAGTCTAGGGTTTAGAAGGATATGGGCCAAATGCTGGCCAATGGGACTAGGTCAGATTGGGATGCCTGGCTGGCATAGACGAATTGGACTGAAGTGTCTGTTTCCACGCTGAATGACTCTATGACTTGAATGGTAGTTTTGCCGCCAAACAACTCTTTGTGGTGAACAATGAAATCTCCCACCAGAATACATTCTGCAACCTTGCCACCCTCGATGGTTCTTCCAAGAGGTGTCTGACATAGGAAACACTATCCATCAGTTCATGATGGGGAGAGTGTTTGCGGAGGGTAGTACAGGGTAGTCAGCTGGAGGTTTCTTTGCCATAGTTGACCTGATGCCATGAAATGTCAAAGCATCTGGAGTCAATATTGAGTTCTCCAGAACAGACCCCTTCCTGTACCACCACCTCTGCTGGCCACGCTCTACTAGTGGGACAGGACATGCCCATCATGCCTGGTGATGGTGTTGTCAGGGACATTGTAAGGTATGAGTTGGTGAGTCTAAATAAGTCCGGCTGCTGCTTGACTAGTCATTAAGACAACTCTCCCAATTTGGCATTGGTCCCAAATTTTGGTAAGAAGCATGAGCAGTGTTGACGGGGCTGATTATGTTGTCATTTTCAGTGTCGAAATCAATGCCTAGGTAATCTGCCCAGTTAAGTTCCTTTTTTTTTTGAAGCTTTTCAGTAGTTTGGCACAACTAAAAATCTTGCCATGCCCCTTCTGATAATATAGGTCCCCATGCTGGAGTCACATATCAGATGAGGACAACAGATTTCCTTCCCGAAAGGGCATTAGTATTCCAGATGGGCTTTTAGGACAATTAGCAGTTGTTTTATCATAATCATCAGACCTTTAATTTCACATATTGGTGAAAGTAAAATTAACCATATGCTGTGGTAGGATTTGATCCTGCATCATTGGAATATTACCTTTGCCCCTGAATTACTAGTCCAATGATAATACCATTACATCATTGCCTCCCCAAAGCAAAATGTTGTAACCATTCAATGATATTATAAGGTAGTATTTAATTGTTGCTAAAAGTAAACACAAAGTCAAAGCTGGACTGATCAAGACTGCGATGCAATAAGCCAATCTTGGAAAGGGAACACAATCTATTGTGCATAAAAAGAGGATTGGATTATTGTTGACATGGAGTTGTAGCAGGAACTGTTAACTGTCAGACTTAGCAGATTTGTATATTAAGGGAACCTGCCTGTATCCCTTCAGCAGATGCATCTTAATTCCAACCCAGTTAATACAATCCTTTGGGCAGGGAATTGTGGTTCCTGGTTACTGCGTTAACTTTGCTGTATCAGTTGAACCGTCAAATTTTGACACTAGCATGTCTGGGCTCCATCAGGTCTTAATCTTTCATAATCAACCTGTCCAGAGATGTTATTACACACCTCTGGAGTGGGTGGGGGGTGACTTGCACCTGTATGTTCTGGCTTAGGAATTGGGACACTACTGTTGCACCACAAGGGCCTCTTCCATTAGGTCTTTTTATTAATGCTGGCTTAGCCAGTATTGCTCACATCCCATGAACAAATAAAAAAAAAACATAAACACAAAGACTGGCTTGGGTTGGTACTCATTCTTTATTACCTCATTACCTCAGATTTCTTATTTTTTTATTTAACATATTTTTCTAATCAACCTGTCCAGAGATGTTATTACTGACCTCTGGAGCAGGTGGTACTTAAACCTGGATTGTACCAAGGTCAGAGATAGTAGGAACTGCAGATGCGGGAGAATCTGAGATAATAAGGTGTAGAACTGGATGAACACAGCAGGCCAAGCAGCATCAGAGGAGCAGGAAAACTGACGTTTCGGGCCTAGACCCTTCTTCAGAAAAAATGAAGAAGGGTCAAGGCCCGAAACGTCAGCTTTCCTGCTCCTGTGATGCTGCTTGGCCTGCTGTGTTCATCCAGCTCTACACCTTGTACCAAGGTCAGCTCAATAGACCTCACTGAATATGAGATCCCTGTTTGGGGTTGTTAATCCAGTCCAATCAGGGAGCCCTGTCCGACAGATAAAAAGAGGAATGTCAGAGGTTCTGTACTCTGAGGGCTGGGTCTGAATGAGGTTGTACTAGAGGCAAGAACTCTTCGTGTGTAAAGGGTGATTTGGTGAAAGGGGTGACAAGAGTGGGATTAATGATGCAACTATGCAAAACAGCCTACTAGCTGAAGTCCAACTGGACTTCAAACATGCACTGCAACTGGCTTTATCATTGGAAAATGTGGCAAGTGGAGCATATGAGTTGCAGGCTATGCTGATGGAAGTGATCACTTTCGCCAGCCAACTGAGTTTGGGGAACACCACTTGAATGCAGGCAATTACGTAGCCTTTCTCAGGATATATCATGATCAGAGGGAGTCTAAGTCAGCTCACTGCAAAACCCCAAAACAAAACCAAGCCTCGGCCAAATGGTTAAAATTTTCTTCAGGATGCAGGCTGGCTGTTAATTGCTGCAGGTATGCAATCTCAAGACGGCTAAATGGCCTAAATTGAGTAAGAGAACTCATAGACCATTATCTAGGAGAGTATGCAGTCGAGTTCATACACTGGAAAGTCCATTTACATCTGGTTTGGAACAGTTAAATATGCTTAGCAACATCAAAATTAGAACCAGTCAAAATAGACAGCTTGTTAAAAGTCACCTGGTTCTAATGGAAGTTGATACCAGCACAGCTGTATCAGTGATCGCTGAATCAGTTTTTAACAAAATTCGCTCTGGACTATAGCCCTTAAGATTGCACCAGATCGCAGCTAGGCTGAGAACCTCAACAAGGAAACCTTTACAGATTAAGAGTACAATTTCGGTTGTGGTTTCTTATGACAAGCAACTAGTTCAGTTACCACTGATTGTAGTAAAAGGCTCAGTCTCAAGCTTGGTGGGGTGGAATTGGGCGAGAAAGATTCACCTAGATTGACTCAATATTTTTCAATTGGAAAATAGCTGCCTGAGTGAAGTCCTGATTAAATACCCTGGGGTTTTTCAGGAAGGTCTATGGACTATCAAAGGAACCAAGGCCACTTTTTTTGTTAACCAGGAAGCAATTCCACACTTTTGCAAGGCCCAACCAGTGCCATTTGCTTTATGGGCAAAAGTAGAGGTAGAAATCAGAAGGCTGGAAACAGAAGGAATTAACCAAACCAGTCCAATTTGCAGAATGGGCAGTACCAGTTCTACCGATTGTGAAGCCCAATGGCCAGTTCGCCTTTGTGGGGATTTTAAATAAATGGTAAACTGCTTTTTGCAGCTGGATAAATACCCAATCCCTTAGAGGATTTATACTCAGAGCTGGCAGGGGGATGCTGTCTTTCACAAGGCTGGACATGAGCCATGCTTACTTGCAATTGTGTTTAGACGAAGATTCCCAGAAGTACATTGGTGTTTCCCTCCCTCTCTCCTCCTCTGACCAAAACAAAAGGGCTCTGTGAGGAGGACGATTGGCAAGGTAAAGGTGTACAAGGGAGCAGCTATTAAGAGAGTTGGCCAGTGTTAGAGTTGAAGTGTTCAAAAATTTTCGGTGCGAAGAGTCTGAGCAGGGTTACAGTTAAGAGCAGGTAAGGGCTCTTTAACTCTACTGTCTTTCTGTCTAGACTGAAGGCAGTAGGGATGCCAGTTAGGGCAGTGGCATTCTCCTCTTGCAGGATGTGGGAAATCAGCAAGACTTCCAGTGTCCCTGGTGGCTATGCCTGTAAGAAGTGCACCCGGCTGCAGCTGCTTTAGGGAACTGGAGTTGGAGCTGGATGCACTCAGGATCATCCAGGGTGCAGAGAACATCATTGATAAGAGCTTTAGTGAAGTGGTCACTCCAAAGGTACAGGCTGCAGGTTGTTGGGTGACTGCCAGAAGAGGTAAGGGGGCAAGGCAGATAGTGCAGAGTTCCCCTGTGGCCATGCTCCTCAATAAAAGGTTTGGATACTATTACAGGGAATGACCTTTCTGGAGCTAGCAACAGCAGTTAGGTCAGTGGCACAGTGACCGGCTCAGAGGCTCAGAGGGAAAGTGTGCAGTCTGACAGAGTGATACTGATAGGTGACTCAGTTATGAGGGGGACAAACAAGAGATTCTGTGGCCGCAGGAGAGACACCAGGATGATGTGTTGCCTCCCAGGTTCCAGGGTCAAGGTTGTCTCTGAGCAGTTGTAGAACATTTTGAAGGGGGAGACTGAGCAGCTGGAGGTCATTGTGCACATCAGTACAAATGACATAGGTAGACAAAGGGATGGGGTCCTGTGAAATGAGTACAGGCAGTTAGGTAAGAAGTTAAAAAGCAGGACCTCAAGGGTAGTGATCTCCAGGTTACTCCAGTGCCATGCGCCAGTGAGGATAGAAATACAAAGATTGGCCAGATGAATGCATGGGTGTGGAGCTGGTGTAGGGGGAAGGGTTTTCAGTTCTTGGATGATTGGGATCTCTTCTGGAGTAGACGTGACCTGTACAAGAGGGATGGGTTGCACTTGTACCGGAGAGGGTCCAATATCCTCACAGGGAAATTTGCTAGTATTACCTGGGAATGTTTAAACTAGTTTGGTGGGGGTTGGGGCACATGGGACTCTGAATAAGAGAGAGGTCATCGAGAAGTTAGGGGAAAATACATTAGCCATCGAGGGCAAGTTTACTATTCAGGATAGTCAGAAGCACAGTAAATGGAGAGAAAAGACGTCTGGTTTTAAGTGCATTTATTTCAACACATAAGGCCTGGCTGGTAAGGCAGAGAGCTCAGAGCATGGACTAGCTCTGTTGAGTAGGATACTATAGCCATAACAGAAACATGGTTGAGAGAAGTGTAGAACTGGCAGCTCACTGTTCCAGGATACAGAAGCTACAGGTGTGATAGAAGTACAAGTAAGTGAGCAGGGGAAGTTGCCCTTTTGATAAGGGAGGACACAACAACAGTGCTTACAAAGGATATTCTTAAGGGGTCATCAAATGAGGCTATATGGTTAGAACGTAGAAACTAAAAGGGGATGGTCACTCTGTTGGGAGTGTATTTAGGCCCCCAAACAGCCAGAAGGTACTAGAGGAGCACATGTGTAGAGAGATTGCAGACATCTGTAGGAAAGTAGAGTAGTATTGGTTGGAGATTTTAATTTCTTCTGTATTGACTGAGCCACCCAGACTGTAAAAGACCTGCATGGGGTGTAATTTGTTAAATGTGTCCTAGAAAGTTTCCTAAATCAGTCTGTCGAGGGCCCTATTTGGGAGGGTGCAGCACTGGACCTCCCATAGGAAATGAGGTCGGGCAAGTGTCAGTCAGAGAGCACTTTGGGTCCAGTGACCATAACTTTCTTCCACAGGTTAAGGTGCTAAACTGGAGCAGGGCCAATTTAGCAGAGGTCGATTGAGTGAATCTGTTTGAAGGAAAAGGAACGACTGGCAAATGGGAGGCTTTTAAAAGTGTGATATCAAGAGTCTAGGGACAGTATGACCCTTGTAGGGTGAAGGGAAAAACTGGTGGGAGTAGGGATCCCTGCTTGACAAGGGATATTGAGGCTCTGGTCAGGAAGAAGAAGAAGGCATACATTGGGTTTAAACTATCGAGTTCAAGTGAATCCCTAGTTGACTGTAAGAAGTGTAGGAGCACGTAGAGGGTGGCATGGTGGCTCAGTGGTTAGCACTGCTGCCTCACAGCACCAGGGTCCCAGGTTTGATTCCACCCTCGGGCAACTGTCTGTGTGGAGTTTGCACATTCTCCCCGTGTCTGTGTGGGTTTCCTCTAGGTGCTCTGGTTTCCTCCCACAGTCCAAAGATGTGCAGGCTAGGTGGATTGGCCATGCTAAATTGCCCATAGTGTTCAGGGATGTGTAGACTAGGTGGGTTATAGGGGGATGGGCTGGGTGGGAAGGTCTGATGGTCAGTGTGGACTTGTTGGGCTGAAGGGCCTGTATCCACACTGTAGGGATTCTATGATCTATGCATTAGAGGAAAATCAGAAGAGCAAAAAGAGGGTATGAGATGGATCTGGCAGGTAAGGTTAAAGATAATCCCAAGAGGTTCTATAGCTATATTAAGAGTAAAACAGTGGCTAGGGAGAGTATAGGTCCCCTTAAGGATCAGCATGGCTGTCTTTGTGTGGAGCCACAGGAATGGGGGAGATTTTTAATGAATATTTCTCCAAACTGTTTACGGAGGAGCAAATCATGGATGCTAAGGAAATACAGGAAACAAGTGGGGGTGTTTTAGACTGCATACGTATTACCAGAGAGGAGGTGTTTGCAGCCTCAAAGTGCATCAAAGTGGATAAATCCCCTGGGCCTGATCAAGTCTGTCCTCAGACATTGTGGGAGGCTAGGGAAGAAATTGAAAGGCCCTTGCAGAGATTTTTGTTTCATTTTTATCCACGAGTGAAGTTCTGCAAGACTGGAGGGTGGCTAATATTGTTCCATTGCCTAAGAAACTGGCAAAGACAAGCCAGGGAATTACAGGCCAGTGAGCCTGACATAAGTAGTAGATGAGTTATTGGAGAGGATACCAAGGGACAGGATCAACCTATGTATGGATGGTCAAAGTCTGATTTGGGATAGTCAGCATGGGTTTGCGCGTGGGAAGTCATGTCTGACAAATCTTTTAAAGTTTTTTTGAAGAGGTAACCAAAAGGAAAGATGAGGGTAGGGCAGTGGATGTTGTCTGTGTGGACTCTCATAAGGCCTTTGACAAGGTCGCACATGGAAGGCTGGTCATGAGGATTAGGTTGCATGCGATCCAGGGAGAGCTAGCTAATTGGATTCAAAATTGGCTCGATGGTAGGAAGCAGAGGGTGGTAGTTGAAGGTCGTTTTTCGGAAAGAAGGCCTGTGACTAATGGAGTGCCACAGGGGTTGGTGCTGGGACCTTTATTATCTGTTATTTACAAAAATGGTCTGGATGTGAATGTATAAGGCATGAGTAGTAAGTTTGAGGATGATACAAAATTAGGAGGTATCGTTGATAGTGAGGAAGATTATCAAAAAGTACAGAAGGGTCTTGATCAGATGGGGAAGTGGGCTGAGGTTTGGCAAATGCAATTCAGTACAGATAAGTGTGAAGTGTTGCACTTTGAAAAATCAAACCAAGATAGCACTTATACAGTAAATGACAAGGTCCTGGGGAGTGCTGTGGAACGGAGGGACCTAGGAGTACAAGTACATAGTTCGCTGAAAGTGGCATCACAGGTAGATAGGGTAGTAAAGAAAGCATTTAGCATGCTGGCCTTCATCAGTTCAGGCATTGAGTATAGGAGTTGGGACGTTACGTTACAGTTGTGTAAGTGTTTAAGTTGTATAAGACCACGTTTGGAGTATTGTGTACAGTTTTGGTCACCCTTGTATAGGAAAGACATAGTTAAACTGGAAAGTGTGCAAAGAAAATTTACGAGGATGTTGCCAAGACTAGTACATACATAACCTGGCCTCCATCCTCGCACCTTTGCATCAACTCCTGAAAAAGGGCCAGCCTTGGAAATGACCATGTAGCCAAGCCCTAGCTTTCAGGAAAGTAAATAAACAGCTATCATCCTCTGAGATATTGGCACACTATGATCCCAAGAAAGATCTGGTATTGATATACAAAGTCTCCCTGCATGGCATTAGGGTGGTATTAGCTCATAGGTGGCCCAGTGGAGAGGAACGTATGCATTCAGGACTTTGGCCAATGCAGAGCGTAAATACATCCAGATAGAGGGGGAAGGATTGGCGCTCATATCTGGAGTCTGGAAGTTTCACCAATACCTTTGTGGATGAAAATTTGTGATTATCAAGGACCACAAACCTCTACCGAGTCTGCTCAAAGAGGACAAGGCACTCAGCAGTGGGCTATAATATTAAGTGCTTATAATTACAAGTTAGAACACCGTCTGGGGGGCCAAGTAGTGAATGTGGATGCATTGAGCCACCTCCTATCAGCAGGTACACCACTGGTGGTAACCCCAATGGAAGAGTCTGTAACGGTGTTAAATTTTCTTAACATGTTCCCAGTCACAGCTGACTATATCAGACTTTGAACATAAAGATCCAGTCCTGTCAAACTGAAACAACTGGTGGTGATGGAGGATACCTAAGGGCCATCACAACTAGAATTGAAACCTTATTTGACCCGGAGAGACCAGTTTACAATAGAGGACGGCATATTATTATAGGGAGCAAGAGTGATTGTCCCGAGCAAATGTCACCGGTAATATTGGCTGAACTCCACCAGGGCCATCCAGGGAGTCTCCAAAATGAAGATGTTAGCGAGAAGTTATGTCTGGAGGTCAGACTTGAATGCAGATAAATCTGCATTGGCGGTGGCAATGCCTAGAGTGCCAACATGGACAAAAGGTTTGGCCAACAGCTCCCCACTTATGTGGGAATGGCTGGGTAAATCTTGGGCTCGGTTGCATGTCAACTATGCAGGTTCTTTCATTGGCTCAATGTTCTTAGTCATTGTAAAAACCCACTCAGAGTGGTTGGACATGCATAGAGTCCATTTGTCAAACATGGGGATGATGATAGAAAAATTGCGTGTGTCTTTTTCAATGCATGAAGTCTTGAAAATGTTGTTCACAGATAATGGGCCATCCATCCTTTACCAGCAAGGAATTTGGGTGTTTCCTAAAGTTGAATGGGATTTGACATACAAGTCCAGCTCCATACCATCCCACATCCAATGACCTGGCAAAGCAGTCCACACTTTGAAGGCAGACTTGAAAAACAGCCTGCAGCCTCGCTAGATACCAAGCTATCCTGGTTCTTATTTGATTATAGGACCACACCTCCCCCATGCAAATACAGGGACATCACCAGAATAGCTGCCGTAACCCATGCGTTCACCCTCTCTGTCAAACATTGATGGGTCCTCTGAATCAGAGATGGACATGATGGATGTAGCCACCTCAATGCCTTTGCCACTGGAAGGAGAAAGTGAAAATCACACGAGGTGCTCCTGGTGCAAGAGGTGAGCTCCTGTGCATTACATGCTACCTGTGTCAGATGCCAAGTCAGGGAAAACTGACCCGGAGTAAAAACACGCCAGGAGACTCTCCAAGAGAAAGGACCGGACTATAGCCTTGGACTCAGAATGGAAGGGATGTAGTGATTGTTATAAGGTCAGCCAGCTGGAACTCATAGAAAATGAGTTCCCTGATTAGAGCTGTTGATCTGGTCCAAACAGGGAGCCCTGGCTGACAGATAAAAAGAGGAATGTCAGAGGTTCTGTACGATGAGGGCTGAGTCTGAATGAGGTCGTACTGGAGGCAAGAGCACTTCATGTGTAAATAAAGAGTGACTTGGTGAGGGGATACCGGCTGCTGTGGAGTTATTTCATCGGTCTCCTGGTTTAGGGATTGGGATACTCCCACTGCATCACAAGAGCTCTTTCCATTAGTTCTTTTACTTTAATACTAGCCTAGCCAATGTCGCTCACATGCCATGAACAAATCAAAAAGAACGTAAAGGAAAAGACAGATTTGTTTTGGTACTCATTCTTTTCTACCTTAATACCTCAGATTTCTTATTTAATCTACTTCTCTAATCAACTTCCTTGGTGATGTTATTACACACCTCTGCAGCAGGTGGGACTTGAACCTGGGCCCTCTAGTCCAGGGCTAGTGAAACTACCACCATACCACAAGAGGCCTTGCCCACCACCACCGATTTCCGTTTTTTAAATTTAACCTATTTTTCTAACCAACCTGTTCAGAGATGTTATGACACACGACTGGAGCAGGTGGGACTTGAAGCTGGGACTCCTAGCTTAGGGGTAGGGACACTACCACTACACCACAAGAACTCCTTCCATTGGGTCTTTTCCAACATGGGTTGCTTCTTTCAGGTGGGCCGTTTCTTAGGACCGAGGTGATAATGATGCTGTTTTACACGTGCGAACCCTCCTCTATCCATAACATCCATAGCATAAGTTGTAAGACCTGATTTGTCCTTACAGACTCCTTTAACTGCTATAAGCAGCTTTGGGGCACAGACAGGAAATTCTGCAGCAGTGAGCGTAAACTTAGGATGGCATGTTGCTTTCCTGGTACTAAGTTTAAGGACGTCTCAAAACATTTCAAGCATATTGTTAAATCGAAGATTGAGAAGTCGGAAATTATTGTACACATTGATAGGAATAACATTTTAAGGGAGAAGACTAAAACTTTACAGAGTGAATATAAGAGGTTAGGTAGGAGTTTAAAAAGAAACATTAAAAGTAGCAATGTATCAGAGATAAAAGGTACTGCAGATGCTG
>JAHRHZ010000266.1:246585-277353 GCA_024137785.1 Ginglymostoma cirratum | reverse complement strand
CTGCTCCTATGATGCTGCTTGGCCTGCTGTGTTCATCCAGCCCCATGCTCATTAAAAGTAGCAATTTCTGGTTTACTCCTAATGCCAAACTCGAATGAGGGAGGGAACAAAAGGATAAAGGAGATAAGTCAATGGCTGAAAAGGTGGTGTAATCTTCAGGGTTTCAGGCTTTTAGACAACTGGAATCTGTTCTGGAACTGAAAATACCTGTTCAAAAAGAAGCAGTTTAACCTGAACTGGAAAGGGACCAATATCTTTAGCAGCGAGAATTGTGAGTTCCATTAAAGGAGACCTTATACTGCTAGAGATGGAGGAGTGGGGGAATTCTAAGTAGCAGTGTAAATAGAAAGATTGATGAGGAAAGTTCTGAATGTGAAAGAGCAAATTGATGAGAAAAGAAAGACAAGAGAAAGTTAGAGAATGTAATAATACTGAAGAATTAAACTGCATTGATTTCAATCCAAGAAGTCTTATAGGTATGAACTCAGGGCATGTTTAGGAACACGGGATTGGGACATCATAGCTATTACAGAAACTACATTGCTCAGTCCTTGAGTACAAAATTTTGGGTGTCATGTTGAAGTTGTACAGGACATTGGTGAGGCCTCTCCTGGAGTACTGTGTCCAGTCTAGTCACCCTGTTTATGAAGGATATTATTATGCAGACAGGGTTCAGTAAAGATTTACCAGCTTATTGCTAGGTATGGACAGTTTGAGTTATAGGAAAGTCTGGATAAGCTGTGACTTTTTTCATGGAAGCATAAGAGGTTTATAAAATCATGAGGGGCATAGATGAAGTTAATGGTAGGTGTCTTTTCCCTATGATTGGGGATTTTAAGACAAGGGGACGCATTTTTAAGGTGAAAGGAGAAAAATTTTAAAAAGATTTGGGGCAGTTTTTTTTTACACAGACGGTGGTGGATGCAGGCACAGTTACAGTGTTGAAAAGATAGTTGGATAAGTACATGAATATGAAAGGTTTGGGGGGATATGGACCAGTAGCAGGCAGGTGGGACTAGTTTAGTTTGGGATTATGTTTGGCATGGACCAGTTAGACCGACGAGTCTGTTTCTGTGCCTTATGACTCTATGCCTCTGGTGAAAAGGATATAGATGAACAAATCTGCAGTGAAATTACAGACAAATGCCAACATTATAGAGCAATTGTGATAGGAGACTTCACTTACCCAAATACAGACTGGGATACTGGTTGCGTAAGGGGCAACAAGGGGCAGGTGTTATAGGACTGTATTAAGGAGAGGTTCCTATGACAGTGTGTGTCCAGTCCAACAAAGAAGGATGCACTGTTGGACCCAGGCAGGCAATGGCCTCGTGTTGTTATCGCTGGACTGTTAATCCAGAAACCAACGGACCTGGGTTCAAATCCTGCCGTGGCAAATAGTCGAATTTGAATTCAATAACAATCTGGAATTAAGAATCTAATGATGACCATGAATCTATTGCTGATTGTTGAAAAAACCCATTTGGTTTACTAATGTCATTGAAGGAAGGAATCTGCCAACCTTACCTTTACATGTGACTCCATAACCATAACAAGGTGATTGACTCTTAACTGCTCTCTGGACAAGTAAGGATGTGCAATAAAAGCCAGCATAGTCAGTGATGCCTTCATCCGAAGAATAAGTCAAAATAAACCTGATCCTTAGAAATGAGGTGGGCCAAGTGGATGAACTGTCAAAGAACAAAGAACAATACAGCAAAGGAACAAGCCCTTTCACCCTCCAAGACTGTGCTTCCACATGTTGCCTTCCTAAGCTAAAAATTTTTTGCCTGTATGCGATCAATATTCCTCTATTCTCTGCCCATTCATATATCTGTCAGGATTCCTCTCAAACGTTGCTATTGCATCTACCTCCACCACCTCCTTTGGCAGTGCATTCTGGGCACTTACCACTTACCTCTCATATCTTCTTTAAACTTAGTGTCTTTTACCTTAAACCTATGTCCCCTAGTAATTGACCTTTCTATCCTGGGAAAAAGACTCCAACTATCCATTCTATCCATGCCTCATAATTTTGTGAACTGCTATCAGTTCACCCCTCATCCTTTGACTTTTAAGTGAAATAAAGTCAAGTTTGTCCAATCTCTCCTCATAGGTAATACCCTCTAAACCAGGCAACATCCTGGTAAAAACCGAAAGAACTGTGGATGCTGTAAATCAGAAACAAAAACAGAAGTTGCTGGAAAAGCTCAACAGGTGTGGCAACATCTGTGAAGAGAAATCAAAGTTAACGTTTCGGGTCAAGTGACCCTTCCTCAGAACCATTCTGAGGAAGGGTCACCAAACCTGAAACATTAACTTTGATTTCTCTTCACAGATGCTGCCAGACCTGCTGAACTTTTCCAGCGACTTCTGTTTTTGTAACATCCTGGTAAACTGTTTCTGTACTCGATAATGTAGCAACCAGAACAGTACATGTCATTTCAAATTTCACCTAACAAAAGTTAGTAGGGGAACATTTAGCAGATAGTGATCATTATATCATAAGGTTCAGGTTGATCTTAGAGAATGACATGCAATAATCCAAAATAAGAAAAATCAATTGGCAGAGACCATACCTTATTGGGACTAGATCAAAGTTGAGTAGGATTGATTGGAATAATGTTGGCAGGAAGATCAGTAATCGATCAAAGGGACACCTTCAAGGATCAGATCGTTCAGGTACAGTTGAGATGTATTCCCTCTAATACAAAAGGTAGGACAAACAAATTCAGAGATCACTGGATGACCACAGAGGTAGAAATTAACACGAGAAAGAAAAGGTGTAAAGCAGAAAAATACACCTAAGAATCAGGAATACTGAAAGTCACAGTCTCAGAATATGGGGTAGGCCCTTTTGTACTGAGATATGGAAATAATTTTATACACAGAGGATGGTTAACCTGCAGAATTCTCTACCACAGAAGCTGTGGAGACCAAATCACCAAATATATTTAAGAAGGAGGTAGATAATGTCAAGGGTAGAAGGTGAGAATATGGTGTTGAGATGGAGGATCAGTCATGATCGTATCGAACAGGAGCAGGATTAAAGGGCTGAATAACGTACTCATGCTCCTAGTTTCTATTTTCACAGTAAATGTTTATAATATGAAAAACACCTCATTTGGCCCTGGGTTGAGGGAGACCTTTTCCCGTCAGCACCTTCACTGATTTCAGTTGATCCTCCTCTCTAAGTTCAAACTTTTAAAAATTCCCATATCTCTCCCCTCTTGCCTCTTTCACTTTTTCTGTTTCTTCCTAACTGTCTTCTCTTTTACTTTTTGAAATGTTTTTCTCTTTCCTTTGAAATTCTCATTCCATGTCCTTCTGGTCTAATTGAACCCTTGCCCAGAATTCTACACTTTATCTGCATCTCCCAATTTAATACCAGATAGTTGGCCACTCGTTTTAAAATTTCTTGTTTCTTTGCTTTTGGTCTGAATTTTATCTGCAACTGCCTAGCCAGAGTTTTCAATTTGTTGGTGGTCAATTAATCCGCTTCTGCTGCGGAAACATGCATGCCTTGAAATGTAATATTTTATTGAGTGTAGTTTTACTCTAGAATACAATAAACCTGAACTGAGATAGCAAGAACTGTAGATGCTGAAGTCAGAGATGACAAAGTGTGGAGCTGGAGGAACACAACAGGCCAGGCAGCATCAGAGAAACAGGAAGGCTGACGTTTTGGTTTGGGACCCTTGCCTGGCCTGCTGTGTTCCTCCAGCTCCACACTTTGCTAAACCTGAACTGTTATTTTCTTTCTTTTAAAACATTATTTCCCCCTTTCAATGACCCTGTATTTAATTTGTTATCAGAAACAAGTCAGCTCAGTTCTTTTTGCTTAACAAATATAACCTATAAGCTCACAGATGATATGAAAATTGATGGGGTACCCCTTTAAATTGAGAAAAACTGCAGAAAACTGCAACACAAAGGAACTTGGGTCAATTGTACATGAAACGTAGAAAGCTAGCACACAGGGACAGCAGGTAATCGGGAAGGCTAACGGAATGTTGGCTGTTATTTCAAGGGAGATAGAGTAGAAGAGTAGGGAAGTCTTACTGCAACTGTACAAGGTGTCATTGAAAACCATATCTAGAATATTGTGAGCCGTTTTGGTCCCCTCATGAAAGGTAAGATTTTATTTCATTGGAGGCAGTTTAGAGAAGGTTCACTAGGATAATCCCTGATATGAACTTATGAGCAATTTTCAAACAGGTTGGGATGATAATCATTAGAATGTAGAAGAATGAGAGGTGAGAGAGGTGATCTCACTGAAATGTATCGGATTCTTAAGAGGCTTGACAGGGTAAATGCTGAGAGGATGTTTCTTCTCATGGCAGAGTCCACGATCAGAGGGCATAGTCTCAGGAAAAAGCAGTGCCAATTTAAGACCAACATGAGGAGGATTTCTTCTATCAGAGAGTTGAGCGTCTTTGGTACTCCTTGCGATGGAGAACTATTGGGAGCAGAGTTCTTGTGTATGTTTAAGGCTGAGATAGATAGAATCTTGATCAATTGGGGAATCAAGGGGTATGGAGAAAGGATGGGAAAGTGACGGAAGGAATGTCAGATCTGCCACGAGCCTATTGAATGGCAAGCAGACCCAAGAGGCCGAATGGCCTACTCCTGTTCATATTTCTTGCTGTCTTATGGGTGATAAGTAGTGAGGAGGATAGCCTCATATTTCCTAGTGAAAGTGTAGAGGAGTTTACTCTGTATCTAACTGCATGCTGTATCTATCTAGGGAGTGTTTGATGAGCAAAGTGTGAGAGAGTTGCAGTCTATATCTAACCCCATGCTGCCCTTGTTATGAGAGTGTTTGATCGGGACAGTCTGGAGAGAGCTTTACTTTCAGTCTGAAGGAGTAGAGTATCTAACTTGTATCTAACTTTGTGCTATCTCTGTGCTGGGAGTATTTGATAGGACAGTGTAGAGAGACCTTTATTTTCAGTTTAAAAGAGTAGAGGAGCTTTACTCTCAGTTTAAAATAAAAGTAAGGGAAGCTTTACTCTGTATCTAACTGCATTCTGTACCTGTCTAGGGAGTGTTTGAAGTGGAAAGTGTAGACGAAAGTTTACTGTTTATCTAATGCTGTCCTAAGCCTATCCTGGGAGTTTTTGATGGGTAAAGTTAATACAGAGCTTTACTCAGTATCTAACCCCATGCTGTCCCTGCCCTGGGGATGTTTAATGGCAACAATGTAGAGCATACTTTAAAAAATAAGGTCACCAGAGTCCCACTCTTACATTGGTGAGGGATGACTGGTGGTGGTTTAACCTAAGGTTTATCATGCCTTGGACGAGGGGCAAGGTTGAGAAGGCAGGAGCTTCATGGTGACCTTGGTGTGGAACATGAATCTGTGCTCTTGGCATCCAACTAACTGAGCTCATCAACCCCTGGAGGAATCTCTACTGTATATTGAAATGTCATGTTGCACCAGCTCTAGGATTGTTGACGCTGACTCTGAAATAGAAAATGTTGCCTCTACTGTTATAGTTTCGTGAAGCTGATGCAGCACTTTTGTCCTCTGCAGATGATGTGGTTGGTGCCTCAGTTTTCTCATGGATTTATAAATATCTCTGCTACTGCTAAACAAGCATGGACTGCCCACTTACTCTTCTCTTGATTGAGATTGTTTAGTATTTTGTGGGGGTTTTCAGAGGAAGTAAAGAAACATTTGAAGTAACTTCTCTAATTCAGTGTCAAAAGGCGAGAAGCAGCCAATGACAAAGGTGAACGACTGACGATGAGTTCTCTCTACATTTGGCTTTCCATAGTCCTGCTGTCGGTCTCAGTGCAGGGTTCTAGTAAGTGCTTTCTTATGCTAACTGTTCAAATTCATTTTGTTAACGTGTAATTGCTGTTTTCATGATCTGTTAACTTAATTATAGTGACCAAAGCCTTGTGTTATCCAGCACAATGTGTCATGTCTTCACTCAGTTTCTAAACTGGAAGAAATGTTTGCCTTACCAGCGAACATCAAAACAGGGTACAATTATTTAACTAAAACCACTAAACCAATACCGCATGAGCATCAAGTCAGACAGTACAAAAAGGAACATAGAAAATGAGAACAGGTGTAGGCCAATTAAATCTTGAGCCTGCTCTGCCAACTAATATGATCATGGCTGATCGTCCAACTCAATACTTCCTTGGCCTTTAGCTCTAAGAACTATATCTATCAGCTTTTTGAAAACATTCAGTGTTTTGGCACTAACTACTTTCTGTGGCAGAGAATTCCACAGGCTCACCACTCTCTGGGTGAAGAAATTTCTCCTCACCTCAGTCATAAATTATCTACCCCATATCCCTATACTGTGACCTAAGGTGATGAGGGCACTCAGACTGTGAGGGGTGAAAAAGATGCTTCAGTCACAGCCAGGTTTCAGAGAGAGAGAAACGCTAACTTGCTCGGCTAACTAAGTTTCCTGTTACTGTGAATGTACATGAAAATCCAAACCTGCTGCTTCATCAAAATGAGTGCTACTGTCAGGCTGACCATTCAGATTTATTGAATGATGTGTAATTGCTGTTTCTATGAGGCAAATACAAACTAAACCCACCACAGAAAATGTGAGTACAACAGGGACACAACATACTTTAGTAAAGGAGGTTGGGGTTGTTTTCCTTGAAACTGACAAGGCTGAGGAATGACACGATTGAGATTGATTGATTATTTATTGTTGTCACTTACACTATGATACAGTGAAAAGTATTGTTTTGCATGCTACACAGGCAGACCGTACCACAGAAAGTACAGCAGGGAAGTAGCACAGGGTGCAGAATACACTCGAGTGCTACAGCTGCAGAGAACGTGCAGAGAGAGAGATCAGAATTAACAATTGAGAGCTCTGTTCAAAAGTCTGATAACAGTGTGGAAGAAGCTGTTCTTGAATCTGATTCTACATGTATTCAAATTTGAAATCTTGTGCCTGGTGGAAGACAGTATAACCAGATGGGAAGGGTCTTTGATTATGTTGGTAGTTTTTCTGAGGTAGCAGAAAGTATACACAAAGTCAATGGATGGAAGGCAGATTTGCGTGATGGACTGGGCTGTGTTGATGACTCTCTGTAGTTTCTTGCAGTCTGGGGAAGAGCAGTTGCCATATTGTGCTGTGATGCATCCAGATAAGATGCTTTCTAAGGTGCATCTTTAAAAATTCATAGAACCCCCACAGTGTGGAGACAGGCCATTCGGCCCAATAAGTCCACACTGCTCCTCTGAAGAGCATCCCACCCAGACCCATTCCCCTAATTTCCTGTATCTAACCCACCTAACCTAAACATCCCTGGGCACTATGGGCAATTTAACATGGCCAATCCACTTACCCTGCACATCTTTGGATTGTGGGAGGAAACTGGAGCACCCAGAGGAAACCAACGCAGACATGGGGAGAATGTACAAACGCCACACAGACAGTCACCCGAGGCTGGAATTGAACCAGGGTCTCTGGCACTGTGAGGCAGCAGTGTTGGCCACTGAGCCACTGTGCCACGCTGGTGCAAGTCCTTGTGGACATGCCAAATTTCCTTAGCTTTCTGAGGAAGTAGAGACATTGTTGTCCTTTCTTGACCATCACATTGAAGTGGGTGAACCAAAACAGATTATTGGTGATCATCACTCCCAAGAACTGGACTCTCAATCATCTCCGCCACAGCACCGTTGATGCAGACAGGGGTGTGTCCTTCATTCCACTTCCTGAAGTAATGACTAGCTTCTTCATTTTACTGACGTTGATGGAGAGATTGTTGTCTTTACACCATGCCGCTAAGCACTCAATCTCTTTCCTGTATTCTGTCTCGTCATTGTCTGAGATTCAGCCTACAACAGTGATGTCATCAGCAATATTGTAAATGGAGTGGGGGCAGAATTTGGCCACATAGTTGTGAACGTATAAGGAGTATAGTAGAGGGCTGAGTACGCAGACTTGCACTCATAGGTGTTGTCGCCTATTCTTACTGATTGCAGTCTATGGGTCAGGGTGTCGAGGATCCAGTTTTAGAGGAGGAGCTGAGACCTAAGTCTCAGAGTTTAGAGATGAGTTTGTTGGAATTATGGTGTTGAAGGTGGAACTGTAGTCAATAAGTAGGAGCCTGACCGTGGTATATATGCCATCCAGATGTTTCAGGGATGAATGTAGGGCCAGGGAGATAGCATTTGCAGTGGACTTGTTGCTCTGGTGGGTGAATTACAAAGGATTTTTTTTTCATTAACGGGATGAGGGCGTCACTGGCTAGTCAGCATTTATCACTATCCAATTGTCCAGAAGGCAGTTAAGAGTCAAGTGGGTCTGCAGTCATATGTCGGCCAGACCAGATAAGGATGGTACTTTCCTTCCCTAAAGGACATTAGTGAACCAGATGGGTTTTTCCTGACAACAATGAATTCATGGTCATCATTAGATCCTTAATTCCAGATATTTTATTGAATTCAAATTCCACCATCTGCTGTGGTGGAATTCGTACCCAGGTCCCCAGAACATTATCTGGGTCTCTGGAATAACAGTCCAGCGATAATACCACGAGGCCATCATCTCCTCATAGGAGGATCAAGGCAATTTGGTCGGCTGGAGTTGATGTGAGCCATGACTAACCTCTTAAAGCACTTCATAATGATGGACGTCAAAGCCACCAGTCAGCAGTCATTGAGGCACACTGTATGCATTTCCTTTGGCATCGGGATGATGGCGGTCTTCTTGAAGCAGGTGGGTACCTCAGATTGGAGTAAGGAGAGATTAAAGCTGTCTGCAAATACTCCCGCCAGCTGCTCTGCACAGGGTCTGAGTGCACAGCTGGGGACTCCATCCAGGTCAGTCACTTTCCATGGGTTCACTCTCAAGAAGTTCAATCTGACGTCTGCAGAAGTGACCGTGGGTACAGGTGCAACTGAGGCTTTTGGGATAGGTGACATTGTTTCACTGACCTTCTGTTCAAAGCGAATATGGAATGCATTGAGCTTGTTGGGTAGGGATGTACTGTTGCCTGTGATTCTGTTTGACTTTGCTTTGTAGCCCACTACGTCACGTAAACCTTGCCACACCTTGTCCTTGTAATTAATATGGGTCTCAAGCTTAGTTTGGTATTGTCTCTTGGCATCTCCGAAGGCCTTATGGAGGTCATATCTGGATTTCCTGTATAGGTCAGGGCTGCCTGACTTGTACGCCTCAGACCTGCCCTTCAGTAGGGAGTGGATTTCCTGGTTCATCCATGATTTCCGGTTAGGGAACATTTGGATTAATTTCTTCATTTCTTAATATCTTCTACACACTTACTAATGAAGCTTGTAATGGTAGTAGCACACCTGTTTAGGTTAGCTGCTGAATATGGACCAGTCCACTGACTCTAAGCAGTCCTGTTGCCTCAGACCAGCACTGTACTACTTTCTGTACTGTGTCCTTACACTTCAGTTGCTGTTTGTAAGCTGGGAGGAGGAGCATAGTGTTGTGATCTGATTTTCCAAAATGCAGACTGGGGACAGAGTAGTAGGCATCTTTGACGGTTGTGTAGCAGTGGTCAAGGACGTCCAGAACTCTGATTGGACAGGAGACATGTTGATGGTATTGTGGTAGCATGCTGTTGAGGTTGGCCTGGTTGAAGTCACTGGATATGATCAACAAGACCTTGGAGTATTCTGTCATAAGACTATTTGTACCTTTGTATACTCCATCAAGTGCACTCTCCACTTCTGCATGGGGTGGGATGTAGACTGCTATTGGGGTAGCAAAGGCGAATTCACACGGCAAGTAGTACGGATGGCATTTTGCTATAAGATATTCTAGCAAGCAGCAATTTGCAAGGGTCACTACGCCTGAGAACCAAGACGTGTTGATTGGGAGACAGACCCCACCGCACTTTGCCTTGCCTGAGGAAGTTTAGTGGTTCATTCAGTGAATTGAGAAACCCTGAGGTTGTAAGGCACAGTTAAGTATAGCAGGAGTGACCCATGTCTCTGTTAAACAGAGCACACAGCAATCTCTCAATTGCCTTTGAAAGGTGAGTCTAGCTTTAGTTTCATCCATTACTGTTCTCAGCGGCTTGGGCATTTGCCAGGAGTATGCTGGGGAGGGGGAATTGTGAAATCCTGAATCTTCAGTCTCACCTGAAGTCCAGTATGTCTTCCACATTTCCCGGGTAGGCGGCTGCTCCTAATCGATCCCGGACATAGGTGAGGGAAGTCTGCTACTCCACAAGATTTCCAAAATTGTGAAGGATAGAGATGGAGAAGACAGGAGAAACCTATTTCCCTTGGCAGAGAGTTCAAAATTCAAGCTAAATGGCAGAAAGATTAGATAGAACAGGAGAAAAAATCTTTTTTAATGCAGAGGTTGAGGGAATGTCTGGAATTTGCTGCTTGAGTTGACAGTGGAGATAGAGACCCTAAACTCTTTTAAAAGGAACCTGGATTGCCATGTTAAGTGCTGTATTCTGCAGGGCTATTGCACGTATGCAGGAAGATGGGATTAGAAAGAGCATCTGGGTGTCTTTGGGTTGGCATGGACAAGATGGGCTGAATGGCTCCCTTCTGTGCCGAATCATTTCTATGGGTCTATGCCTCTAGTCTTTGACCATCCTCTTGCAGTTTGCTCACTGAAATCATTGGTGAGACATTTAAGGTAGTGTGTCTCATTACCCATTTTCATAAATTTGGAGTCTGTCAGGACTGTGTAATTACACTATTATATATATTATGAAAAGGCTAGCCAGTCTGTGAAAATTGACACACAATCCTGCAAAGTGGCTCCCAGAAGTTATATGACTGTCCTTGTTGATTTACTACAGCCGGAAAAGAAATGCCATGTTATCTCAGCAGGAACCACAAAGGGAAACCTTTAGAATTTGTTTAACTCTTCTAAAGGTGTGAGAATTCAAAACTTCTGAGAGTGAAATGATACTACTGGAAAGTCCATCATAACTGATTTTGCTTTGTGGAATAATGATTCATCAAAGTTAGCATGGAAGCCATGTTAAGTTTTGATTATTATCAGACAGGCTATGATGCACCATTTTAAAAGAACTCCAAATAGAATCATAGAATCCCTCCAGTGTGGAAGCAGGCCATTCGGCCCATCGAGTCCACACTGACCCTCCAAAGAGCATCTCATCCAAATCCACCCCATTCCTGTAACCCTGCATTTCCCATGGCTAACCCACCTAGCCTGTATATCCCTGGACATGACGGGGCAATTTACCATGGCCAGTACACCTAAGCTGCACCTAACCTTTGGACTATGCGAGGAAACTGGAACACCCAGATGAAACCCACACAAATGCAAGGAGAATGTGCAAACTTCACACAGGCAGTTGCCCGAGTGTGGAATCAAGCCCAGGGTCTCTGGCACTGTGAGGCAGCAGCGTTAACCAATGAGCTGCTGTGCCACCTCCAAGAGGTGACATGGATGGGAATAGGGAGTTCATTGGGGTAGGGTTAATGTGAGGAGTGTGAAAGGTGAGGGTTGGAGAGTATTCAGCTTTTATTGTAACTGGAATGAAGTCTCACAGCTCTGGATATCTGCAGCCACTATATTTGACTAGGTCAGCCTGCAGTCAGAGTACAGCCTGCACTTTCCCCTCCTCCACTTTGCAGGCACTTTCTCTTAAGGCAGGGAAGCTGAGCCAGAAAAGTTCCACGATTGCCACCACCTGCCTCAAGAATGAAAATCCTGGCAATTGACTTTGTTTCTCTCTGTACAGAAGTTGTCTAACCTGTTCAGTATTTCTAGCATTTTCTTTTTTTGTTATAAGCTTCCAGTATCCACTGTATTTGTTCTTCTGCAAAAATAACATCATCCTCCATTAAAAAAGGAGACAGAGTTGGCTATTCTTCCACATGAACTCCACGTAGGAAGGTATCCCATGTCCTTTTATTCTCTTAGTCCCCAAAACATATTCAGCATTTGAGAATCCATGGCTCTTTGGGGGACAGAACTCCGAAGATTCATAGAATTATTGGTAATTTACAGCACAGGAGGCCGTTCAGCCCAGTGTGTCAAGATGAGATATCCATCCTTCCCCTATTCCTGTACTTAGTCAATACACCACCTCACTACTTGCTATCCGTGCTGGGTTAATATAACATTAACACTCTCTCTCTTTCCCCCCTCACAGAGTTTTCTGCTAGTGTTTGGTCAATGACAGTCGCAGATGGTGTGAGGACTGAGAAAGAAGGATCTGTTGTCTTACCCTGCAGCTTCACCCACCCAGACACTAATCTTACACTCACCGGATCCGTGATATGGATTAAATCTAACAAAGGTGTTATCTTTAACTGTACATATCCTAGTCCAGGCCATTCCCAGGGTGAGCTGTGTGAGAATGTGATACAGCGGGACAGTGGGAATCGATTTAGTTTTGTGGGGAACCTCAGCAACAAAGATGTTTCAATAATGATGGACAGACTGAGCCAGGAGGATGCTGGTGTTTATCGGTGTCGAGTGGAGCTCAATATTAACAGTTTTCAAACACAGCATTGCACAAATCTGGAAGTGGAAGGTGAGGGACAATGTCCTGATGGTGTCACTGCCCTGACAGCTTAATGGGGACAGGCTCCAGCTAGTCCAGGAGCTCTTGCGTTGGCTCCTTGTCCTGGCCTCATTCAGTTGGTCCCAGGCAGGAGGCAGTGCGAAAGAAAGAGAGGGGAAGGAGACTGGGATTTATAGACCATTCCACCCCTGACTCTGAAACCTCTCACAGTCTCTCACACACTCATTTATCATGTTCAAACTGTCTTGAGTGTTCTCAGGTAGCAAACAAAGAAAACACCACTGAGGATTCAAGCTCCTATGACAGCCCTGTTCTATCACCATTGGGTGAGCTCTCATGGGATCAGCATATTGCTAAGGGGTTGGGGGAGTGTGATGTAATATACAGCTCCCTCCCATTGGTTGAGGACATGAGTTCAGCTCATGTCCAGCTACCATTGACTGAGAACATCATTGTGTTACTAACTGTCTCTGTTGCCTAAGGATAAGATGGGGCAGTTAGTTCCTGAAGAATGACAACTGATTTTATTGAAACATGTAAGATTCTGAGTGGGCTTGGTAGATGTTGAGAGGTCCCTCATTTAATACGGAGGGGAGGAGGAACCTCTGTCAGTGTTGTTCACCTTTGAAGGTGGTAAACAGCCATGAAGCTGATCTTCGCCTCACCAAAAAAATCACAATTGGTGTCAAAAACATTAATCTGGAACGCATATTTGAATTAACCTGTGCTCATAGTGAACGTCACAGTTTTGAACTAGTGAAAGGTCACATTAGGAGTGTTATCAGGGGGTTCTACTTCATATAAGGTGTGGTCATACTTAGAATGTGATTCCTGGACAGAGAGAGATCAGAGTAGACTGTAGAATCCTTGAACTAATTTAAAAACATATTAACATTTTACAATGGAAGGAGAGATGTTGGGTTCTGAATGAATGGATTTAGCTGAGTTCGGTAGATTTCCTGATCTGTAAGTGTCTTGTGATCAAGGATTTCAAAATGACAGGTCAGGAGACAGTTGGGGATCATTTTGACTCTTGTAACAGAATGTCTAGGATAGACCCATGAGAGACTTGAGGGGCGTTCTTAAATTTTTATTTAAATATGAAGTTGAAAGGAGTGTAACAAATTCAATCAAGAACTTCTGCACACTGACCTCATCAATTCTGATGTTTGTCTTTTCCTTAGCTGCTCAGGGAAATACCTCAGTGGTGAGCGGGACAGAGGGAGATTCAGTTACTTTACCCTGTATCTTCATAACCAGAGACTCCGACACCCTGACCACTATTACCTGGATGAGGAAGAAGCCCCACCAACATATCGTTACATTTTCAGCCCAATCACAGGGAAATCGGACAATTGTAAATGGTGGAAATCGATACGAGCTCATCGGGAACCCAGAGGAAGGAAATGCCTTGACCAGGATAAACTAACTGCGTGTGAGGGACAATCACACTTACCCGTGTCAGGTGGAATACAGATCAGGACTCAATTTTCAGCACCTGATCCAGAAACAGACTCGGCTTCAGGTATATGGTAAGAAACTGTTCACATATTCTTCAGTCTGTAAACTGTGTACAGTGAGAGTGTAACAGGTTCTGTAAACTTCTTTCAATTTGATTTTCTGGTTAAAGGTCATTAGCCCAGCTTCTCTTCACAGGTGTTTTCTGGCCTGCTGAGTATTTGAAGCATTTTGATTTTTGTTTCAAATTTCTAGCATCTGCAGTATTTTGCTGTTGTGTTTGAAGTTTGATTTTTAAAATATTTAATATAATTTGATGTGCTGATCCTTTTAGGTGCATTCTGATGTTAGTGTTAAAAGGCATTGATACACTCAGAACATTCAGTTCAATCTCCAAGCAACCCAAAGTTATACTGACATTGAGATAATCTCCTTGAGCAGGAAGGTGCAACAGTCTAATGTGTCCGTCTTGGTTACAATGGAAGTGTTCACACTTTCAGCAGAAATAGTCCCTTCAGTGCAAGTACATCCCCCAGTGTCCATCTGACTGTGTGAGGCATCACAGCCATGTGGGACCTATCTGAGCCCTACATTCACATGTGGATTAGCAGCAGGGAGCAGGAATTCTGAGGAGGTAGCACGATTGCCAATTCTTACTCAAACCTGAAGCAGGAGCTAAATGCTGCTCCTTCTGTTTTCCCAGCTAAGTCAGCACCAGATTCAGGAAATACCCAGTGGGTTAATTTAAAATATCCATCTAAACTTATGTTTTGTGTCACAGAATTAAGCAGCTGCATCTTTCAGGAGTTGTTCTGATCTATAATGCACTACCTGAAAGTGCAGTGGAGAGAGATTCAATGGGAACTTTCAGGAGATAATTGGGTAAGTATTTGAAGGGGAGAAAATTACAGGTCTGTGGGAAGGGAAGAGGGAGCGGGATGAACGGGACTGCTCCAATTAAGAATGGGCACCTTTTCTGCTGCAAGATTATATAATTCCACATGACAGTTACATGGAACTAGTATCTCAGAGAACATCCATCTCCTCAAAGCAAGAGAAGAAGGTGAGCTGTAGAGAGGACAGAGCTGTAGGTACAATACTTCAGGGCGGGCTTTGTGAACTGGCTTCTCTGGACTTGAAACATCTCTTCACAGCCAGTTAACAAGGCTGGAAAAGATGCACAGTAGAGACTTTACAGACAAAGTTGCTAGTTTTGATAGGAAGATGTGGTCAAAATGCTTCAACATTTGTAGAGAAAATAACGAAGGCCATATATATTGGAGCATTACTGACCAATCATGTGAAATAAAATATTATTACCTGATGACTGGATGAAATGTGGACCTTCCTAACACAATGAATAGTTTAATAGTACAGGTATGTTGAAGGGAAAGCAAGGTAAGTACAGAAGGTGCATAGAATAGAAGGGCATACATAGGACCGGATGAATTAGAATGGGAATAACCTTCTTGGAACATAGACACTGATAAGGGCTAAACAGCCTTTTTATGCATTCAATCTAATTGTCTGTAGTCCTGTCCCAAGTTCCACTGCAGGAAAGTGGGACATAATGGTACTCTGAGAACCAGGGCTTTGTGACGGTGGGAGTTACATCAGGGATTAAGAACTGAGGCCTGGGGCTATTGGGGTGCCCCTATGCTTAGGGTGGAGAGTGGCATGTGAACTTGGGGCAGGAGCAGGGGCAGGAACAGGAACAGGGCCATGATTCAGGTACAGCATCTGGGCCATGATTTCTGCCCTGCCAATATTTGCAACTATTTCCACAAGAGATCATTGATGATCCTCTCCATACACATATTCAGTTGCATATACCAAAGAGAGAGTTTTCAAAGATAGAACATCCTTCACATCCTCAAGACATCCCAAAGTGCTTTGTAGTCAAATAAAAACTCTGGATGTGTAAGAGCTTTTATTATGTGGGGAAACCCACACCAGCTAGTTTCAATTGGTTGATGGATGAAACCTGCACAGAACCAATAGTCCTCTGAACCATTTTTGTTACAGGTGCCTATTTATTCCAATGCATGGCATGTGCTATGTGGTCACTTACACATATAGCAAGTTCAAGGGAATAATGAGCAATTGATACTTGGAAGATTTCTGCGTGACCACATGCTCGAGTAAGTTATTTAAAATCCTGGCAGGCCACCAGCAGAATTTCCTACTCTCCCTGGGAAAATGTGGAAGGTCTTTGGCATCCTCTTGATCAAGTAGACTCTGGCTAGGGTTAACAACAAATCCAAAACACCACATTTCTGACACTGTAACACTGCATATCATCAGGCTTGGTTACATGCTTAGGTTATGAGTAGGGCTTGAACCTACAGGTTTCTGACAGAGACAGGAGCACTACCATCTTGGACAATCTGGAGAATGACTGAACGATAAACACATCTGGGGTTGAGACATTAGAAACCAACATTGTTCTTTCCATTTTACAATGAGGAGGACTGAGCCCACCACCATATATCAGCTGGTCATCCCACTGCTCAGCTTCCTGCTCATCATCATCATCATCTTCATTACCTTCAGGAAGAAAGGAGGTCAGTTCTGTAGTGAGTGATATTTAATAAAGCAATATGACTCTGTGTTGAATTAACAGCAAACGATGACCCTGGATCAATCTTTCCTCACTAATTTTCTCCTCTTCCACTCATTTTCTGAAGGCATTAACTTTGTCTTTGGTGGGTTTGGTGAATGGGGGAATGGTAGCCTTTTTAATAAATATCAGCCACTCTCTGTTACCTGGCTCACTCATGAGTTTTCATGATGTTAGAAAGCTTTAAAACTTCCAGTGTTTCAAAAGAGGTCCATTCAAGTCAACTCCGTAAATCACTAATGGACGAATCCCCTTCCCACACATTCACACTGTATGGAACCTCAATGGAACAGAAAGGAAGCTGCAAGCAAACATGAAAAGATCAGTTCTCTTGTTTTCAGATTTCTCTGCAGCATTTTTGTGCCCTTGAACCAACCAAAATGACATTGTCCAACTTGGGCCTCTCGTACACTGGTTCTCTTTGCCCCACCACTGTTAACCATGTTTTCTGGTCTTGAGACTCTAAACTCTTTCATCTAGTTTTTAGTTACCTGTCTTAACATCTACTTCTTAGTTTGGTCTCATATTTTTTCTGAATATGCTCCTGTGAAGTCCCTATATTATACATGCTATACAATTACAAGTTGTCAACTTTAGGTTTATCATATGTCCAGCATCAGAACTGAGGTGGTTTTAAAAACATTTTCATTCATTCACTCATGGAACTTAGGCATCTCTGGCTGGGTCAGCATTCATTGCCCATCCCTAATTGCCCTTGAGATGGTGCTACTGAGCATTGGTGATGTAGAAAATGGATGTTCGTGGATGTGGTGCCAATCAAGCAAGCCACTTTGACCTGGATGGTGTCAAGCTTCTTGAGAGTTGAAACTGCACCTATCCAGGCAAATGGAGAGTATTCCATCACACTCCTGATTTGTGCCTTGCAGATGGTTGACAAGTTTTGGGGAGTTAGAAGGCGAATTACTCGCTACTGAATTCCTAGTTTCTGACCTGCTCTTGCAGCCACTGTGCTTTTGTGGCTGGTCCAGTTGAGTTTCTGGTTCAGTGGTAACCTCCAGGATGTTGATAGTGGGTGATTCACTGATGGTAATGTCATTGAATGTCAAGAGGCAGTTGGAGATAGTCATTGCCTGGCATTTGTATTGCGTGAATATTACTTGCCATCTTTCAGCCCAAAACTGTATAGATCTTTCTGCATTTGAATATCAACTACTTCAATATATGAGAAGTCATAAATGGCTCTGAACATTTGTAATCATCAGTGAGCATCTCCACTTCCGACCTTATGATGGAGGGAAAGATGAAGCAGCTGAAGATGGTTCGGCCTAGGGCTCTCCCCTGAGGAACTCTTACAAAGATGTCCTGCACCCAAATACTTTGGATCTGTCTTCACTAAGAAGGACACAAGTAATCTTCAGGAAATGCCTGGGGACAGAGGGTCAAGCGTGAAGAGGAACTGAAGGAAATCCTTCTTAGTCAGGAGATGGTATTGGGGAAATTGATGGGATTAAAACCCAAAAAGTCCCTAGGACCTGATGCTCTGCATCCCAGACTAGTAAAAGAGGTGGCCTGAGAAATAGAAGATGCATTGGTGATATTTTCCAGCATTAGGTAGACTCTGGAAGAGTTCCAATGGACTGGAGAGTGGCTAATGTAAGTCCAATCTTTAAAAAAGGATGGAGAGAAAATGGGGAATAATCGGCTGGTTAGCCTGACACCGATGATGTGGAAAATGCTGGAGTCAGTTATTCAGGATGTAATAACTGAGCATTTGGAAAGCAGTGACAGAATCAGTCCTAGTCAGCTTGGATTCACCAAAGGGAAATCACGCTTGACAAAGCTTCCAGAATTTTTTGAAGATGTGACCAGTAGAGTGGACAAGGGTGAATCAATAGATGTGTGTATCTGGGCTTTCAAAAGAATTTTTACAAGGTTCCACACAAGAAATTAATAAGGAAAATTAAAGCTCATGGTATTGGAGGTAATGTATTGATATGATAGAGAACTGGTTGGCAGACAGGAAACAGAGAGTTGGAGTAAATGGCTCTTCCAGACTCTACCTAATGCTGGAAAATATCACCAATGCATCAGCTATTTCTCGGGCCACCTCTTTAATTAGTCTGGGATGCAGAGCATCAGGCCGTAGGGACATTTTGGGTTTTAATCTCATCAATTTCCCCAATACCATCTCCTGACTAAGAAGGATTTCCTTCAGTTCCTCTTCATGCTTGACCCTCTGTCCAGGCTGGGATCTCTGCAGGAGGCCAAGATGGATCATCCACTTGACACCTCTGGCTGTATATTGCTGCAAATGCTTCGCCTTATCTTTTGCATTGATATGTTGGCCGTTTCCATCGTTGAGGATGGGGATATTTGTGAGCCTCCTCCTCCAATGAGTTGTTTAATTTTCCATCATAATCCTCTACTGAATGTGACAGTAGCGAAGAATTTAGATCTGATCTGTTGGTTGTGGATCCCTCAGCTCCATCTATTGCTTGGTGCTTATGCTGTTTGGCATGCATGCAGTCTTGTGTTTTAGCTTCATGAGGTTGACACCTTACTATTAAATATACCTGGTGCTGCTTCTGGTATATCCTTCTGCACTCCTCATTATACCAGGGTTAATCCCCTGGATTGATGGTAATGGCTATGAGTTTGCAGATTGTTGTGGTGTATGATTCTGCAGCTGTTGACAGCCCACAGTGCCTCATGAATGCCCAGTCTTGAGTTGATAGATTTGTTTGAAGTGCATGATGTAGATTATCCTGAATGTGAACGTGGGATTTTGTATAGTCACTGTATGGTGGTTATTCCTTTTAAGGCTGTCATGGACACATACATCTGTGGCAGGCAATTTAGTGAGAATGAGTTCAAGAAAGTTTTTCCCTCTAATTGGTTCCTTCACCACCTGTATCATACCCAGTCTAACAGCTATGTCCTTTAGGACTTGATTGTCTCAATCAGTAGTGGTGCTGCAGAACCAATCTGCCTGATAGACACTGAAGTTCCTCAACCTGAAAATATTCTGTGCCCCTGGCACTCACTGATCGTCAGCTGATGGAAGATGTTATGTGGTAATAATGAGAAGGTTTCTTTCCAATGTTTGACCTGAAGTCTTGAGACTTTGTATTGTTCAGAATCAATCTTGAGGACTCCCAGGGCAAGTCCATCTGACAGTATGCCTTTGTGTCGCCACCTATGACCTACCCTAAACTCCTTCCCTTTATGCAATTTAATTTGCTTGTCTTCTCTCAGGGTCTGTTTATCCTTTCTGTATAGATTCCTTCAGATCCTTATGGTTTTCTTATTGTCTGCTATTTTACAGCTCTAAATATTCACAGTCCGGAAGCTCAGATCCGAAATCACCTGAAATACCTGTGTCTTCTTTGGTTCTAGTTTTGTTGATCTGCTATCACGATCGTACAGGTCTTTGATGTACTCTTTTTTATCTTTACTTCCTGAGGTTCTGGAATGCATTGCTTGAGGGTGCATGGGTGGGAGACATGGGGAAATGGAGAAGAATAAATACAAGTGGAACTGACAAAACAATGCCTCTGGTAGTGTATTTTGTTACAGTTTGCTCGGTGTTGGATTGGATTCCTGCTTTTGGTTATCTAACATGGTCAATAATTGATTTTAGATTTACCTATTTAGATCCCTCTTGATTAAAAGAGCTTAGGTATCATATAAAACCTTGGTGATATTTGGATGTAGGTATGTTTATATTAATAAAAGGTGTTGGTTGATACCATCATTGTGATGGCAGTTTAGCACATTTGTCAGCAAATTAACTAAATATTTACTAATCATTTTTATCTGTTTAGCATGTTCGCAGCTAATTGAGTACACCAGATCTTCAAAAAGGTAGGAAAATTGGCAATTGATACATGCGTGGTGATGAAAATGCTGCAGTCCAGGGCTGAATCAAACATCTCTTGCCCCCAGAGTGCAACCTGCACTTATGAGCTGCTAACATGGTTTGACTGTGGGATAAATGACAGGATAATCATTTCTGTGCAAAATTTGCCAGTTTTTGGCTATTTGCTAACCTCCAGCTCCAAGCTGACTTGTGATCTCCCTTCCCCAAATTAACCTGCAATTCACCCTCATGTAACAAGGAAGTTGATGCTCATTTTTGTTCGCTTGGACACTCTGAGTTGCAATGAATTCTTTATGAAGGGAAACATTGAAATGTTATTAATTGCAGTGAGTGCTGAATATAAAATAGAAGCATTTCATATTTCGTATTTGTGAATCCTATTTTCTCCCTTAGCTGAAGTTCCATTGGGTGGGGATGTGATTTCCTGATCATTCTCCACGTTCTGAGATTTCAAAGTCCTGTAACTTCCACCAAAGTTACAGCAGATGAGAAGCCCCTGCAGAAATTTTCCTCTCATCTCCAATCCCCTCCCTACCTGTCCTGTAACTAGGATCATCAGTCCCTGTGATTCCTGACAGTTTCTTCAGCCCTCCCTGTGTTACAGCTGCTGACTACACCTTGGGTTTCATAGCTGCCAGCCACATTCTGGTGCCAAGGGAAGACTGTTTCTGGTGATGATTTATTCAAGGGTGACATTTCTGATTCAGTCAAAATCAAGCATCATTGATCACTATGTGGTTCAATGGATTATCTATGTTTATGACCCTTTCAATTCTGTTATCTGTATAATCTGAGCTGATGTGTAAATTGAATGCTCCTTACTATGACATGGGATTATGCCGTTAGGTTCCTCTGACTATTTCTCATGTTATTTTGCGTTATTGCTGAAAGAGCTGTTTGTTTTAAGTGTGAATATGCTACTGAATCAAGGACAAGGATGACCAAGTACCACGTACAGTTCAGCAGAAGCAAGCTAGAGTTTGGATGTGTAGTTGTCTGTAACTGCAAGTTATAGTCTGTGTTGTTAGAAAATCTCATACAGGTTCATTTAAGTGAACTGAATCCACACTATGTGTGTGTCACTTACAACACAAGAAATAGAATATGGTGATCAGCACCATGAGGAACTCCCTTTAAAAAAACAGAACTAATTGGAAACTTCTGAAAAGGATCTCAGAGCAAACTTGAAGCAAAGCAGAAGTTACATTTATACCAAGACTCCAGAAAAAAAAATTACATAAGAAGTGAGTACTTGAGTTGTAATAAGAAAAATCAAGCTTTGGTTGGAAATAGAACAGGGAATAATTCAAAAACAAATTAAATACAACAGCTGCACTGGTGCATCTTCAAACAGAGTAACTTTATAGAAATAATGCTACTCTAATTTCCTGGACAAGAGCAGCATTTGCAAAACATGGAACATCAGAAAGATGACTATTAAACTTGGGGAGGCAATAGCTTAGTGGTATTATTGCTGGACTGTTAATCAGAGACTTAGATAATGTTCTGGGGAACTGGGTTCGAATCCCGCCATGGCAGATGGTGGAATTTGAATTCAATAAATATCTGGAATTAAGAATCTAATGATGACCATGAATCCATTGTCACATAAGTTATGCAGGGGTTGAAAGGTTATCAGTGGTAGGTGGGAATGTGTTTAGGAGGTTGTAGTCAGATCAGCAGAGAATGGCCGATCAGGCTCAAGGGTCTGCAGGGCCCACTCTTGAAAGACATGTTCATATATGCAAGCATGGAAATAAAGATAGTCAGTTGGAAATGAGGGGTTTCACAGGATCAATTCAGTGCTTTCTCAAGAGGACCAGAGAAATCCTACTAAACAATGGGAATGCCAAAATATCATCTTTCTGTAACAGTAAACTTGAGAATTTACCATTTAGAGTCAACGTCCTCCAAATAATAGCTACAGGATCAACAGATTAGTTTGTTAGGAAATACTGGGACAAGGGAAAAGACTGTGATTCAGAGGCTGAGCTGTCAATGTGGGTAATGGAGATGGTATAGCTTCAAAGCTCACCAAACATTTTGAAAAAGACAGATAATGTCACAAGTTTGACACATTGCTGTCAGGTGGCTGAAATAAATCCATTGTAGCTGAACTGCACTATCTGCAAGTATTAAGTTCCGTTACTATTTATTGGTGCAGTAGCCAAGATGCAGGAAACAAGCAAGCTGTGTGAGAAGTATGGTCTATTGTACTCAGTACAAGATGGTCCTGCATTGCAAGTTCTTAGTGAATCATGTGGTGCAAAAAGATACTGGTCTTGTCTACACTAGAAACTTGGTTCCAAAGATCCAATCTGACAATGATAGAATTAGAATTAAAATTAGGTTCATAGTCATGTGTACTCAAGTATAGGAATATAGTGAAAAGTGAGAAAAGTTGCTACTCCTGGCTCCAGCTCAGGTACAAGGATACCTAGGTACAAAATTTTAAGTACAAAATAGAAAGATAAAGAAATGAGTCAAAAATTCAGCATGACAGTCCTTCTATAGCCAAGGGCCTGCAGTTGCTCCATGTTGGCTTTCCCCAATGAGAACTCATTCTCCATTGCACTGGGCCCACACTATCCACGAGGGCACACTCTACCCCATTCTGGGCTGAGTCCCTCACAGTCGACTGCCATCTGGGTTCGCAGGCCACTTCATCGCCGAAAGAAAGCAATTAGAAGAGCAAAAAGGGGACATGCTAAAGGACTTGCGAACAGGATTAAGGAGAATCCTAAGATATTTTATAAATACATGAAAGGAAAGAGGTTAACCAGGGAAAGAATAGGGACCAAGGGGCCAACCTATGTGTGAAGCTGCAGAATATTGGAAGGGTGTTGAATGAATACTTCTCTCCGATCTTCATTCTGGAAAAGGAAAACGTAGGTATGGGATTCAGGTAGAGGGACTGTGAGGAACTTGCACAGTTTGACATAGGAAATGGGAGGTATTAGAGGTTCTGTCAGACTTAAAAACAGACCAGTCCGCTGTCCCGGATGGATTGCATCCCAGGCTGCTGTGGGAGGCAAAGCTGGAAATTGCAGGGGCTCTGACACAAAGTTTTAATTTCTCTGTGGCTACAGGGAAAGTGCCAGAGGACTGGAGGATGGCTAATGTAGTTCAACTCTTTAAGGAGGATGCTAGAGATGAACCAGGAATTTAAAGGCTGGTGAGTCTCATGAGGTAGGGAAACTATTGGAAAAAATTGTGAAGTAGCGAATTAGTACCCACTGGAAAGGCATAGGTTAATGAGGGATAGGTTTCATGGCTTTGTCAAAAGAAGGTCATGCCTAACGAATTTGTTCGAATTTTTTGAAAATGTGATCAAGTGTGTGGATGAGGTACGTTCAGTTGATGAAGTTTATATGGATTTTAGCAAAGCTTTTGACAAGGCCCCACTTGAGAGACTGATTGAGAAGGTTAAAGCACATGGAATTGGGGCAAACTTGGTGAGATGGATCAGAAACTAACTTAGTAAAAGGACACAAAGGGTAGTGGTAGAAGATTGTTTGAGTGACTGGAGCCCGATGTCCAGCAATGTAACATATGGATCAGTACTGGGACCTTTATTGTTTGTTATATACATAAATTATATATTGTGGTTGGTTGGCTCGCCGAGCTGGCTCGTTGTTCCGCAGACGTTTCATTACCCTGCTGGGTAACATCATCAGTGCAGCCTCCGATGAAGCGCTGTTCTGTTTTCCCGCCTGGTATTTAAACTTTGGAGTCTGTTGAGCTGGATTATCTCACTTCCGGTTTTCCTTAGTAGTGGAGTGTATATGGGGTCGAGTTCTATGTGTTTGTTGATGGCTCTCTTCGTGGAGTACCATGCTTCTAGGAATTCCCATGCTTGTCTCTGCTTTGCTTGGGACAACACCAAGATCCTGGGACAACCAAAGCAGAGACAAGCATGGGAATTCCTAGAAGCCTGGTACTCCATGAAGAAAGCCATCAACAAACACTTAGAACTTGACCCTATGTACACTCCATTGTGAAGGAAAACCGGAAGTGAGGTAATCCAGCTTAACGGACTCCAGAATTATAAATACCAGGTGGGAAAACAGAACAGCACTTCATCGGAGGCTGCGCTGATGATGTTACCCAGCAGGGTAATGAAATGTCTGCAGAACAACGAAACAGCTCGGAAAGCCAACAAACCACAACATCCACAACCCGAGCTACAAATCTACTCTAAAACCTTATAAATTATATAGATGAAAATGTAGGGGGAATGTCAAGCAAGTTTGCAGATGACACCAAGATTGGCAGAGTGGTTAATAGCGAAGAAGATAGTTGCAGGTTACAGGAAAATATAGATGGGTCGGTCAGATGGACAGACGAGTGGCAGGTGGTATTCAACCCTGTTAAGTGTGAGGTGATGCACTTTGGAAGAAGAAACAAATGAGGGATATTTAATGAATGACAGGACACTGGGTATCTTGGGGTAATTACTCACAGATCCCCGAAGTCAACAGAGCATGTGAATAGGATAGTTAAGAAGGCATATGGGATACTTGCTTTCATCAGCTGAAGCATAGAGTATAATAACAAGGAATTAATGTTGAAATTGTACGGAGTGTTGATCAAGCCACAACTGAAGTGTTGTGTGCAATTCTGATTGCCTGACACTAGGAAGGATGTGATAGCACAGGAGGGTGTACACTGGAGGAACTGAGCTATAAGGGGAGACAAGATAGGCTTGGGTTGTTTTCCTTAGAGCAGAGAAGACTGAGGGGAGACATGATTGAGGTGTATAAGATTATGAAGGATATGGACAGATGAATAGAGAGCATCTGTTCCCCCTGGTTGAGGGGTCAATCATGAGAGAGCGTAGTTTGGCATAAGTGGCAGGAGATTCAGAGGAGATTTGGGAAAAAAATCTTTTTCATTCAGTGGATGGTGGGAATCTGGAATGCACTGCCTGGAAAGGTAGTAGAGACCGGAAACCTTACAACTGCTTTAAAAAATATTTGGATGAGCACTTCAAATATCATAATGTTCACGGATATGGCCCAGAGCGGGAAATTGGGATTAGTGCGCCTTTAGTGGTAGTTATATTGGTGCAGACTTGTCAAGTCAAAGGGCCTTTTCTGTGCTCTGTGAATCTATCAATCAACAATGGCGAATGGCATCTGGGCTCACAGCATGCTGGCAGCAATAAAGGGGAGTACACCAGATACGTGCATAAATGTAAACGCATATTTGAAGTTAGCAGTAAGACTGACCAGGGTGAATATTCAGGGTTCAAAAACCTTCAAGAAGAAGGGAAACTGGACTTTCACATCATTAATATGACTCATTATGTGAAGGAAGTCAAACATTTAGAGGGTATTAACATCATAGTCGCTTCCCCCCCCGCAAAAAATTAGGAAACAGACTCAAGGTTAAAGTATACGTTGGAGCTGTGTCCTATGAGCTATTGTTTTTATTCATTCACAGGGTGGGGGTGTTGCTGGCTAGGCAGCATTTATTGCTCATCCCTAATTGCCCAGAGGGCAGTTAACAGTCAACCATATTGCTGTGGGCCTGGAGTCACATGGAGGCTTGACCAGGTAAGGATGGCAGTTTCCTTCCCTCAAGGACATTAGTGAACTAGATGGGTCTTTCCAACAATCAACAATGGATTTATGGATATCATTCCAGACTCCATATATTTATTGAAGTCAATTCCACCATCTGTCGTGGTGAGATTTGAACCCAGGTCCCCAGAACATTATCTGGTCTCTGGATTAACTGTCCAGCAATAATACCACGATGCCATCACCACCACCCCGCCCCCATTAAGTTAGAAGCTATTTGCCAGCTAACATTGTACCTACCAGAACCTTGAAGGATATGCAGATGGATTGTTGGATGACTGGACGAATTAGTTCCTTTTATTCATTCATTGGATGTGGGTTTCACTGTCTGGGACAGAATTTATTACCCATTTCTAACCGCCCTTGAGAAGGCAATGGTTAAGCAGGTGATACAACCCGTAACTACATATAAGAGGAAACCTATCCATTGCACTGCTACATTGACGATGAAATGCAGCCATGGTAATTCTGCATGGAATCCACAAGTATTCAATCTGGAGGATATGAGCATTCCAGCAGTAGCAGGTGTTCTGCTGTGCAGGGATCCCAAGGTTATGACCTCCCATGAGCTCACAAAGATAATATAAAATATCTGGAACTATTCAATCAATGAGAAGAACAACTGCAGCAGAAGAGACTGAGAATCTTTTCATTGAGTCCGTCTGCAACTTGCAACAATTGTACCCAGATAGATTTTATGCCATGGCAATCTTTGAAGGTGATGCTGTTTTGCATCTCAGAGAAGATATAATTACATTAGTCAACTGTCCCAGAACATGCAGCATTCACATGCATGAGGAGGTTAAGAGTAAGCTGACAACATACAGCACAATGACACTATCATTGTGTTTGTCAGCACAGAGGCTGGTGCACTTCTATTGCAGATGTGCTGGAGAAAGATTACACAATCAGGGTATGTTTCAGCAGAGGACATTGAAAACTTTCTCTAAAGAGATGCCACACAAAATTCCAACGTTTGAAGATTGGAACTAAAATTCCCAGGTGCTAAATTCTTCTCAAGTCAGATGTCAAATGCAAATATTGATCAGTCCATTTGCTAACAGATGTCAAGAAATCATTACTCTCAGAACACCATTTTGAAGATCACAACAAAAACTGAAACAGAGTCACTGAACCCAAAACGTTAACTCTGCTTTCTCTACACAGGCGCTGTCAGACTTACCGAGTATCTCCAGTAATTTCTGTTTTTGATTAAGATTTCCAGCATCTGCAGTTCTTTGTTTTACTGTACCACTTAGAAGATCATCCAGAAACTGCCTTTCAGTTTGTCAGTCAGGTTCTGTTCTAGCACCACATTGATGGACTTATTGAAAATATTCTCGATGTATGCGGATTATCAATGACATTGCTTTGATAGTAAAAATGAAAGAACAGCATTACCAAAATCTAATTAAATCTTAATTACACTTAATTAAGACTCCAATCTCTGGACCTTTTTCATTCCTTTTGGCTTTGTTTCTTTCATTTCTGCTTTTCCTTAATTCTGGTTTTGTAATCAAATGTATAACCAAGATGGCGATGGAGAATGGCAACTTGTACACTTTTCACTGTACTGCTGTTTTCTGTACTTGAGTACATGTGACAATAAAGTCTTATTCTAATTCTCCTTAATGGCAGCAGCTCAATGTGAAGGATTTTCCTTCAGCAACAAAAAGTGGCAGGTGAATGTCAGCTCAACCTTCCTTGGCACCATCTGTTCAGGTTATGGGGTCCACTCTCACTTTGGCAAGGTCAAATATGTACACACCTGAGTACTCCTAAGATAAAGAACGCTCAGAGATGTCTCCAATATGTTAATTTTCTAGCATCATACATACCAAATTATCCTGAGAAAGCATTCTGGTTAGGAGGATTTTAAGGACAAACATACCATATAGGTGGCAGGAGTACCATCAGCACACTTGAATAAGCATTGTCAGCAGAAATGTATATCCTACAGTACTGTACCCCATGGAAGAAGACAATTCTGGAAGTCAAAGCATCTCCACGGGCTAGAAATGTGTATCATGCAAGAAGGCAAGGCAATTGTATTTGGATCCAAAAACCTATTGTGATCTAAATCCAATGATTCCATCATCGAGTGTGAAACACATGTTCTAATATTCGGTATCAAAAGATGATATATGTAGTCCAGAACCAGGGGTCACGGTATGAGGATTCGGGGTAGATGATTTTGGACCGAAATGAGGAGACATTTCTTTACCCGATGAGTGGTGAGCCTGTGGAATTCATTACCACAGGAAGTAGTTGATGCCAAAACAGTGAATGTATTCAAGAGGTGACTAGATATAGCACTTGGGGCAAATGGGATCAAAGGTTATGGGGAGAAAGTAGGATTAGGCTATTGAGTTGGACGATCAGCCATGATCATGAAGAATGGCAGAGTAGCTCGAAGGGCTGAATGGCCTCCTCCTGCTCCTATCTTCTATGTTTCTATATACTTATATAGTAATCTGCTCATTTTAGAAATCAATCATAAACATTGGAAATTTTTGGCACAAACCACGGACAAGAGCACCATTTACACAACAACTTCTTGTAAGAGCACAGGGATATGACATTGATGGCTGCTACACACCTGGAACCAAAATGGCTATCCTTCTGGACACGATCTCTGCTAATGATGCTGAACCCATATTTGCAATGCAAGTTAGTATAGTCTTGCCAAGCCTGCACATGCCTCTGAGTTCTCAAAAATATTGGAAAAATTCTTGAACAAGGGAGAATGAAAATGTTACATGACCTACGTGCATGTACTGAACTGCTTAATTTACATGTTGGAAGAAGGCTGAAGTCACACATCCTACACAGGAAACATGTTTACCTGCAGAGGTATTAAATGTAGCCTGTGACCCTAAATCCTCACAATCTACAACACCTGATAAAACCATTAAGGAGAAACAGAATCCAACTCAGGGAACTGTACAGTACTTCAGTTGTACAAAATACAAAAAATGAGCTTTCAATGAGTCTACGACCAGAAGGCATAATCTCAAAATAGGGGGTTGCATATTCAAGACTGAGATGAGGAGAAATTTCTTCTGTCAGAGATTAATGAATCTGTGGAATTATTTACTGCAGAGGGTTATCAAGGCTGTGTCATTAAGTAAATTCAAGGCTGAGATGGACAGACTTTTAATCAGTAAGGCAATTAAGGATAATGGGGATAAAGCAGGAAGGAAGTGGAAAATAATCAGATCAGCCATGATTTCATTGAATGGTGGAATAGACTCATTTGGCCAAATGGTCTACCTCTGCTCCTGCATCTTCCATCAGGATGACAAACAACATATTAACAACAAAGCTTCTATCACAACTACAAATTCAGGAAGGTAACACCTGCACAAGATGTGCTGGGATTACCAAACCATCAATAGAGTATACAGACTCTTAGATAATCAAGCTCTTAAATTTTTCAATTTTTGTTTCTGTGTAAATAGTTTTTCAGCTACCTGAATTTATTTTCACTTTTAATGTACATAATTACAACTTGGAATAAAAAATGTTTTGCTTTTGCTTCTATTCTCTCATGGGACACAGACATTGCTGACTGACTAGCATTTTTTGCCCATCCCTAATTGCCCTGAAAAGGTGTTGGCGAGCTGCCATCTTGACCTGCAGCAGTCCAGTACTATTCGTTTAAGTGCTGCGCTGCTTTACGAGTGCTAATGAGTCAGTGGTAGGATGAAATTACTTGACCAACTGCCATGTGCAGTCAGCAGAAGCTAGTGTCCAGATGTGTATACAGTTATTTGTCACCGCAAGTTTTATTCTGAGCTGTTGAATAAACCTGTATGAAATTTTCAGGTAAAACTTTCAAGTATGAAATCTGCATTACATACTCTGTATTACTTACCAGTAACGCAAGAAATACTACATTTCAATTCCTCGTATATTTTTCAGGAAGGAGGTGGGCTCACCCAGCACTCATGAGAGTGATCAAGCCCCTCAGTTGAATGCACCAGGTAATGAATGTTATTCTTATTATGGAAACTTAAGTACCTCACCTTTTCCTAAATTTCCACAATTCAGATAATAATCTGTCTCCCTGTTTTTGCAACCAAAATGGAAAACCTCACATTTATCCACATTATATTGCATTTGCCATTGTCAAGTATTTGCCCATACAGCAGTACAAACCTACTTTACAACACCAACGCATTATAGTGATTTTCTATCAAATATTATGTTTGACTTAACTGTTTATTCCTAGTTTCTTTTCTCTGAACTGTGAAGTTGTCTTAATGAATAAGCACAAAGACTTTCTCATCTTCTAATTATCTGTAAACAGAGATAAGACTATAAGACCATAAGACATAGGAGTGGAAGTAAGGCCATTTGGCCCATCGAGTCCACTCCGCCATTTAATCATGGCTGATGGGCATTTCAACTCCACCTACCCGCACTCTCCCCGTAGCCCTTGATTCCTTGCGAGATCAAGAATTTATCAATCTCTGCCTTGAAGACATTCAACGTCCCGGCCTCCACTGCGCTCCGTGGCAATGAATTCCACAGACCCGCCACTCTCTGGCTGAAGAAATGTCTCCTCATTTCCATTCTAAATTGACCCCCTCTAATTCTAAGGCTGTGCCCATGGGTCCTAGTATCCCCACCTAACGGAAACAACTTCCCAGCTTCCACCCTTTCTAAGCCCTGCATTATCTTGTAAGTTTCTATTAGATCTCCCCTCAACTTTCTAAACTCTAATTAATACAATCCCAGGATCCTCAGCCGTTCATCGTATGTTAGGCCTACCATTC
>JAHRHZ010000266.1:209851-246185 GCA_024137785.1 Ginglymostoma cirratum | reverse complement strand
CCTTCATCAGAAAATTTTCTGATGAAGGGTCTAGGCCCAAAACGTCAAGCTTTCCTGCTCCTATGATGCTGCTTGGCCTGCTGTGTTCATCCAGCTCCACACCTAATCTATTTCCTTAGCTGCTCTGAAAGAAAAATACTATACTTGGTCTGTTCCAAGTCAGATCTCTTTTAGACTGCCTTAATAATATTCAATCTTTGAGGTTTGCAACCAAAACATTAATCTTTGACTATTTTAAACTGAAAACAACGTAGTGACCATCAATATTTAATTCTCCTGTTCTAAACCACCTGGGGATAAATGATTTTCCATTGACACCCCAGAGTTTTCTGCACTCTGACACTGCTCCACAAACAGTATCTGAACAGGTTTTTTTAAACCCACCAAAACAAAATCCATTCAAATGTCACTATTTTTAACTCCAAAATCTAACAATTAGAATAATCTATATATGTCTAAATCATACAGATTTCATCCCAGCAACACAATTCTGAAGTGTCAGCCTAGATTTTATGTTGTAGCCTCTGGAGATGGGATTTAATCCACAATCTTCTAACTCAGAGGTGGTGTCTACTGAGCCATTGCTGATATCTAAGGACAAACCTGCTGATGAATGTCCCCTTATCATTCCTGTTTGTGTTACAGATCAGGATGGTTTCAGCTTCTATGCCAAGATTGACAGCAACAGAACAGGTAAATGGCTTCACCTTAACGATTTTGAGCTGTTGTCTAATTTTTACTCAGATTTTATCATGGAACCAACAGAACCCTTTGTCTTCGTTAAAGGTGGCAAGAAATTCACAATCAGTGCTGCAGAAAACTGTGAGTCAGTGTCTGCTCTTATATTGAGAAAATATATAGTTTGAGATCACTCCTACTCCCCCATATCTTTAAGAGCTGTTTTCATTGAAGGTCTGGTAACCTGAGTAAGGAGTGTTTGATGCTGCACTGAGAAACTGTTCAACATCTAGGATTCGTTCCTGCCCCACTGTCAGAGATTAATCCCAAATGAGAGCTCCCGGTTCAGTTTTAAATGACGATGAATTTTCCCCTGACCAGCTGCTACATAATGTGAGTCCCAACCAGTACCATTCCCTCAGTATGGATTTGTTAGAGGACAGTCATGTCTGATGAACTTAATTGAATTTTTTAGGGCATTATGAAGGTCAGTTGTTTGGGTTTATACATTGTCCATCAAAAAGTGTGGAAAGTGCCAATAGGCTCTGGAGGATATATGCTGGTGAAAATGGCCAGACAAGTGATGTATTTTGATATTGATTTGAATGAAATGAGATGATATAATCAAAGTTGTACAACTTTATATAAAGGCAAAATGCTGAGAATGCTGGAAATCTGAAACAAATATAGATATTGCTGGAGAAGCTCAACAGGTCTGGCAGCATCTGTAGAAAAAGGAAAAAAAAAAAAAAAGAGTTAACATTTTGAATCCCGTATGACCCTATGTTCTAAATAATGTTTCAAATCCGGTATTACAGGTTGTCAGAACAAAGAAGAATCATACCAGACTTAAAACATTAATTCTCTTTCTTTACAGATGCTACCAGAGCTGCTGAGTTTCTCCAGCTTTCTCTGTGTTTGGTGCAATTTTAGAATGGTTATAAGAGTAGGACTCTGGGACATTCAGAAGAATTTGAAGCTCGGAGGATTATTTGAGATCAATTACAAAAGCAAGGATATCGTACTTTATAAAACATCTTTTAGAACGCAGCTGGAGAAACTTGGCTAATTCTTAACACCTTCCCTAAAATGAGGTGTCAAGGTTTTAGTAGAAAGAAAATTTAGTCAAATAATTCTAGGGTTGAGTCTTCAGGAGTTTGGGAGCTAATCTTCTTAGAACAGAGAAGCTTAAGTAAGATTTAATCAAACCATGCCAAATTGAGTGGAGTTTTGTGGGGAAAAATGTGTCAGTTAATAACAGACACCTGATCAAAATCAGGATGGGGTGTGACTTCAAGAGGAACTTGGAGCTGTGATTTTCCCATCCCTCTGTTGTTGTACTAGCCGGTAAAGGTCATAGGTGCTGGGCAAATTGCTACGGTGCATCTTCTCAATGCTATACACTACCTGATCATTGTGCCAACTTGGATCCTAGCTAATCAATGAATCGGAAACCAAGACACCTTTCTTTGAGGATAGAGTTTATTAACAATTTGATCTTACAGCTCTTTCCATTAATGCCATCTGTTTCCCCCTTTATATAGTTAATTAATTCATTCTTCCTGATTAATTGCTTAACCACACTAATTTAACATACTAATTCTAATAGTACCTTATGTGACTCGATGTAAAATGGTTCCCTGCTCCTCATGCAACCATTAGGATGTGGCAAATGCGTGCTATAAATACAAGATGCTCTGGTACTGTAAAATGTATTGCTTCTCGAGGTAAGAAAGCTGTTATAATGGGGCAGTTTCAGAGTGAATGCTGTTTGTGTTGCAGCACAGCCTGTTACCTGCACCATCACCAACTGCAGCAGAAAGGGTAACTATCTTTAAGCTGATGCTCAACACATTTTGTGATATTTACTGTTTAAAATTTATTGTCTTTAATAATAGAACATTCTCCATCAGTTCAAAGCAGCAGGAACTTCATAGTTGCTGATTCTGAAGCAGGTGAGTTTGTTTGTACTTAAAGTCCTATAACTAACTTTTTCTCCAACTCCCCTTTGCTCTCCCCCTGAAGAGCATTCTCCTCTGTGAAGTGGTGCTAGTTTGGACTAGGTGATTCATTTTTCCGTCATTGGATCCCCAATTCTATTTGGCTATATTGTGAAAGTTTCATAATTCATCTATTCATTCAAAACGTCCTCATCCCAGATGGGTGTCTGCCATGGATCCCCTCCTCTATCTGTCCTACGTTGCTCTTGTACATTCTGTGCAAGTCAACTGCATTCACTCCTTTTTATCTGTCTGAATAATTACATATGGGTATAAAGATGCACCTCTGTCATCTATTTTCTTCTCTACTTCTCTTCTGTGTGTTCCATCATGCACTTTTAACAATATCTGTCTTTGTCTACAGACTACTCTCTTTAAAGTAAGCAAAATATTGTAACTTCCTGTGTTTGATATTAAGCACTAATTTTCTCTTTCTGGTGCCACTTCCACCATGAACACATTTGTCTTTGAGTCATAGTCATACAGCATGGAAACAAACCCTTCGGTCTATGCCGAACACAATCCCAAACTAAACTTGTCTTACCTGCCTGTGGTTGGCGCATATCCCTTCAAACATATTTTTTATTCATGTTCTTATTCATATGTCTTTTACATTGTTGTAACTATACCCACATCCACAACTTCCTCTGGAAGTTCATTTCACACACTAACTACTCCCTGTGTCTTTTTAAACAAAAAATTGCCTCATATCTTTTTAAACTCTTTTTCTCCTCTCCTCTTAAAAATATCTTCCCTAGTCTTGAAATCTGCCAGCCCAGGAAAAAATACCTGCCATTCACACTACCTATACACCTCATGATTTAATAAATCTCCATAAGGTTCCCCCCTCAACCTTACACACTCCAGTGAAAAAGGTCCCAGCCTCTCCTTATAATGTAAACCCTCCATTCCTGGCAACATTCTATTAATCTCTTCTAAACTCTGTCCAGCTTAATAATATCCTACCTATAGCATAGTGACCAGAACTGAACATTGTATTCCAGAACAAGCCTTACCAATGTCCTGTACAATATCAACATAATGCACTCCCCACCTCCCCCACCCCCCACTTTTTTTTAAACTATCTTCACCCTGATGGGGCTGATATTGGACTAAACATTACCCTCAAACTGCATTATAATTATAATCAGCTCTAATTTCAGTATCTTTAATTGCAGATGTAATCTATGCAGCTGTTGTGAGCACACATTAGGATTGAGTGTTTACAGTAAGTACTGAATCTGTTTAACTGAGGCTGCACTGCTCCCCAGATCAAAGTCAAGGAGCATCATGGGATCCACCAGCTTCTAAACCTGACATAATTATTCTATGAAAATAACTTTATACGTATCTCTATTTAACTTTGTGTTAATACATTTATAAATGCAAATGAGTCTAAACACTTTAAATGTATCTAATGTGTTCTGTCGATCTGTATGTCTGTGCCTACATCTGTTATAGGCAAGTATTCATTGTGCATCCTGCTTACCTGAAGATGATGTGTTGGATGGCTTCTTATTACATGACCTCAAAGGGCACTGTACCTTTCAGACACCTAGATAACAAGATGGCATGGTATTCTTAGTATTGTTAAGGATTACCTGTTCATAGATTCTTTGTTTTCTCCAAAAATACTGTAAAAGCAGAAAATGGTTTGAGCTGCAAAGCGCCATCCAAGTTGCCAATACATTCAAGCTCAGCTCAGCCTTTTCTTTTAAAAAAACGAAATAAATAAGACTTCAACCTTTTGAAGCAGTGCCAATGACAGCCACAAAAAAAAGCATTATACTTGTGTTTGTAATTTCTAAAGAGCAGTACAATAAGGATAGAAACATCTGAACATGGATTGGCAGTCGAGTGACACTGTTAGAATTTAAGTTATTCAAAGGAAGAATGAATCTTCACTTCATAAATCAATGAATGTCTGAAAACATAAGACAGGCAGTCAAACTTCTTATCAGTTTGGGAAATGAAAGATCATGAAAAATGAAACCCTCGGTGTTTCTAAAGATTACCACAAAGATCCTGATGACAATATTTTCTAATATTAGAAGATCAGTTTTTAAGATCTAAGTCAACTTCTGGATTTGTAGATTTGAGCTCGTGTCCTATTGTCAGCAGCCAAGTGAAAACAAATTAATTGGCAGATTTTGATGCAAAGGCACAGAATCAACCTTCCATGAAAGGCTCATGGAACTGGCATTGCCTTTGTTTTGCAAAAGCAGTCAGAATGGTCAGCGGCATCTATAGGTGCTTGACTGTTTGGCTGAAATTGTTGTACCAGATCATCAATATCACCTAACCTTGTACAAGATGGAGAGTATCTCTTCCACCTAAAGCACGTCCAGCATTTTTGTACGCATACGTGTACAAGCTATGCTCTACAAGAGGACATTGGGCTAAAACATGCAAAAAAATCCAAGTGCACAAAGAAACCCAGAGTGCAACACAATTCTCCACAAGACCGTGTGAGGAAGAGCCAACCAAACAGCAATGCCAAAGATGTTTCCAAACCCTGTCCGTGGCAAGTAAGCGTATTGTCAAAATCCAAGAGGTAACAACAGCATTACAGTTTACAGACCCCAGTCAGGCAGTACATGTGGTCAATTTGATACACCACGTGGATGCCATCAGAAATATTGAAACTGTTACCTGCATCCAATGATACACCCTAAAACTATAATGCATAGTATGTGTTATAACATGCAAAAGATGGTAGCAGAATAGCAGTGCTGCACTTGAGCTCTGGAGCACATTCACTTCCATTTGCTTTTGCTTTTTCTTTCTTGTGCTTCTCGTTTAAAGTCTTTCACTTCAGCGAGGCATGTTCCAGGATCTGGTGATCAGAGGTTGTGAGTGTACCGTGCCCAAGCATGTGGGTTCATTGATACAAAACATTATTTGTAAAGTTGAGCATCACGTAGTTTGGTGCAGCTCTATTACTTGTGTTTTGACAAAAGACAGCACTCTGCATGTCTGTTTAGATCTAAGAACACGCATTATTGCACTATAAAGATATGCGTACAAGGTTGCTATCCCGAAAGTTGTTGTTGTTGTTCCCAAGTTTCAATCTTGATGCCAAGAATGAATTTTTATAGCACTCTGCAGACTCTTTGGGTCATCCCCACCACTTGACTTCTCACCTATTCTTGTCACCCACAAACATGGCATTTTCACATTTGTGTGTCCGTGGTGGCCCCGGCACCGGTCCCTGTGGCACACTGCTAGTTAGCTTGTCAGTGCCTGATGAACCAAAATCCATTCTACCTACACCAATCTTTGAGCCACATATTTAACTCTTCCACTTTTTAAAAATACGATACTAGTTTGTCCACAGCGCAGGTAGTGATCCAGAGATTATTGCATTGGAGGTTCTGCCTTTCAATTTAGGTCCTAAGTGTACCAAGTCTTTCAGTAAAATCTCCTTTCTGTTCCTACCAATGTTGTACATAACACTAGACAGCCTTCTGGACTCCTGCTCATGGCAGCAGAAAACATTTATCTGTATCCGAATTTTAGTGTCACCTACCACAAGTACACTCCTATTTTCTTCTCCAACTTGTATGCTCCCCTTATCAAGATGCCATGGTCATTTTGTTCATCCTCCTCGCAGTCCTGCTCTTATCTGCACTTCTTGTAAGAACCTCATAACTGTCGGATGATTTCATGGGCTAAGAGTCCTCAATTTTAACTCCCTTGGTCCTCAGCCCTGCCTCACCAGCAGTCACACTCTCCTGTCCCTGATCACAGTCCAAATTTGAATGATCTAATCTGAGGGATGTGACAGTTTTCTGGATCAAAGTGTCCAGGTAATTTTCCCTCCATTCCCAGTTCCGAGGTAGGGGTCACTTGACCCGAAACATTAACACTAATTTCTCTTCACAGATGCTGCCAGACTTCCTGAGCTTTGCCAGCAATTTCTGTTTTTGTTCCTAACTTCCCCTGTCCTGAAATGGTGCTATATCTACAAGTCAGATTCTGGCTCCTTGACTCGGATCCAAGGTTCCTTGAGCTGCAAACACTTCATTCAGATGTTTGTTCTGATCACATTGGTGCTCACTGAAAACACAGGAGACCTAAATAGACTGATGATCTTCTGCATTGTAATGCTTCTGTGATTTAACTTTGAGATGAGAACCGTACTCTCCCAGAGGGATTGAGATGTTTTGAACTCTCTGCCTCAAAAGGCAGTGGAAGCAAAGTCGTTATTATTTTTAGGGCAGAGGTAGGTAGATTCTTGATAAGCAGAAGGGTGAAGGGTTTCTGTGTATCAGTGGGAATGTGGAATAACAGAACAGTCCTGATCTTATTAAATGGTAAGGGAGGATTGGAGGGCCCAATGGCCTCCTACTGCCCTAGTTCGTATGTTTCAAGAAATATACTTGAAGGAACAGAAGGCACTAGAAAGGGTGTGGGAAAAGATTCACAAGAATGATTCCAGAGATGAGAAACTTGAGTTATGTAGATACATTGGGAAAACCAGAACCATCTTCCTTGTACAAGAAACAACTAAGAGCAGACTTGATTTAAGGTGTTTCCAAATCATGACCGATCTGGGCAGAATAGATATGGAGAAATCGTTACCTTTGTTGAAAGGATTGTGCTTCTTGATTTCCATTCTAAACAGTCTGCTTCCAATTTTAAGATTATGGCATCATGCACTTGATGCAGCACAGCAGGAGAACCCAAAACCTTTCATTCTCAGCCTTGAAAGAGCAGATCCATTTCTCTGACCTGAAAATCTCTTTTCAAATAGTTATCCATTTCTGTTTCAGGATTGAATTTTCCATAACCACACGTGCAGTGTGTTCCAGATTCTAAACACGCGCTACATATCGATTTTCCTCACAGCACTTTTTTGTTACTTTTGCCACACACCTTAAACACCTCTAATTCTCACATACAATGTGATGAAACACATTGAAGGTAGAACAGTAGATGTGGTATATATGGACTTTAGCAAGGCATTTGATAAGGTTCAACATGGTAGGCTCATTGAGAAAATAAGGAGGCATGGGATTCAGGGAAATTTTGCTGTCTGGATACAAAACTGTCTGTCCAATAGAAGACAGAGGGTGGTAGTAGATGGAGAGTATCCAGCCTGGAGCTCAGTGACCCAGTGGTGTTCCACAGGGATCTGTTCTGGGGCCTCTGCTCTTTGTGATCTTTATAAATAGACTTGGATGAGGAAGTGGAAGGGTGGGTTAGTAAGTTTGCCGATGACATGAAGGTTGGTGGAGTTGTGGATAGTGTGGAGGGCTGTTGTAGGTTGCAACGGGACATTGACAGGATGCAGAGCTGGGCAAAGAAGTGGCAGATGGAACTCTACCCAGAAAAATGTGAAGTGATTCAACTTGGAAGGTTGCATTTGAGTGCAGAATACAGGATTAAAGGCAGGATTCTCAGCAGTATGGAGAAACAGAGGGATCTTGCAGTTCACGTCCATAGATCCCTCAAAGTTCCTACCTAAGTTGATAGGGTTGTAAATAAGGCATATGGTGTTGGCTTTCATTGGCAGGGGAATTGAGATTAAGAGCTGTGAGGTTATGCTGCAGCTCTATAAAACCCTGGTTAGACCACACTTGGAATACTATGTTCAGTTCTGGTCATCTCATTAATAGGAAAGATGTGGAAGCTTTGGAGAGGTTGCAGAAGAGATTTACCAGGATGCTGCCTGGACTGGAGGGCAGGTCTTATGATGTAAGGTTGAGGGAGCTAGGGCATTTTTTTTTTAATTGGACTAAAGAAGGATGAGATGTGACTTGATAGAGGTTTACAAGATGATGAGAGGCACTGATAAAGTGGATAGCTACAGACTTATTCCCAGGGTGGAAATGACTATTAAGATGGGGTGTAATTTTCAGGTGATTGGAGGAAGGTTTAGGGGTGATGTCAGAGGTAGCCTCTTCACACAGAGAGTGGTGGGTGTGTGGAATGCACTGCTGGTGGTGATAGTGGAGTCAGATACATGAGGGACTTTTCAGTGACTCTTGGACAGGCACATGGAGGATAGTAAAATGTAGGGTATGCAGGGTAGATTGATCTTAGTAGGATAATAGGTCGGCACAACGTCATGGGCCGAAGGACCTGTACTGTTCCACGTTTTGCAATTTTCATGGAGGGCGGTGGAAAGTTCCAGGTCATATCAGTAGGTTTTGAGGTAGACAAAGAGGGTGCTGGAAGAACACAGCAAGCCAGCCAGCAACTGGAGGAAAGGAGCAGTCAACATTTTGGGTATTACCCTTCTTCAGGTTTTGAATTGGATAACAGTTATTGAGTTTTTTTTTTTTGGAGATGGTTGGTAAATGGAGTTGAGGCACAAATCCAACAGGATACAACAAAACAGTACAGCAGGATTGAGGGGTTGAATGGTTAACATGTTCTAATACTCATTAATTGTTTAGATCTCAGTTACTTTTCATTAAATGTGTTTGCAGATAATGTGAGCTGAAAATGGTTCACAGGCACCTTCCATACCTGAGACGTTCTTGAGAACCTGAAGAAGCTGTGCCACTGGAGCTTGCAACACATCAATGAACCAATCTTTGCCAGCACTTAATCAATCCAACCCCATTAGTTCTAGCACTGAATCAAATCCCAATTGGTCCAAACCAGTCTGTTACTGCTTATTGAAACTATGCTTTCACACATCTAAACCACACCAATGCTGGCCAATCGGGGACATCATTAATTTCATGTAAACAATACTCCAGGGAGCCAACTGGACAAGGATAAAACTAAAGCCAACCTTTGCTGAGTTTTTTTTACTTGTTTGCAGAGTGAACCATTTTGAGCATACACGTCCGAATGCAACTATATTTACTTCCAGCAAATATTTCTTTATATGTACTTGAGGTGCACCACTTCATTCTGTCCTGCTGCATATATTTAAATACAGTTGATATACATTCAACTTATCCACCTTGCTACTCAACACCCACCTCTAGTGCCCTGCTGGGGTCTATTAAATTGTTTCACAAATTTTTAACATAATTTTTGAAGAGTTCTGACAGCATTGTAATTGGTGGTTCTTTGAAAAATAAACCACACTGTGCTCCAGAGGAAATAGAACACAGTTGATGCTCATTGGAGTATATATTTTCAAGGCTGTTTTTTTTCCCCTTTCCTAGTAAGGAGAAAGAGTAGACTGAACTTTGTATGGAACTATGAAATGGAAATAAATGGTTTGGAAGTCAGACTGGCTCCAGCTTCCTGCTTTGGTAAGTGAATGACCACTGTTGGAACATTCCCAACCTGTTTGGCCACCTTCAGCAAAAGCTCGAGCATATACGACCCTCTCTCTGCAGTTTAGAGTACCCAAAAGCAAAATTCTGGAAATAATTAAGATATAAGGTAGAATTTGTAAATGGAGGAAGGGAATTAACATTTCATGTCATTGAGAAGTTCTGAAAATTCTGCTGAATGATGAAGCAACAACTCAGTAACTCTCCTTTGATATCCCTTTCCAAATTTGTGACCAATACCAAATGGATGGGAACACTACCATTTGCAAGTTATTTATTGATTTATTGTTATGAGTAAATGGAAAGATACAGTGGAAAGTGTTTTGTTGCCACTATCCAGTGTTATTTTCAGTTCCAAGAAGAACAAAATGCAAATAAACAAATAGAGTTCACCTTCTGTACGATGGGTCTTCAAACACAACTCTCAGGCTTCTGCGAGGGAGTCACCGCTCTCTGGGACCAGCAATGACAAACCTGCCAAGAATCGATGCTTCAGGCATACCACAGACAGGAGTTCCTGCTCTGAGCACTGCCTCTGCTGCAGCAACCTGCTGCGTCTAAGCGTCCCCATCGGTGCTGCAGCCCATAACCCGCTCAGTCCATGCTCTGGGCTTACCGAAGCCAGAAATCTTTGCTCTGGGCGCTGCCACCCCTGCAGTCCAACCAAGCTACTCAACAGAGATAATAGGAACTGCAGGTGCTGGAGAATCCGAGATAACAAGGTGTAGAGCTGGATGAACACAGCAGGCCAAGCAGCATCGTAGGAGCAAGAGAGCTTGACGTTTTGGGCCTAGACCCTTTATCAGCTACTCAACATCCCGGTTTGGAAATATATTTACCATTCCTTTCAATCTTGCTGCATCAAAATCCTCTTCAACAGTGGGTCTACCTACAAGCCAGTGATTTAAGAAGGTAGCTACTCACTACCTGCTCAAGGACAATTAGGGATAGGCAGTACATGCTGGCCCTGCCAGTGACATTAAATTCTCAGGAATAAATTTTGAAAAAAAACCTTGCTTGTCCCTCTATCTCCATATCCCTGGGCAGGGAAAATATCTCACCCACATCTACCCTTTCAGGGCATGGCTTGCAGCACCCACCAATCAAAGAATACTTTTTTGTTAAACGACTCAATGGGCTGAATGGTTTAGCCCTATCCTGTTGCGCTTTGGTGATCTAAGGCTTGGACTAGAGGGTAAATGACTCATGCTAAGCACTTGTCAGCAATACTTCCTGACCAGAGTGAGAAACCCCTTGGAATGTCAGCAGCAGCTATACAAAATGATGAATGAACCTATTAGTGGGGGCCAGGACTGTAAATTGTCCATCACTGGCACTCATCAAGCTGCTGGATTGGCCATTCATGCTGCAAATATAACACCAGACAACAATTGAGGATGCAGTGGCCCTATCAGCCTTAACTCTGTTTGTGTGTGTCATTGAGCGGGAGACAGTGGTATCGTAAACATTGCAACGGACCAGAGCAAACCCCATGGCTGATCTCATCTTGGCCTCAACTCCACTTTCTTGCCTGCTCTCCATAACCCTTTAGCACATCGTTCATTAAAAATCTGTCTATCTTCTCCTTACATTTACTCATGTTGCAGCATACACCACATTCTGGAGTAGTGAATTCCACAGATTCATGGCTCTTTGAGGGAAATAATTTCTCCTCATCTCTGTTTTAAATCTGCTACCCCTCGTCTGAAAAGTATGACCTCTCATTCTAGGTACCAAAATTATACGCAACACTCCAGCTGCCATCTCATTAATGTTCTGTGCAGTTGTAGCAACACTTTGCTACATTTATACTCTATTCCTTTAGCAGTAATTCCTAAAATCCCATTTGCTTTCCCTATTACCTGTAGTAACTGCAAACTGGTTTTCTGTGATTTACGCCCCAGGATACTCTGATCCCTCTGCACTGAAGCATGTTGAACTTTCTATCTATTTAGATAACGATTGACCTTTCTGTTCCTCTGACCAAAATGGATCACCTCACAGTTATCCACATTAAACTACATCTGCCAAATTTTGGCCCATTCACCTAACCTAGCCTTTTGTAAATCTCTAAACTCTTCATTGTAACTAACTGTCCTACCTATTTTATCTGAAAAATCGGCAGTATTACTTTCTTTCCCTGCATCTGAGTCATTGATATAGGTAATAAATAGCTGGGGAGTGTGGACCAAATCCTTGGCATTCCATAACTCAGATTGGGACTGGAAAAAAGGCTTACTTATTTTGATTCTCTGCTTTCTGATTGGTTAGCCAATCCAAAGTAACCAATTTCCCCAAACGCCCTGTGGTCTTACCTGGTCTGTTGAACTTTGTGTCATCTTATCAAATGCCGTCTGCAAGTCCAGAAGTACCACATCCACAGCATCCCCGTTATCTATATTGCTTGTTAGATCTTCAAAGAACTCCAGCAAATTAGTCAACTACTAAATGAAATCCAAAAGAACTGCGGATGCTGTAAATCCGAAACAAAAACAAAAGTTGCTGGAAAAGCTCAGCAAGTCTGGCAACATCTTTGAAGAAAAATCAGAGTTAATGTTTTGGGTCAGGTGACCCTTCCTTAGAACTATTTGTTTAAAGGCAAGTGTAAGGCTCTGTGTTCCAGGTATAATTTGATTGGTCCACCATTAGTAGCCATTGTTTATAAGAGAGTCCAATTTAGTTTCTGGTCAAGGGTGACTCCCTGGATATTGATAGTGGGGATTCAGTGATGGTAACTGCATTTAGTGGCAAGAGGTGGTCATTAGGATATTGGAGATCGTCATTGTCTGGCAATTATGTGGCAAGAATGTTACTCGCCATTTGTCAGCTCAAGCCTGGATATTGTCCAGGCCTTTCTACATTCAGATATGGACTGCTTCATTATCTGAGGAGTTCTGAATAATGCTGAACATTGTGCAATCATCAGAGAACCCCCCACTTCTGACCTTACGATGGAGGGAAGGTCATTGATGAAGCAGCTGAAGATGCTTGGGCAGAGAATACTACCCTGAGGATCTCCTACAGACATGTCTTGGAGGTGAGATGAATGACTTCCAATAACCACAACCATTTTCCTATGTGCCATGTATGAATCCAGCCAGTGGAGAGTTTGCCCCTTGATTCCCATTGACTCTTTATGTCATTCTCACAACTTGCCTTCATACCTATTTTTGTTTCATTCAAAGTTGGCTATACAACTTTCCTCATCCAACTCATTAATATATGAAATAAAAACAGAAATTGCTGGAAAAGCTCAACAGGTCTGGAAGCATCTGTGAGGAGAAATCAGACTTAATGTTTCGGGTCAGGTGACCCTTCCTCATTTGGCATTTTTCTGAATCTCTAGGACTTTTGCCGAATCTAAGTTACTTGGAAGATTACTGCCACTATCTATGTCGCTACTTCCTCTAATAACCTAGGATGCATCCCCTCAGGTCGAAAAACTTATCAGTCTCGATTCTCATTAGTTTACCTAGCAACTTTTCTCTACTGATAGTTATTGTTTAATTTCCTCTCCTCCTTTTTCCCCTTGAGCATTTAATAGTTTAGGAATGCTTGTAGCATCTTCTACTGTAAAGACTGACGCAAAGTATTTATTCAGCTCCCCAACCATCTCCTGTTCCCATTATTGTTACCCCATTCTCAGTCTTTAAGGGGCCTATGTTCACTTTGACCTCGCTCTTACTTTTGAGATATTTAAAGAAGCTTTTGCTGCCTGTCTTGATACACTTGCAATGTTACCCTCAACGTTTATCTTCTTCGTCTTTGTTAATATGTTGGTTATCTTTTTTTAAAAACCAGATCCAAAAAAGCCTGATGCTTGGTTTGATCCACAACATATTATTCCGGGAAACTTTTCCAATTGCACTTCATGAATTGTTCCTCATGGCTACTTCTGCAGATTAAGGTCACCATGATTAATGTGCAGCCTTTTGTCACATGGTCTCATTATCTCCTGATTTATTTCCTGTCTCTCTGTATAGCTATTGTTAGACGGCTGAGAGATTACTACCACCAGTGTCTTCTTACCCGTTTTTATAACCTCCACACATATGGATGCTGCGTCACCTCACACTAACAATGCTACCTCGCCTGCCTTTTCTTCCTGCCTGTCCTTTTGAATAGTCAGATACTCTTGAGTATTCAGTTCCCAGTTTTGATCTCCATGTCTCTGTCATGGCTATGTGAAGCCAGTGCCATAATAGTTATGTCAGTGGACAAGGAAATGTAGATCCCCAGGCCACTGTTCTGGAGTTTGAATCCCAACATGGCAGATGGTGACATTTGAATTCAATACTGATAGTAATCAGATTAAATCTGGAATTCAAAACTTGTCTCATAGCAACCATGTAACCACTGTTAAAACTCATCTGGTTTATGGTTTTTCGGAAGGAATTCTGCTGTCCTTTACCTAGTCTGGCCTACATGTGACTCCAGACGCAGATCGATGTGGTTAACACTGAACTACCCTCTGCACAATTAGGAATGGGCAAATAAATGCTGGCAAAGCCAATGTTGCCCACATCCCATTAACAAATAAAAGAAGTCATACCCATTAATCTTTATTTATGCATGAATTCATTTATTTTAAAACATAGAACATAGAACAGAGAACAGTACAGCACAGTACAGCCCTTTGGCCCACCATGTTGTGCCAACCTATTATCCCAGTCTAAGATCAAACTACCCTGCATACCCTACATTTTACAATCATCCATGTGCCTATCCAGGAGTTGCTTGAATGTCCAAATTGTTCCAAATTCTTCACTCATTCAACTTATTATTTCTTTTCACCATTTTTCCTCCTTTAAAACCTTTTACTGTTGTTCTTCTATCTGTGTCCAACTCTGTCCCTTCCTGTACCATTCTAGGTATCATTATCCAATGTTAAATTAAAGTCCACAGTTTTTAAAGATTCAAAAGTAAAACAACACATTCCTTACACCAAACAGCTACCCTATAATGTTCCAATATCCTGTTGCTTTGAAAGTCTGCATTTCCCCTTTGAACGTTGTCCTTTAGAGTCGAAGAGATTTTAAGCTTCCAATTAGCTTAAAGCCCTCTCTTGGATTTTCCAGGACATAATTCTAGCACTGTTCAAGGTAAACACCACCCCCACACTATACCCCCCACCGATCCCGCCAACAAAACCGCCAACAGTACCTCCGGAACTGGAACCCATTCCACCCACAGTGCAATGCAGTCATTTCCTTGACACTATTTATGCTATGTCAGTTTGTTTGTGGCTCAGGTAGAAATCTAGATTTTTATCACCATTGAGGTTCTGCTTTTTAATTTAACTCCCAACTGACAAAATTCTTTCAGTGGAACCTCTTTTCTAGTCTGATCAATATTACTGCTACCAATGTGGATGATGACAGCTTGATCTCTCCCCTCCCTTTCCAAGTACTTCTCTCGCCCGAAGGGGATGAACTTAACCCTGGTACTGGGCAAGCTTCATAGCCTTTGGTACTTGCCCCTACATTTGTCGAGAACAACATCTATCCCTCTAATTTACAGTCTCCTACTACTGCTATATTTCTTTTTCCAACCATAACTTGAATGGCTCATTGGACCAAGTCAATTCACACACTCTTGTTTGTACAGTTTGCAAGAACCTCATTATTGTTGGATAATTGAAGGTGCTGAGGCTTCTCAATTGCAACCCACTAGATCCTCACACCTGCTGCCACATCTGCTCTTACCTACCTGCCCCTGATCACAGATCAAATTTGAATGACTGAGTCCAAGGGGCGTGATCTCCTTCTGGAACAAAGTGTCCAGATACCCTTCCCTTTTACTGATGCTGTGTATTGTCTGCAGCCCAGACACCAGTTCTTCAACTCAGATCTGAAGTCAGTTTCGTTTCCTTTTCCCTTCTTTTTCTCTCTCCTCTTTGCAGTATCTTTTCCCCCAGCCCCTCCACCCAACCTTTCACTATCTCTACCTGAAGAAAGGAGTCAAGTCGAGACCGGTGATGGGCGGGAGCTGAGTGCGGGGGCCTTGTCCTGCAGGGGCAGCAGAGTGAGCACAGGCTGAGTTGAGCGTGGGCTGGGGCGAGTCCCCGGAGTGACAGAGAGGCCGCATCCCATAACGACGGTGGAGCCACGACCCGGAGCAATGAAGGGGCCGAGGTACGAATCCCGATACAGTGCAACATACCTTGTCGCAGTTGAGTGCCGGTCAGGGGCGGTCTGGAGGCTGGAGCGATGCGGGACACTTGCTGCAATTGGGCCTGGCACCACGTGCTGAGCTGCTGTTATCAGACTGTAACTTAAAAGTCTTTTCACTATGTTGCAACTATCTCTGTATTTAATGATTATGTTTTCCTTTAATCCTATAAGAACACTTTTTTACACTTTTTAGGATTTGTACCGAGGTACTTGCACCTTAGATGATACCATTAAAAGACAGCCGTTGTAAAAACCTTTTTACTGCGCTCGTATACTTCTGTACTGTAGTACAAGTGACAATAAAAGCTTGTCTATTCTATTCTGTTTTGTTCTATTGTAAAGTTTCTCATGCTATAAGCACTTACTGCAAATGTGTTCACCCTCGATCACATTGGTGTCTCTCAGTTTCCACACGGTGCAGCAGCAACGCATCTCCGGTCCTGCCATCAATATCGTGGCTCTGACCGTGTTTGCCATGTGCACAACAGCACTTTAACAACAGTACCAGTGCAGGGATGCTGGATAATTTCAGTTAATATCTGGAAGTGGTGAGTTGTATTGGGAACAGTGCCTGGTTGATGGGTTAGAATCGAGCGAGAGGGGTATGTTGGGGAAAGGGTAGGTAGCTAATAGGATGAGTTCCATTAGTGACTTTTAAATAAGCACATAAATATGCATGGAATGGAGTGATATGGACCACGGGCAGGCAGAAGGGATTAGTTTAATTTGGTGCTACGTTTGACACAACATCGTGGGTGAAGGGCCCGTTCCTGTCTTGCACAGTTCTGTGTTCTATATAGAAAGAGATCTCACTGGGCCTTGTAGTGAGAATCCTGGAATACTTGATGGGAGCATGAAGAAGATACTTTATTCGATATCGTACCCATTCCTTTTACATGCCACAGGAGCGATAGCCATACAAAAGAGCAAAGGGTAGTGGGAAACTAGTAGACTGGGAAATCTTTAAAAGCCAGCAGAAAGCCACAAAAAAGTTATGAGATAGATTAGTAAGATAGTAATTAGATTAGTAAAATAGATTATGAGAGTAAACTAGCTCAGAATATAAAAACAGGCAGCAAAAGTTTCTATAAATATGTAAATTGTAAAAGAGTGGCGAAGGTAAACATTGGTCCTTTAGAGGATGAGAAGGCCAATTTAATAACTGAGAATGAGGAAATAGCCGAGACATTAAACAGTTATTTCGTGTTGGTCTTCACAGTGGAAGACACAAATAACATGCCGAAAACTAATGGCAAGAAGGTTATAGCAGGCGAGGACCTAGAAACTATCATTACCACTAAGGAGGCAGTGCTGGGCAAACTAATGGGGCGGAAGGTGGACAAGTCTCCTGGCCCTGATGAAATGCATCCCAGGGTACTAAACGAGGTGATGGGGGAAATAGCAAATGCAGTAGTAATTATTTACCAAAATTCACTGGACTCTGGGGTGGTTCCCGCAGATTGGAAAACAGCCAATGTGATGCCACTGTTTAAAAAAGGAAGTAGACAAAAAGCAGGTAACGACAGGCCAGTTAGCTTAACTTCGGTAGTGGGGAAAATGCTTGAATCTATCATTAAGGAAGAAATAGCAAGACATCTGGATATAAATTGTCCCATTAGAAACACCCAGCATGGGTTCATGAGAGGTAGGTCATGTTTAACTAATTTGGTGGAATTCTTTGAGGACACTACTTGCATGGTGGACAATGGGCAACCTGTGGATGTGGTGTATCTGAATTTCCAGAAGGCATTTGACAAGGTGCCACACCAAAGGCTGCTACATAAGATAAAGTTGCACGGTATTACAGGTAATATATTGCCATGGATAGAGGATTGGTTGACCAGTAGAAAGCAAAGAGTAGTGGTAAATGGATGTTTTTCTGGTTGGCGGTCAATGGCAAGCGGTGTGCCTCAGGGATCAGTGTTGGGACTGCAATTGTTTACAATTTACATAGATGATTTGGAGTTGGGGACTAAGTGTGGTGTGTCAAAATTTGCAGATGACGCTAAGGTGAGTGGTAGAGCAAAGTGTGCAGAAGATACTGAAAGTCTGCAGAGGGATATAGATAGTCTAAGTGAGTGGGCAAAGGTCTGGCAGATGGAGTACAATGTTGATAAGTGTGAGGTCATCCATTTTGGTAGGAATAACAGTAAAATGGATTATGTTTTAAATGGTAAAAAATTGCAGCACGCTGCTGTGCAGAGGGACTTGGGTGTCCTTGTGCATGAATCACTGAAGGTGGGATTGCAGGTGCAGCAGGTAATTAAAAAGGCAAATGGAATTTTGTCTGCCATTGCTAGAGGGATGGAGTTTAAAAACAGGGAGGCTGTGCTGCAGCTGTATAGAGTCCTGGTGAGGCCACTGCTGGAGTACTGTGTGCAGTTTTGGTCTCCTTACTTGAGAAGAGATATACTAGCACTGGAGGGGGTGCAGAGGAGATTCACTGGGTTGATTCCACCGTTGAGAGGGTTGGATTATGAAGAGAGACTGAGTAGGCTGGGATTATACTCATTGGAATTCAGAAGAGTGAGGGGAGATCTTATAGAAACATATAAGATTATGAAGGGAATAGATAAGGTGGAGGCAGGGAGGTTGTTTCCGCTAGCAAGTGAAACTAGGACTAGAGGGCATTGCCTCAAAATAAAGGGAAGCAGATATAGGACTGAGGTCAGGAGGAACTTCTTCACCCAAAAGGTTGTGAATCTGTGGAACTTCCTGCCCAGTGAAGCGGTTGAAGCTACCTCGCTGAATGTTTTTAAGGCAAGGCTTGATAAATTTTTGAACAGTAAAGGAATTAAGGGTTATGTGAGTGGGCGAGTAAGTGGAGCTGAGTCACAAAAAGATCAGCCATGATCTTATTCAGTGGCGGGGCAGGCTCGAGGGGCCAGATGGCCTACTCCTGCTCCTAGTTCTTGTGTTCTTATGTTCTTTTGATGCTCACAGTGAAATAGAAACTGTTGCCTCAAGAGTTACAGAGTCTGATGAAATTTCTGAGAATGAAAGCAGAAGCTGATGCAGCATCACGGAGGTCTAGAAAAACAAACAGAGTTAATTGGAATCAAGGAAAATACTCCACTAATTTGACTGAGACCCAGCACAAAGAAAGATGGTTCTGATTGTCGAAGTTCAATCACTCATGTCCACAGGAGTTCCTCACGGTAGTGACCTTGGCCCAACCATTTTCAGCAGCTTCATCAATGACATTCCCTCCAGGATAAAGCCAGAGTGGTAATGTTTGCTGATGATTGCACAGTGTTTAGTGCCATTCATGAATCCTCAGAGACTGAAGGGGTTTACGTACAGACGCAGTGCCACCTGGACAACATTCACTACCAGTCAATAACGACCTTTAAGAAGGGAGAATCAAACCATCTCCCTTGATGTTAAATGGTATTGCTATCAGTGCATTTAGCATTAGCCAGAAATAGACTATTCAGCATAAAAACTATTGGGACAAATGCAGTGCAGAGGCTGGGAAGTCTGGAGCGAGTCACTTAACTGACTCAAAGGTTGCCCATCATCTACAAGGAACAAGTCATAAGTGTAATGTAATATTCAATGATGCTCAAAATGTTCAAAACCAAAGAGGACAAAGCATTCCACTTGTTTCAGAGATAGTAAGAACTGCAGATGCTGGAGAATCTGAGATAACAAGGTGTAGAGCTGGATGAACACAGCAGGTCAAGCAGCATCAGAGGAGCAGGAAGGCTGACATTTCGGGAGGAAGGGTCTAGGCCCGAAACGTCAGCCTTCCTGCTCCTCTGATGCTGCTTGACCTGCTGTGTTCATCCAGCTCTACACCTCGTTATCAAAGCATTCCACTTGATTGGCACCTAAGGGGGAAGTAATGCCCTACTGGTTTTATTGCTAGACTATTAATCCAGAAACTCAGCTGGGGACTCAGATTCAAATCCTCCCATGGCAGATGGTAGAGTTTGAATTCAATAAAAAATGTCTGGAATTAAGAATCTACTGATGACCTTGAAACCATCATTAATTGTTAGGAAAACTCATTTGGCTCACGAATGTCCTTCAGGGAAGGAAATATGCCATCCTCACCTGGTCTGGTCTACTTTTGATTCAAGACTCACTGCATATGGTTGATTCTGAACTGCCCCTCGAAATAGGCTAGCCAGCCACTTGGTTGTATCAATTGCTACAAAGTCTCCTCCCTAATGGCATTGTGGGTCAACCCACAGCAGGTGGACTGCAGCAGTTCAAGAAGTCAGCTCACCACCACCTTCTCAAGGGTATCTAGGGATGGGCAATAAATGGTGGCCATCCAGCGATGCCCACATCCATTGAATGAATAAAAAATATGCATTACTTTTAACATAAGCTTACTTTATCATTGGAGCACAGATGCAGCACTGTGTACTATCTACAAGATGCACTGATGAATTGAAAAAGATTCTTTTGACAGCACCTTCCAAACCCATAACCACTACCATCTGGAAGGAGAACTACCTGCATGTTCCCCTCGAAGCCACTCGCCATCCTGACTTGGAAATATATCGCTGTTCCTTCAGTGTTACTGCATCAAAATCCTTCACGGAACGCACCAAGTTGTTGAACTGCATGGAGAAATTTGCAAAGAGAAACTTTTACCACAAGTCCATCACTAAGTGACCAGCATGTTAGCAATCTTGAGATCTTGTGGGAAAAGGATAGGGTGGATCCTGTTGGGTTTTTCCCTGAGCAGACTGTCAAAGTCATGAGGCAGGATGCCTCATCACCAGAACTTTCCTACAAGCACCAAGGAATTGTTTGGCTGGTGGTGAGAAGGGTATTACCTATGAGATCCTTCATGTATGCCCAGACTCTCTGCACCACCTTGAAGTGACTGCGGGGAGGTAGAGGCTGTCACACACCTCCTGCTGGAGTGTGCTTTTGCAAAGGAAGTCTGGAGAGAGACGCAGTGGCTGTTGTTGAAGTTCATCCCAAGCAGTTCGACGATGCAAAAGTTTGTGCTCTACGGTCTGTTCCCTGGGACGCACACCGAGACAAACACCTGGAGGACCATCAAGTCAGTGAAAGACACTCTTTGGTTTGCCTGAAACGTGTTGGTCTTTTGGATTGTTGCAGACTGGCACATTCTAAGGTTCAGGACTACATGCTGAGGGACTGACTAAAGCTTGGGGCATCTGCCAACAAAGCACAGTGGGGAAAGACCACTATGTAAGGTCTTTCTGCTGAAGTTAAATGGGGGTCCCTTCAGTTATTGGACCCTTCCAATGCTTCAAATATATGCAGATATAACCTTGTACGAGTAAGAAATGCCTTTGATATGTTTGCAGGACAGAGTCAACTCCAATGTTTGTTTCTCCATATGCTACTATACAAAACCAAACTGCATTTGTGTCTCTGTATATATAGAACATAGAACATTACAGCACAGTACAGGCCCTTCGGCCCTCGATGTTGCGCCGACCTGTGAAACCAATCTGAAGCCCATCTAACCTACACTATTCCCTTATCATCCATATGTTTATCCAATGACCATTTAAGTGCCCTTAAAGTTGGCAAGTCTACTACTATTGCAGGCAAGGCATTCCACGCCTTTACTACTCTCTGAATAAAGAACCTACCTCTGACATCTGTCCTATATCTATCACCCCTCAATTTAAAGCTATGTTCCCTTGTGCTAGCCATCACCATCCGAGGAAAAAGGCTCTCAATGTCCACGCTATCTAATCCTCTGATCATCTTGTATGTCTCTATTAAGTCACCTCTTAACCTTCTTCTCTCTAACGAAAACAGCCTCAAGTCCCTCAGCCTTTCCTCGTAAGACCTACCCTCCATACCAGGCAACATCCTGGTAAATCTCCTCTGCACCCTTTCCAATGCTTCCACATCCTTCCTATATTGCGGCGACCAGAACTGTACGCAATACTCCAAGTGAGGCTGCACCAGAGTTTTGTACAGCTGCAACATGACCTCACGGCTCCGAAACTCAATCCCTCTATCAATAAAACCTAACACACCGTACGCCTTCCTAACAACCCTATCAACCTGAGTGGCAACTTTCAGGGATCTGTGCACACAGACACCAAGATCTCTCTGCTCATCCACACTACCAAGAATCTTACCATTCACTCTGTACTCTGTATTCCTGTTACTCCTTCCAAAGTGAATCACCTCACACTTTTCTGCATTAAACTCCATTTGCCACCTCTCAGCCCAGCTCTGCAGCTTATCTATGTCCCTCTGTAACCTGCAACATCCTTCCACACTATCCACAACTCCACTGACTTTAGTGCCATCCGCAAATTTACTAACCCATCCTTCTATGCCCTCATCCTGGTCATTTATAAAGATGACAAACAGCAGTGGCCCCAAAACAGATCCTTGCGGTACACCACTAGTAACTGAACTCCAGGATGAACATTTCCCACCAACCACCACCCTCTGTCTTTTTCCAGCTAGCCAATTTCTGATCCAAACCACTAAATCACCCTCAATCCCACGCCTCTGTATTTTTTGCAATAGCCTACCGTGGGGAACCTTTTCAAATGCTTTACTGAATCCATATACACCACATCAATTGCTTTACCCTCATCCAACAGTTTAGCCACTTTCTCAAAGTATTCAATAAGGTTTGTGAGGCACGACCTACCCTTCACAAAACCGTGTTGACTATCCCTAATCAAATTATTCCTTTCTAGATGATTATAAATCCTATCTCTATATACATATCTCTACATCTCTATCTCTATGTCTATATACATATACATATATGTATCTCTATATACATAAAGATAGTTCTATGAATAAAGTATATTTTTGAAATAAAAAAAGTCACTGGATCAAAATTCTGGAGCTCCTTCACTGCTCTGTCTAAGCACCCTGTGATCTGTATGTCCTTGTTTGCGATGATCTGCCTGTACTACTCACAAGAGAAAGCTTTTCACTGCATTTAGGTACAAATGACTATCATAAATCAAATCAAATCAGGGTGTCCCTGCACCACGGAGACTACAGCAGCTTAGGAAGGTTATTCAGCATGCTCTCTATTACATGGGCAACTGGGAAAGAGAAGGAAATGCTGGCCCAGCCAGAAATACTCATATCACGTGAATCAATAGAAGAAAGAATCTACTTTGACAACATACTGTGGTTTGTACGTTAGTTTTTAAGCAGTTATGTCTCTCATACTTCCCAATTATTGTTCTTGTTGTATACTAAATTTTAAAATTTCGTAACAGGTACATCGGAAGTGAAGTAACTTCTCTGTTCTGGTTTAAAAAGGCAAGAAGCTGTGGGCAAGAAGGATAAAGGTCTGATGATTTAGCAATGAATTCTCTCTATGTTTGGCTCTCTGCATTCGTGTCAGTCTCAGTACAGGGTCACAGTAAGTACTTTGTAATATTTACTGTTCAAATTCATTTTTATTAATCATGCAATTGCCTCCTTCTTGATGATTTTGTCTGCTGATTTAGTTTCAGTTTCCATACCCTGGGGCTGTTTAGCAGTATGTGCATTGTCCTTTACTGCTGTTTCAAAATTGAGCAGAAGCAGTTTGCTTGTGAAACAAATACAAATCACTGAAGGCTAACATGCAGATGCAGGAAGCTATGAAAAAAGATTAACGGAGTGTTAGCTTTTGTTGCAAAATGATTTAAGCACAGGAGTAATGAAGTTGTGCTTCTGCAGTATAGAAACTCAATAATCCTGTTCTTCAAATGCTGTGCCCAGTTTTAATTTTGTTATCTCAGAAAGGATATTTTTCCAAAGTGGGATTGCAACACAGGTTTCGCAGATTTATTCACGGGTTGGCAGGCCTATGAAGATAGACTGGTCAAACTGGGTCTGTATTCTGTACAGTTTCAAAGAATGAGACCTGATCTCAAAGAACCATAGAATCACACAGTTCAAAGTTGGCCCATCAAGTCTGCACCAACAAAAACCACTCCAAATCTACACAAGTCCCACTTCCTAGCACTTGGGCCCATAGCTTTGAATGTTATGGGATTTCAAATGCTCGTGCTAGTGATTTTTAAACATTTTCAGCCTCAACAATGGGGTGGCATGTGGCCCAGTGGTTAGCAGCGCTGCTTCACAGTGCCACGGACCTGGGTTTGATTCCACCCTTTGGTAAATGTCTGTATTGAGTTTGCACATTCTCTCTGTGTTTGCATCAGTTTCCTCTGGGTTCTCGAGTTTCCTCCCACAGTCCAAAGTTGTGTAGATTAGGTGGATTAGCCATGGGAATGCAAGGATAGGGTAGGTAGGCAGGTGGGTTTAGTTTTGGATGGGGTGCTCTTTGGAGGGTTGGTATGGGTTGAATGGCCTGCTTCTGCATTGTAGGCATTCTATGGTATCTTCCCAGATAACGCATTCCAGATTACTACCAGCCTCTGGGTGAAAATGTTTTCCTTACATTCCCCTCTGAACCTCCTGCTTTTCACCTTAAAATTATGCTCCCTTGTATTTGAACCTTCAACTAAGAAGAACAGTTGCATTCTATCCACATTGTCCATGCCCGTCGTAATCTATCAGGTGCCCCCAACAGCCTACTCTGCTCTAAAGAAAACAACCTGAGTTTATCCAGCCTCTCTTTATAGCTAAACTGCTCCATCCCAGGCAACATTCTGGTAAATCTGTGCACTGCTTCCACTGCAATCACATCCGTCCTATTGTGCGGTGATCAGACCTGCACAGAGTACTCCCACTGAAACTTATAAATTACTTAAAAGGGTAGACAGGAAGGTGTAGGTAAGATGTTTCCTTGGATATAAATCTGTAGAAAATAGAAGCAGGAGTAGGCTATTTGGCCTTCTCCGCCATTCAGTATGTTTATGATTGATCCTCTATCTCAACGCAATATCCCCACTTTCTCTCCAAATACCTGGACAGCTTGAAGAACTAAAACTGTATCAATTTCCTTGATTGAACATACTCAGCCTCCTTAGACTTCTCTGGTAGCGAATCTCGCAGGTTGACCACCCTCTGAATGAAAAATTGTTTCCTCTTCTCAATCCGAAATGGCCAACCCCATATCCTGAGACTGTGATTCCCCAAACAGGGGAACTATCTTCCCGGTATCTCATATGTCCAGCTCGTTAATGTTTCAAAGAGATCCCCCCTCATTCTTCGAACCTGTGATGAATACAGGCCTAGTCAAATCAACCTTTCCTCATTGGAAAATCCCACCATCTTTGGGGAATCTTGAACCAGGGGACAAAATTGATAAAGAAGGAGCTGTCTTATGATTGATTGATTGATTGTCACGCATACCAAAGCACAAGGAAGAGCTTTGTTTATGAGCTGTACGGGCAGATCATAGTCAGCAACATGGACAGATCAAAAAGATTTCGACAGAGATATACAGGTTACATTGCACTGGGCGTGCATCAGGCAAGATCACTGTCAGCAAGATCAATATTACTTGAGGCTAGAGAATCCATTCATCAGTCTGCTAACAGCTAGGAAGAAGCTGTTCCTTGTGCGTGTGTTCAGGCTTCATAACCTCAGCCTGTTGGAAGAGGTTGTAGGAGGACATGACCAGGGTGCAATAGGTCAATTAATGATGTTGGCCCCCTTTCTGTGGCAGCGAGCTCTGTACATGGAGTCCATGGATGGAAGGTTGGCTTCCATAATGGTCTGGGCTGCACACATCACCTTCCGTAGTTTCTTATGGTCCTGGGCAAAGCAGATGTCGTACTAGGCCATTATGCATTCAGACAGTATGCTTTCAACGGTGTCTCTGTAGAAGTTAGTGAGGGTCCTTATGGACATGCAAAATTTTCTGAGCCGCCTGAGGAAGAAGATGCATTGTTGTGCCTTCTTGACTGTTGCATCTATGTGGGCAGTCCAGTCGAGGTTCTCAGTTATCGTCACTCTGAGCAACTTGTCGCTCTCCACCCTCTCAACCTCAGTTTCATTGATGTAGATGGGGATATGTTCTCCTCCTTTCTTTCTAAAGTCAATGATCAGTTCTTTAGTTTTTCCAAGGTTGCGAGAGAGGTTGTTTTCATTGCACCACATCACCAAGCTTCTATCTCCTTTCTGTGTTTTGACTCATCGCTGTTAAATATCCGTCCCACTACGGTGGTGTCATCTGTGAACTTGTAGACGGCGTTTGTTTAGAATTCAGCAACACAGTGATGGATGTACGAGGAGTACGGTAGGGACTGTGGGCGCATCCTTGTGGTGCTCCAGTTTGAGTGTTATTGTGGAGGAAAATTTCACTGACTGTGGTCTGCGGGTCAGAAAGCTGAGGCTCCACTTGCAGAGGGCTGAGCCAAGACCAAGGTCATGGAATTTTGAAATCAGCCTGGAGGGTCTAATGGTGTTGAAGGTGGAGCTGTAGCCAATTGGCGGGAGTCTGATGTAGGTGTCTTTATTGTCCAAATGTTCCAGGAATGACTGCAGGCCTAGTAATATGTCATCCGCTTTTGACCAGTTCCATCGTTAGGCAAACTCTAGGGATCGAGGCAGACTGGAGTTGATGTGGGCCATGAGCAACCTCTCGAAGCACCTCTTGATAATTGAGGACAAAACTACTGGGCAGTAGTCATTAAGGCACACTGCATGTGTTTTCTTGGGTACGGGGATGGCAGTGGTCTCCTTGAAGCAGGTGGGGATTTTGGCTTGTAGGTGGGAGAGGTTGAAGGTGTCGGTGAATACCTCCTCCAGTTGGTCTGTATGGGATCTGAGTGCTCATCCGGGCCCGTCGCTCTCCTTGGGCTGACTCGAAGGAAAACTGATCTGACATCAGCAGCAATGATGGACGGAACAGATGTGCCTGGGGCTATCGGGTCAAGCATCACCACGCTGCTGGCATTCTGCTCAAACTGATCATAGAAAGCATTGAGTGTGTCAGGGAGGGATGTGTCTTTGTCCGTTATCTTGCTCTGCTTCATTTTGTATCCTGTGACGTTATTTCGGCCTTGCCACAGGTGGCGGGAATCTGCTTGGTTCGGGCCTCCAGCTTGGTTCGGTACTGCCTCTTGGCATCCCTGATGGCTTTGTGGAGGTCATATTTGGCTTTCCTGTATTGATCTGGGTCATCCGACTTGAATACTGATCGTTTGGTCTTCCGTAATAAGTGGATTTCCTCGTTCATCCAAAGTTTATGGTTAGGGAGCACTCAGATTGACCTAATTGGTATGCAATCGTCCACACATTTGCTAACAAAGTCTGTGGTGTCATACTCATCTTGGGGGTTTGTTGCTGAGTACTTGAAGACGGTCCAGTCCATCAATTCCAAGCAGTCCCAGAGACAGTGTTCCACAACCTTGGACCAACATTGTATAGTCGTCTTCTGTTGTCTTTCTTCAGATGTTTTCACTGCTTTGTAAGAGACCCAAGGTGGCAGGTTCACTTATAAAAGGTCTCTGACTTATCAGTTAGAAGTCACAGCTTACAAACATTTCTGAAGGGAAGATAAATCAGTTTTCATCAGGTTAAAAGTGGGTTTTGACTGCAGAGAACAGAGAAAACAGCTCCTGAGCTGGTGGAGTTCAAAACAATTTTCTCTGTATCTGTTCCCAGTCCCAGGTTGTCCAGTTACCTGAGATTCAAACACATAGTTGTTGACAGGCAAAAGGCATTTGACATTAGCAACTGGCCAGTAGTCTATAGACAAACGAACTTCTTGTTATGAACAGAAACTGCATCTGTACACCCCCTCACTATCGTTTCATCTGCAACCACTTCAATTCCGGTTTGTTCAGACAGCTATTTACACAATGCTTACCATAAGTGTCAGGTCACTTGGTTTTCAAAATATGCAGCAATTCTTTAAAACACTAACTGTAAAACAGTTTGTCCCCATTTCCACCTTCATTTTAAAAAAGCATAAAAAGACTGAGTCTTTGCGCAACTGGAAAGATTCATTCATTCAGATTTTAATTGGGCAGTGGCTTAGTGGTTAACGCTGCTAACTCACAGCCCCAGGGCACTGGGGTTTGATTCCACCCTTGGTTGACTGTCTGTGTGGAGTTTGTACATTCTTCCTGTGCCTGTGTGGGTCTCTGCTGGGTGCTCTGGCTTCCTCCCACAGTCCAAAGGTGTGCAGATTCGGTGGACTGGCCATGCTAAATTTCCCCATAATGTCTAGGGACGGATAGGCTAGGCGGATTAGCCATGGGACGCTGGTTGGACCAGCATTTATTAGAATCCCTAATTGCCCTGGAGTAGGTGGTAGTGATCCGCTTTTGAACCTGTGTATTCCTAGGGGGACAGGTGCAGTGTTGTTAGGAAGAGAGTTTCAGGATTTTCCCAGTGACAGTGAAGGAATGATGACATGGTTCCAGGTCAAGGTGGTGTGTGTCTCGAAGGAGAACTTGCAGATGGTGCTATTCCCAAATATCTGCTTCTTTCGTCCTTCTAGATGCAAAAATGAGGCTTTTCCTTTAATGTGCTTTTGGAGAATCCTTGATAGATTACTGCACTGCATCTTATCGAGATGTATCTTCAAAGGAGCTATTTAACAAGGGCTTTCTTAAATTAATAAAAGAATGAATTTAGTAGTTATTAAATGTGAAAAGAATTAATAACACAACATACAGATTAAGAATAAGAAATGAGACCAAAACAAGATTTGTTTTTATTTACTCATGGGACATTGTCATCACTGATCAGTCAGCATTTATTGCCTGGACCCAGTTGCCCTTCAACTGAGCTATTTCAAAGAGCAGTTCAAAGTCATCCACATTGCTGTGAATCCAGAGTCACATGTTGGCCAGACCAGGTAAGAATGGCAGATTTCCTTCCCTGAAGGATATTAATGAGCCAGGTGGGTTTTTCTGATACCCAGCAAAGATTTCGGGTCTCGGCCCGAAACGTCAAGTTTTCCTGCTCCTATGATGCTGCTTGGCCTGCTGTGTTCATCCAGCCCCACACCTTGTTATCAAAGATTTCATGCTCATCAGTAGGTTTTTTTAATTCCAGATTTTTTAAATTGAATTCGAATTCTACTGTGACAAGATTTCAACGCGAGTTTCTAGATTAATATTCTAGCAATAATACCACTTGGCCACCATTTGCTCTCCAAACAGTCCAAAGATATACAGATCAGTCTCCCTGGTTCATTCATTGAATGCTGGTAAATGAACAGTTAATTTCAGCATTCTTGGCTTTTTCAGTAAGTTGAAATCTTTTTTGCCCTGTTTCCTGTCGATGGGAGTTAACTGACAGCACTCAGAGTGAGAGAGTCATAGATTCAGAGAGTCATACAGCAAGAAACAAACCCTTTGGTTCAGTTTGTCTGTGCCGACCAGACATCCCTATCTGACAGTGTCTCATTTGCCAACATTTGGCCCCTATCCTTCTAAACCCTTCCTGTACCCATCCAGATTCCTTTTAATTGTTGCAATCATACCAGTCTCCACCACTTTCTCTGGCAGCTTGTTCCATACATGCATCACCCTCTGCATAGAAAAGTTGCCCATCAGGTACTTTATAAATCTTTCCCCTCTCACTGTAAACCTATATCCTCTATTTTTGGACACTCCCAATCGAGAAAAAAGACCTTGGATATTCACTGTACCCAAGTCCCTAATGATTTTATGAAACTCTATAAGGTCACCCCTCAGTGTCTGATGCTCCAGGGAAACAAGCCCTAGCCTCTTCAGCATCTCCCTATAAATCAAACTTTTCTTCTTATTCCTTTGGACCCACTTTTCGGTTAGATGAATTTCAGCACAGAGTGTGATAGATCCCTTTCACCTGAAATGCAGGAGTGATTAGTGGATGGTCCTTTGATTGTGATCTTTACATGACAGTAGCCTGAATCCAGGCTAGTACACATGAGCCCCAGATCTTCCTTCACTATTACAAACTGATCAAAGTTACAATTGATTATTGACCTACTTTTATGTGTGTTCTTGGTACTGCAATACTCAAGAGGTGGCTTTCTGCTAAGAGAAGGAAAATAGTCGCCTTCTTCATTAAGTCGTCTTGCTATGTTTCTCTTCTTGTTTGAAGTTTCCCTGACACTCTACAGGTGCAACATTCCACGGATCCCACACGGGTGCAAAAACCTCACGACATCCTTGTGGAGCTGTGGCCAGTACAAATGCTGGTTAATGTGGGCTAGGGCTTTGCATATACCGATATGCCCAGCCATCAGACTCTCGTATACGAGCTGAAATATTTCCCATAGTCCACCTTGTAAGCATGACCGCCTGTTGGATTACTGTCCAGTCCTTGTTTGAAGGTCCGTTAGGGGCAGCTGGTCTCCTTTTCTCATCAACACCTCATTTATAATGTAGTGATATTCAGGGACTGTTTCTGCCTCAGCTTCAGTGTGAGCTAGTGTTGTTAAAAATGTGTCACCTTGTTGGTCTGCTACCAAGTGTTATATCTCAGCTGATGCTTTTAAGTTACAAATCAGATCCCAGACTAAAATATGCCTTGGCAGATCATATTTTGTTTTTTCTTGGCTGCATTGAGGTGGCTTCTCATTGAAACATAAGCACAGATTTGGTTTCATAAAATAAAACAAGGTGTTTATCACGTAAAATGAATACAAAATAGAATAAATGAAACTGTCTACATATAGAACATTTTTGAAGATTCCAAATCCCATGATAAAAAACAACCCAATTAATCTCAAAATCACCCCATTCAGTACTCAAACACTGCAGAGAATTCTCTTTTCTGTCACACATTGTGTTTGACTTCGCTGTATTTTTAATTCCTAGTTATGTGAATCTGATTGCCTCTTCCTTGATCCTTTATACAACCCAACTTAGACTTTCTAGGCTTTTTTGTAACCCGTTTCGGGTTTCAACCAAATACATCTGGTCTGGAATCTTTAAACTAAACTCCTTGATCTAAGGTAGCCTATTTCTTAACAGTTTTAATTTCCTTCCTTTCTCAGGAGTGAGTGTTTATACATCCAGCTTCATTAAATCGTTCTGCAAAATTGCCAAACTGAAATCTTAAATATTCTTCCAATCTATGGATGTTTCACCTGGTCAAAAGAGAAAAATCAGTCTCTGACCTTCTAAACTGAAATCCAGCACACAACTGTTTACTTTATTCACATGTAAAATTCTCCCGATGCAAACAAATTTCCATTAGACTCCAAAACTATCTATTTCTCTCAGAGATAGTAGGAACTGCAGATGCTGGAGAATTTGAGGTAAGAAGATGTGGAGCTGGATGAACACAACAGGCCAAGCAGCATCATAGGAGCAGGAATGCGATAGGGTTAGGGTTAGCCCTAACCCTAACCCTATCGCAAGCTTTCCTGCTCCTATGATGCTGCTTGGCCTTCTGTATTCATCCAGCTCCACACCTTGCTATCTTTGTCTCTCAGGCTGTTTTTAGAAATAAACACCTTTGTCACCGAATGCAAAGAACGTAAGGACCTGGAGAAGGAGTAGAGAATTCAGCCCATTAAGCCTGCTTCACCATTTGATACAATCATGACTAATCTCATATCAGCCTCAATTCCACTTTGCTGCCAGCGCTCCATAACCCTCCAGCACATACTAATTAAACATGTGGCTATCTCGTCCTTAAACTTACTCAATGTCCGAGCATCCACCACATTCAGGGATAGTGAATTCGACCATTTGAGAGAGATGATTACTTCATTATAGAATCCCTACAGTGTGAAAGCAGGCCATTCAGCCCTTCAAGCCCAGAACAACATTCTAAAGAGTCTCCCATTCAAACCCATCTTCATGGCACACAGCAGCTCAAGCTGGTTTGTTCAATCTCCGTTGTGCCTCAAATTCACTCTCTTTTCTCTTTGCCCTTTCCTCCTTTTCCCTTTCCTCTCTCCCATTTCCAAAATTCTTTTCCTTTTTCTTGAAATTCTAGTTTCCACTGCTCCAGTTTTAATTCCTCTAACTATTTTATCATCCTGAATTCCTGTAAAGCGTTGGCCACCCCTTTTAAAGTTTTGAGTTTCCTGGCTTTCTGGCAAATTTTGAATCCCAAATACCTCTCTACATCTTTTAACTGTTTGAGGTGCAACATTTGATTCCTCATGCGTAACATTTCCTAATTCAGCAAGGAATGTTCTGGCATTGAATGCATACAAATCTATACCGTGGTAATGCAAACTCAAGAAAGCATTTTTAACATGGCAATTTACCCACTCTAATTCTTTGAATTAATCTGTGGATTCGTGATCTGAGCCTCAAGTCTTTTACCCCTAGTTATTCCAGTTCTGGACAGATACCCCAAATCCTTACTGTTGCGGGTGTGGAGGAATGAACTGGTGTTCATTTGTTAGTCACTACCCCCTCAATCGGTTGCAATAAGGTTAATAGAAAAAAATCCCTCTCTTTTGGATACCTTCTCCCTCCAGATCAAATTATTTTATACTTTCAAAGAGGTCAGTTAAACAAAGCTTTCTTGATTGAAAAAAGAGTGAATTTTCTAAGTATTAAACACAACAAAGAATTAATAACACAACATAGTTAAAAATAGTTTAGGAATTAGAAGTGATTCCGAAAGTAAAATAAATGATTCAAGTCTGTGTGGGTCTTAATGAAAAGTAGATGGTGAAATATTGAAAGTATATTCATTGATTTTGGACATCTAGTCTTTTACACATGGTTGAAATCTTTTATCTTCTGTTTCCCTTTGACAGTAGTTAGCTAACAACACTCAAAGAGAAAGGTGTTTTTTTTTTCCCTTTTGACAGGCTTGCTTGCTAGCTGCTTCCTGCACTCAGAATAATACATTCCTCTCACCTGCAATGCAGGGGTGACTAGTGAGTGATTCTTCAATTGTGCTCCTGAGAGCCCACTGGTGTTTGAACCCAGGTTAATCCATATGGATCTCAGTTTACAGGTTCCTCTACTAGCACATACAGATCAGTACTGCAATCAGTTTTTAACTGCCAATTTTGGATATTCCGAGATTGGTAAAACACAATTTTCCATGCACCTGAACTCTTCACATCCACCCACCCTGCACAGACAGATTTGCTTTAAAGCCCATTCTACAGCCCTAGTGATGAGATTTGCCAGGACTCTGGTTCAGGCATGATACATTTGCAACTCATCCCAACGGAAAATCTCTCTGGTTCCCCAGTACTGGAGACAATATCCCGTGAATTCAGACCCAATTCTCCTGCACCAATCTCATTCCAGCTGTATCATTAGTATCTCCATGGACCATGACAGCTGTACTTCCCCCTCCCATTCCAGCTTTCTGTGTTTTTCTGTGTAGTCCAGATGAGATATCCTTAACTCTGGAAGTAGGTAGGCAGCACAGCCTTCAAGACTTTTGATCCTGACTACAGAGAACATTGCGTATTCCCCTAACTATACTATCCCTGAATACGACTACATTTCTTCTTTATCCCCTCCACATGAATAGTTCCCTGTACTTTCGTCAGTTTGCTCATCCTTCCCAAAGTCCCTGCTCTCGTTTATACCGGGAGCAAAATCTTGAAACTGTTGGGCAAGGAGAAGAGCTGAGATTCGTGAAGTGCTGTCTTCTGGATTGCTCTACCTGCCTCATTTCTAGCCACACTGTCCTGTCCATGACCGGTGACGAAATTCACATTAGCAACTCCTCAGTTACTGAAGCAGTCTCTGAATGTTTGCTTGCCTTCATCGGCTGGGGCATTGAGTTTAAAAATTGACAGGTAATGTCGCAGCTTTATAGAACCTTAGTTAGGCCACATTTGGAATATTGTGTTCAATTCTGGTTGCAAAACTACCAGAAGGATTCAGTGGCTTTGTAGAAGGTACAGAAAAGATTTAACAGGGTGTTGCCTGGTATGGAGGGCATTAGCTATGAGGACAGTTTGGAGAAACTTGGGTTGTTCTCACTGAAACCATGGAGGTTGAGGGGTGACCTGATAGGGGTCTATAAGCTTCTAAAGGGCATGGACAGAGTGGATAGCCAGAAGCTTTTTCCCAGGGTGGAAGAGTCAGTTACTAGGGGGCATATGTTTAAGTTGCAAGGGGCAAGGATTAAAGGTAATGTATGAGGTAAGTTTTTTACACAGAATTTGGTGGGTGCCTGGAATTTGCTGCCGGGTGAGGTAGTGGAAGCAGATACTATAGTGACTTTTAAAGGGCATCTTGACAAATACATGAATAGGATGGGAATAGAGGGATTCGGTCCCCGGAAGGGTAGGGGGTTTTAGTTGTGACTAAAATGTCGGTGCAGGCTTGGAGGGCCGAAGGGCCTGTTCCTGTCCTGTAATTTTCTTTGTTCTTTGCTCTGAGTATCTGTTGTCATTATTGTATGGACACAGTACATGACAGTACCATAGTGTGGTTACAGTGCAGATAGAGGCCATTCAGCCCATCATTTTGCGCTGGCTATATACATGAGCAATTCCATTAGTCCCACTTTCCTTCTTTATCCCCACACACTGTAAATCTTTCCCATTCAGGTGATGATTCAATTTCTTGTTGAAAGCTGTGATTATATTGGCTTGCAGCATACTGTCAAACAGCGCATTCAAAATGCTAGCTCCTCATTGTATCATTTTTTTCTTTCTCATTTCTTTTGGCAGCCACCTTAAATCAGCATTCTCTGGCTCTTGATCCTTTCAACAATCGGAACATTTCCTACTATCTACTCTGTCTAGACCCCTCAATTATTTTCCATCTGTGAAAATTCCTCTCAGACTTCTATCTTGAACCTGGTTGTATTAGACACTTGCAGCTTGTAATGAGCACATTCCCAACACTTTTTTTTCTGCTTCATTTTACTCTTTGCCCCCTTCCTTATCCAAAGAGCTCTGGATTTATTTGCCGTACCTTTTCCCCTAAAGAGAAAATACCTTGACTGGTACTTAAGCTCCTCTTTGAAGCTATCCTATTGTTTAGTCACAGTTTGGTTCACCAATTCTTAAGTCCACTGTGTGTGGGCCAGATTCATTTTCACCGCATTGATTTGGCCTCCCCCATTTGGTCACTCTTAATCAGAATTACTTACTCCTTGGACCTTTCCATAGTTAACCTAAACCTTACTAAATAATGATTACTATCTTCTAAATGTTTCCTACTGTTTCCTGATCCAGTCGATCTAGCTCAATCTCAAGAACCAGTCCAGCAACACCTACTTTCTTATTGAATTAAACACATAACCAACATAGAAAATTCTCCTGAATGCACTGAAGGAATTCCTGCCCTTTTCTCTCCTGTATACATCCCAGTTTATATTTGAATAATTAGTTCCCCCACCATTCTAGAATCCTTACACTCTTGCATGTGTCCCTCTGCAAATTTCCCATGAGTTTGTTGCTGATAAATTTCGCTGAACAATGTAATTGCACCATTTTGTTCATTGGCCCGAGCTAAATAGATTCTATCCCTTGGCCCCCCTGAGACATCATCTCTCTCCAGCGCTGCAACGTTTTCCTTGATCAATACTGCCACACCTCCTGTTTTCGTACCTTCACTAACTCTATCTTTCCTGAACATATTCTATTTAAGATTGTTTAGTTCTTTGTCCTGCCCCATCTTTGAACTAGGTTTCGTTATCACCACGACATCATATTTCCAATTGAAATCTGCATTGGGGCAGCATGGTGGCTCAGTGGTTAGCACTGCTGCCTCACAGCACCAGGGACTCAGGTTCAATTCCAGCCTCAGGCATCTGTCTGTGTGGAGTTTGCACATTCTCCCTGTGTCTGCGTGGGTTTCCTCCCACAGTCCAAAGATGTGCAGGTTAGGTGGATTGGCCATGCTAAATTGCCTGTAGTGTTCAGGGAGGGGTGGGTCTGGGTGGGATGCTCTGAGGTTCGGTGTGGACTTGTTGGGCCAAAGGGCCTGTTTCCACACTGTAGGGATTCTATGGTTACTCGCCAATCTGGTTTACCACTCTCCATGCCCTCAATTACAGAGACAGTAACCTTGTCTTTGAATTTATTATTTACACTCTTTCTCTGATCCCATTTACTTCATAGTCTTGTGCAATCTGGTCTCTCAAATATTCTATGTACCTTGTTTCTCTCGAATTCCTGATTCTCCGATCCCCGCCAAAATAATTTTAAACAAGGGGACACAGTCTCAGGATATGGCGTAGACCAATTAGGACTGAGCTGAAGAAGCATTTCTTCACTCGAAAGATAGTGAATCTGTGGAATTCTCTACCGCAGGAGAATGTGTAGGCCAAGTCACTGAACATAATTAAGAAAGAAATATATTTTTTGGTGTTTTAAAGATACCAAGTGATTTGGGGAGAAAGCACAAATATAGAAGTGAGATAAAGCATGGATAAGAGATAAAAGGTACTGCAGCTGCTGGAGAATCTGAGATAACAAGCATGGGGCTGGATGAACACAGCAGGTCAAGCAGCATCA
>JAHRHZ010000266.1:198737-209451 GCA_024137785.1 Ginglymostoma cirratum | reverse complement strand
CCTCCCCCTCTCTCCCTATTTATTTCAGAACCCTCTTCCCCTCCCCCATTTCTGATGAAGGGTTTAGGCCCGAAACGTCAAGTTTTCCTGCTCCTATGATGCTGCTTGACCTGCTGTGTTCATCCAGCCCCATGCTTGTTATCTCAGATTCTCCAGCATCTGCAGTACCTTTTATCTCTTTACCTTAGGTCCCACATTGGGTAATGACTTTTAAAAAAAATTTTATTTTTCCAAAATGCTGAACAATTGTGGTGAATAAAAGCCAATGTTGTGGTACAAGAGTGAAAAAGAGACTTCCTGGCAGAGTTCAGCAATTGAAGAATATATTCACCTGTAGAAAACAGTAAATAATGCACAATGGAATAACTGTTTCATTCTGATGCACCTCAATTAGTCTGATACCATCTGTAGCTGCACAATTAAGAAAGCAAAGTTCTGCTGTATCTCTCATGAGAATTTTAATAAAAAGACAAACAGACAGAAGATTCAGGGGAACAGGTAAACATATTGTGTTTCAGATTGCATCTTGAAATTTCATTGTGGCTGCTCATCTATTTGCAAATGGTAAATGAGTTATAAGACACCAGCTATGTTAAAAGGCCTTGCTACCTTTCTGTAGCTGACATACCTCTGAATATCCACAAGAAGTGCACCCCTAATGTTGTGGCACAAATAAAACACAACCTCTTAAATATTAGATAACAAGGTGTAGAGCTGGATGAACACAGCAGGCCAAGCTGCATCAGAGGAGCAGGAAAGCTGGCGTTTCGGGTCTGGACCCTTCTTCTGAAAAGCTTTTAAATATTAGCTCAGATCTTCAAGTCTGTGACTATACAGAGACTGGATGTATGACCATAAGTGTCAGGAGCCCCTCAGATGTCACAGAATCACAGATGCCATTCAGTATAGAAGAAGGCTATTTAGTCTACCATGTGTACACCAGCTCTTCAAATAAGCATCATTACCTTCTTCTGTCATCCTCAGTATTTGCCTTCCAACCGATTTTTGGGTCATCTGTAAACTTAACATTCACTTTCACCAACTAAATCATTAAACATACAAACAATTCTATAATCCCAGCACCGACAATGTAGGTTTATAAGAGTGATACCCGGGCTCAGGGGTTACGTTGTGAGGAAAAATTATACAATTTTTTCTGTTTTCTCTAGAATTGAGCAGGTGATTTAATCAAAGTCTTCAAGACAGTAAAAAGAAAAGACAGGGAAGATAAAGATAAACTATTTCCACTGGTTTGGAATTCTAGAAATGGGGGCATATCTGAAAGTTTCAGCCAGAGCATTCAGGAGACATGTTTGGAAGCACTTCTAAACAGAAAGGGTAGTAGATGTTTGTAACTCTTTTCCACAAATAGAAGCAGGCACTAGATCAGTTGTTAATTTTAAATCTGAGTGAGATAAATTTTTGGTGAGTAAATGTATTCAGGGATATGGGCCAAAAGCAGATATATGAAGTTAGGGCACAGATCAGCCATGATCTCACTGGGTGGTGGTGCAGGCTCGAGGGGCTGAATGACCAACTTCTGTTCCAATATTTATATGTTTCCAGTGGCACTCCACTATTTGTAGTTCATTCTCAAAAAGTACCATTCTAAAAACACTGCCTTTATCCAATTCTCTTTCTTCTATTAGTTAGCCAATCCTCTATCCATGCTAATATACTAAACCCAACATTATGCGCTCTTATGTTATTCAGCAGGCTTATCTAGTACCTTGGTAATGAATGTCCTTTAGAAATCCAAATATATTACAGCTACTGCTTCCCCATTATCTATACTGTTTGTTACTTCCTCAAAAACTGTAATAAATGTATCAGGTATAATTTCCCTTCTTGAAGCCATATTGACTCTGCTTGATGATATGACGCTATTACATGCTTTATATTATTCCAACATATTCCCCAATACAGATGTTCTATCGTAACCTCATTGTTTGTCTCCCTTGCTTTTTGATTAAATGTTTTCCTTTGGCAGTAGCCAAATCCTTTGGGACATTTTGCAAATCTTAGGCTTCTTGGAAGATAACTATGAATACCTATCTCTGCAGTTACTTTATTTAAAATATTGGGATGCAATCCATCAGGTGGCACCGGCCTAGTGATATTATCACTGGACTGTTAATCCAAAGACTCAGGGAATGTTCTGGGTGCCCATGGCAGATAATGGAATTTGAATTCGATGAACAAATCTGGAATTAAAAGTCGAATGATGACCAGCAATTCATTGTTAATTTTCAGAAGAAAAACCCCACCTGGTTCACCAATCTTGTTTAAGGAGGAAAACTATAATCCTTACCTGGTCTGGCCTACCTGTGACTCCAGACCCACAGCAATGTGGTTGCCTCTTAACTGCCCTTGCCCTTGGGCAATTAGGGATGAGCAATAGGTGCTGGCCTAGTCAGCAATGCCGTCATCCTGTGAATGAATAAAATAAAAAGGTCCAGGAGTTACAGGTCTTGAGATGCATTAGTTTCCCAAATACATCTTTCTCTAGTGATAGTTATTGTGTTTATTTCTTCCTGCCCTTTAGCCTCTTGAACATTTAGTATTTTTGGAATACCATTGATGTACTCTACTATGAAGATTAATGTCCCACTCTTGTTCCATTTACTGGTTCTCTAGCGCTATTTTCCCAGCATAGTCATCTAAGGAACCGAAGTTCTCTTTGTCTTTCTATTCTTTTTATATGTATTCTTTGAGATATGTAAAGAAGCTTTTACCGTTTGCATTTATGTTACTTGTGATTTTGCCCTCATTGTTTATTTTCTCTATCTTCATATTTTTTGGATTTCTTTTAACTTTTAACACTTTACTAATCCTCTGATTTACAAATAATTTTTGCCACACTGTGTGTTTTTCCTTTCAATTTGTTACTGTTACTAACTTCCCTGGCTAACAATAGTTGGCTTATTCTGCTTTCTAGAATCCTTCTTTCTCACTGGATAGATCTTTGCTGTGAATCACGAACATTTTTAAACATCTGCTATTATTCTTCAACCATATTTTCTGCTAAATTCCTTTCTGCATCCACTCCAACCAACTCCACCCTCAATCCCATCTAATTACCTTTATTTGAATTTAGCAGAGTTTCTGACTCTCAAACTGAATGCTAACTTCTTTGATGTTCTGGTTACTCTTCTCTCGGGGATCTTTTATTCTGACATCATTTATTAAACCTTGCTCACTATGTGTAGACTGCTGACACCATCTGACTACCTGACCTGACTGGAGCTCACCATGCAACTCCAGCCCCCCTTCTCACCATGAGATTGTTGCATTTCACTCATGAATATATTTTCCATCCCTGTGTTTGCTCCCTTGTTTCTCCAACCTTGTTGATCCCCTCAAATTTCAAAGTTACAATCTCACCCTCGTTGCTGTTGGGTAATGGTACCACCTGCCTCCCTACCGAGTACTGCTCAACCTACTTACACCACCTAAATTACCCCCTTGCCCACTTAACGCTAATCCTACCCATTTCACCAACTATACATTCACCTGTGCATTCATTGGTAAACACGCTCAGAAGCCATTGAAATGTCTCAATGTTTTTTAGCTGTGTTGGTGAATGTAAGTTGAGCTCCTGGCCAGAGCTATAAACAGATGGTGTGGTTAGTCCAGCGATCTGGAGAAAGGCTTCAATATAAGATGCACTCTGTAGGGTGAAAAGGCTGGGGTCGGAAGTCCCAGCCAGACAGCAGCAATGCCAAAGTGCATCGTGCTCCTCAAAAGGTTTCAGCCATTGTTTTGCAGTTTATTTTTTTTGAAATCATTGTCCTCTGTTCCCATGCTGTGTTCATATCCTCTCTCTCTCTCTCTCTCTGTTTGCTTCTCTCCCCTCACAGCGGATTCTGGAAATGGGTGGTCAATGACAATCGCGGACAGTGTGAGGACTGAGGAAGGAGGCTCCGCTGTTTTACCCTGCAGCTTCACCCACCCAGACACTAATCTCACACTCACCGGCTCCATGATATGGATTAAATATTTCACAGGTGTTATCTTTAAGTGTACATATCCTGGCCCAGGCCATTCCCAGGGTGAGCTGTGTGAGAATGTGATACTGCGGGACGGTGGAAATCGATTCAGATTCGTGGGGAACCTCAGCAACAAAGATGCTTCAATAATAATGGATGGACTGGGCCTGGAGGACAAGGGTTCCTATCGGTGTCGTGTAGAGCTCAACATTAACAGTTTTGGAACTGGGAAAGGAACAAAACTGGAAGTGGAAGGTAAGGTGCAATGTCCGGATGGTGTCACTGTCCTCATCGCTCAATGGGAGCAGGCTTCACCTGGTCTGGGAGATCTCGGCTCAGATGCTTGTCCTGGGCTCTTTCAATTGGTCTGAGGCAGGAGGCAGTGAGAAGGAGAGAGAGAGAGAGATGAGGCTGGGATTTATCGACCATTCAGTCACCGTCTCTGAAACCTCACACAGTCACTCATTGGCTGTGCTCAAACTCAGTGTTCTGGTATAGGGAACAGAGAAAACATCACTATGGATCCGAGCTTCAAGGTCCCCGCCAATGAGAGTCCTGGGTGAGGAGAAGATAGACCTGGTAATTCCCTTGTCTGATGATAATATGGGGACATGAGAACAAAAAGGGCCATTCAGCCCTTCTTGGCAGTTCTGTCATTCAATGAAATCATCACAGATCTACCTAACTACATAAACTGCCCTTCACCCAAATCCCTTAACACCATTTTTTAACAAAGCTGCATTAATCTCAGTTTTAATCCATTGATATAGTCTCAGTTGCCATTGATGGAAAAATAGCTCCAACCCTCTGCCACCCTATATGTGTTGTTTAATTTCACGCCTTAAATGTCTAGCTCCAATTTTAACTGATACCACGAGTACCTTTCACAGGATGTGGACATCATCGTATCCAGACAGCCAGATCTCCCTCAATCCCATGCCTTCTTACTTTCTGAATGACCTTACTTTCTGAATATAACATTTGAGAGCTCCGTTCAACAGTCTGCAAACATCAGGGAAGAAGCTGTTCTTGAATCTGTTCACACCTGTATTCAAACTTTTACACCTTCTGCCCAACGGAAGAGGGTGGAGGAGCGTATTACCAAAGTGGGAGGGGTCCTTGGTTATGTTGGTTGCTTCCGTAGGCAGTGTCATTGGATGGAAGGCTGGTTTGTGTGATGGCCTGGGCTGTTCTCACAACTCTGTTGGGTCTTGGGAAGAGCAGTTGCCGTACCACACTTTCTTGGATGCTTTCTTTGGTGTGACTGTAAAAATTGGTCAGAGTATTTGTGGAAATGCCAAATTTCCTTAGCCTTCTGAGGAAGTAGAGACATTATTGTCCTTTCTTGAACAGTCGCATCGACAAGAATGCAGCAGGGCAAATAAACAGACACTCTCACGCCTGTCAAGAGTTTGAGTTAGACCACCAACATCAGGGAAATAAAGGTCATGTCCCATGACATTGCTTAACTGCCATCTACCAGCATTGGAAATGTGACACCACAGGATCTACGTCCCACTTCCAACAAAGGGGGTGGCCATGGGTACCCGCATGGGCCCAAGCCATGCCTGCCTCTTTGTAGGTTACGTGGAACAATCCCTCTTCCGTACCTACACTGGCCCTAAACCCCACCTCTTCCTCCGTTACATTGATGACTGCATTGGCGCCGCCTCGTGCTCCCACGAGGAGCTCGAACAGTTCATCCACTTCACCAACACCTTCCACCCCAACCTGAAGTTCACCTGGACCATCTCCAACACTTCTCTCTCCTTCCTGGACCTCTCTGTCTCCATCTCGGGCAACCACCTAGAAACCAATGTCCATTTCAAGCCCACTGACTCCCACAGCTACCTGGAATACACCTCCTCCCACCCACCCTCCTGCAAAAATGCCATCCCCTATTCCCAACTCCTTCGCCTCCGCCGCATCTGCTCCCAGGATGAGACATTCCACTCCCGTACATCTCAAATGTCCTCATTCTTCAAGGACCGCAACTTCCCCCCTACAGTGGTCGAGAACGCCCTCGACCGTGTCTCCCGCATTTCCCGGAACACATCCCTCACGCCCCGTCCCCGCAATAATAACCAAAAAAGAATCCCCCTCGTCCTCACATACCACCCCACCAACCTCCGGATCCAACGCATCATCCTCCGACACTTCCGCCATCTGCAATCAGACCCCACCACCAAAGACATTTTTCCCTCCCCACCCTTATCTGCCTTCCGGAGGGACCACTCCCTCCGTGACTCCCTTGTCCGCTCCACACTCCCCTCCAGCCCCACCACACCCGGCACTTTTCCTTGTAACCTCAGGAAGTGCTACACCTGCCCCCACACCTCCTCCCTCACCCCAATTCCAGGCCCCAAGAAGACTTTCCACATCAGGCAGATGTTCACCTGCACATCTGCCAATGTGGTATACTGCATCCGCTGTATCCGTTGTGGCTTCCTCTACATCGGGGAAACCAAGCGGAGGCTTGGGGACCGCTTTGCAGAACACCTGCGCTCAGTTCGCAACAAACAACTGCACCTCCCAGTCGCGAACCATTTCAACTCCCACTCCCATTCCTCAGATGACATGTCCATCCTGGGCCTCCTGCAATGCCACAGTGATGCCACCGGAAGGGTGCAGGAACAGCAAATCATATTCAGCCTGGGAACCCTGCAGCCCAATGGTATCAATGTGGATTTCACAAGCTTCAAAATCTCCCCTACCCCAACCGCATCCCAAAACCAGCCCAGCTCATTTCCACCTCCCTAACCTGTTTTTCCTCTCACCTCAAGCCACACCCCCATCTCCTATCTACTAACATCATCCCGCCCCCTTGACCTGTCCATCCTCCCTGGACTGACCTATCTCCTCCCCACCCCCCTACCTACACTCACCTTTACTGGCTCCATCCCCGCCTCTTCGACTTGTCTGTCTCCTCTCCACCTATGCTCTCCTCTATCCATCCTCTATCCGCCTCCCCCTCTCTCCCTATTTATTTCAGAACCCTCTTCCCCTCCCCCATTTCTGATGAAGGGTCTGGGCCCGAAACGTCAAGTTTTCCTGCTCCTATGATGCTGCTTGACCTGCTGTGTTCATCCAGCCCCATGCTTGTTATCTTGGATTCTCCAGCATCTGCAGTACCTTTTATCTCTGATACAATTTTAACACCACAGGATCTTTCTGGCTTCACAGTTCGAGGTTTCACAAGCAACAGGAATGTATCACTTGCTGCTGAAGTCATTGTGAGCAGCACAATAGTTACAGATCTTGTATAGATGTTGAGGATATGTTACAACAACAACCTGTCTGAGAAAACCAAACTACAATTTACCATGCCTCAAAGTACTCTTCTATAGTGGGAAGAATGGGACTACAGTAGCTTGGTAGGACAAAACTCTGAACTGTTTCCCCCTTCACTATGTCAGATGTATCCTCAGCATCTCTTGGAAGGACAAGATCACAAACTCAGAGGTTTTGGAGAGTGCTAATTTCAGCAGCATACAGTCATTGCTAAGTCAATGATTTTCGTACACTGGTTCAGCCATGTTCACCTGATGGTGGAGAGTATAAACTCAAGACCTCTGAGTGGCAAACTGACCACTAGGGGCAGCACGGTGGCACAGTGGTTCGCACTGCTGCCTCACTGCGCCAGAGACCCGGGTTCGATTCCACCCTCGGGTAACTGTCTGTGTGGAGTTTGCATGTTCTCCCTGTGTCTGCATGGGTTTCCTCCCACAGTCCAAAAATGTGCAGGTTAGGTGGATTGGCCATGCTAAATTACCTGTAGTGTTCAGGGAGGTGTAGATTAAGTGGGTTATAGGGGGATGAGTCTGGGTGGGATGCTCTGAGGTTCGGTGTGGATTTGTTGGGCCGAAGGGCCTGTTTCCACACTGTCGGGATTCATTCTAATGTCTAGGGCACCACCTTCTTGATGTCAATAGCTCTACAACAAAGGGACCTGCAAGTGAGATATGAAGATTTTGGACATTATTCATGATAAATGGGAGGCAGTCACTGAGGCAGTGGCCTCGAGAGAGGTTCTAGGGTAATTGGAAAGGACGAGTAGAAATGGAAAGATAGACTGGCTTATATCTGGGCCTTGAGACTGTCTTCTTCAAACAAAGTTGAACGACAGAGTTGACTATCACAATTAAACCTTTATCTCACAACATTTAAGGTTTTCAAGGAAATGTCACTGATGTTAGGCAGACATTAAACATTGAGAGTGAACCTATGGAAAGCCCCATTGGAGTCCCAGCCATGCATTCAGATCCTGTGCAGAACAGCTAGCAGGAATATTCGTTGATATTTTTAACCTTTCGTTACTACGAATTGAAGTCCCCACCTCCTTCAAGAAGACCGCCATCATCCAAGTGCCAAATAAAAATCATGCAGCGTGCCTCAATGACTACTGCCTGGCAGCTACACCTTCAACACCATAATTCAAACAAACTCATCTCCAAACTCTGAGACCTAGGTCTTGGCTCCCCATTCTGCAGCTGGATCCTTGACTTCCTGACCCATAGACTGCAATCAGTAAAACTCGTCGACAAATTTCCTCCACAATAATCCTCAACACCAGTGTCCTGCAAGGCTGCTTGGACAGGCCTCTACTGTACACCTTATAAACTCACGACTGTGTGACCAAATTCTGCCCTAACTCTATTAACAAGTTTGCTGATGACATCAACATTGTAGGTCAGATCTCAAAACAATGACGAGACAGAATATAGGAAAGAGATTTAGTGCTTAGCAGCATGGTGTAGAGACAACAATTTCTCCATTAACATCAGCAAAACAAATTGGCTGTTCATTGATGTTAGGAAGTGGAGTGGTGGGCACGCCCCTGTCTGTGTCAATAGTGCTGAGGTGGAGATGGTGCCGAATGTCAAGCCCATGGGAGTGATAATCATCAACGATCTGCCCTGGTGCACTCTTATCGACGCGACTGTTCAAGAAAGGACAATAATGTCTCTACTTCCTCAGAAGGCTAATGAAATTTGGCATTTCCACAAATACTCTGACCAATTTTTATAGACACACCAAAAAAAGCATCTGAGAAAGTGTGGTATGGCAACTGCTCTTCCCAAGATCCAAGAGAGTTGTGAGAACAGCCCAGACCATCACACAAACCAGCCTTCCATCCAATGACTCTATCTATAATTCCCACTGCCTACGGAAGCAACCAACATCTCCAGCATCTGCAGTTCCTATTATCTCTCCCGTAACCAAGGACCCCTCCCACTTTGGTAATACTCTCCTCTACCCTCTTCCATTGGGCAGAAGGTGTAAAAGTTTGAATACAGGTGTGAACAGATTCAAGAACAGCTTCTTCCCTGATGTTTGCAGACTGTTGAACTGAGCTCTCAAATGTTATATTCAGAAAGTAAGGTCATTTAGAAAGTAAGGAGGCATGGGATTGAGGAAGATCTGGCTGTCTGGATACAGAATTGGTTGTCCAGTAGAACACAGAGCATGGCGGTAGATGGAAAAGATTCAGCCTGGAGCTCGGTGACCAGTGGTGCTCTGCAAGGATCTGTTCTGGGACCTCTGCTCTTTGTGATCTTTATAAATAACTTGGATGAGGAAGTGGAAGGGTGGGTTAGTAAGTTTGCCGATGAGACAAAGGTTGGTGGAGTTGTGGACAGTGTGGAGGGCTGTTGTAGTTTGCAACGGGACATTGACAGGATGAAGAGCTGGGCAAAGAAGCGGCAGATGGAATTCAATCCAGGAAAGTGTGAATTGATTCATTTTGGAAGGTGGAATTTGAATGCAGAATACAGAGTTAATGGCGGGATTCTCGGCAGTGTGGAGGAACAGAGGGATCTTGCGGTGCATGTCCACAGATTCCTCAAAGTTGCTACCCAAGTTGATAGGGTTGTAAAGAAGGTGTATGGTGTGTTGGCTTTCATTGGCAGGGGAATTGAGTTTAAGAGCCGTGAGGTTATGCTGCAGCTCTATAAAACTCTGATTAGACCACACTTGGAATGTTGCATTCAGTTCTGGTCACCTCATTATAGGAAAGATGTGAAAGCTTTAGAGAGTGTGAAGAGGAGATTTACCAGGATGCTGCCTGGAGTGGAGGGCAGGTCTGATGAGGAAAGGTTGAGGGAGTTAGGACTCTTTTCATTGTAGCGAAAAAGGATGAGAGATGACTTGATAGAGTTGTACAAGATGATGAGAGGCGAAGATAGAGTGGATAGTCAGAGACTTTTTCCCAGGGCGGAGATGACTATTACAAGGAGGTATAATTTGAAGTTGATTGGAGGAAGGTATAGGGAGATATTAGAGGTAGGTTCTTTACACAGAGAGTGGTGGGCGTGTGGAATGCACTGCTGGCAGTGGTAGCGGAGTCAGATACTTTAGAGACTTTTAAGCAACTCTTGGATAGGGACATAGAGGATACTAAAATGTAGGGTATACAGGGTCGATTGGTCTTCGTAGAGTAATAGATTTGCACAACATCGTGGGCTGAAGGGCCTGTATTGTGTTTTTTTTAATTTGGGAACAGGATGAGGACGTCACTGGCTAGCCAGCATTTATTGTCCATCCCTAGTTGCCCAGCAGGCAGTTCAGAGTCAACCACATTGCTGTGGTTCTGGAGTCACATGTAGGCCAGACCAGGTAAGGATGGCAGAGATAAAAGGTACTGCAGATGCTGGAGAATCCGAGATAATAATGCGTGGGGCTGGATGAACACAGCAGGCCAAGCAGCATCATAGGAGCAGGAAAAC
>JAHRHZ010000266.1:120020-193737 GCA_024137785.1 Ginglymostoma cirratum | reverse complement strand
GATCCCTGTGGAACACCACTGGTCACCTTTCTCCATTTCGAGAAACTCCCTTCAACTACTACTCTCTGTCTCCTGTTGCTCAACCAGGTCTTTATCCACCTAGCTAGAACACCCTGCACACCATGTGACTTCACTTTCTCCATTAGTTTACGATGGGGAACCTTACCGAACGCCTTACTAAAGTCCATGTAGATGACATCTACAGCCCTTCCTTCATCTATCAACTTGGTCTCTTCCTCAAAGAACTCTATTAAGTAAGTAAGGCATGATCTCCCCTGCACAAAACCATGTTGCCTATCACTGATAAGCCCATTCTTTTCCAAATATAAATAGATTCTATCCCTCAGTACCTTCTCCAGCAACTTTCCCACCACTGACGTCAGGCTTACTGGTCTGTAGTTACCTGGAATATCCCTACTACCCTTCTTGTACAGGGGGACAACATTAGCAACTCTCCAGTCCTCCGGCACTTCACCTGTGTTTAAGGATGCTACAAAGATATCTGTCAGGGCCCCAGCTATTTCCTCTCTTGCCTCCCTCAGCATCCTGGGATAGATCCCATCCGGTCCTGGGGATTTGTCCACCTTAATATCCTTTAGCCTACCCAACACATCTTCCCTCCTTATGTCAACGTGATCCAGAGTAAACAAACTTCTATCTCTAATCTCAACATTCATCATATCCGTCTCCTCAGTGAACACTGATGCAAAGTAATCATTGAGAATCTCACCCATTTTCTCAGGTTCAACACAAAACCTTCCTTCCTTATCCTTTAGTGGACCAACCCTTTCTCTAGTTACCCTCCTGCTTCTTATATATGAATAAAAGGCCTTGGGATTCTCCTTAATTCTGTTCGCTAAAGTTATTTCATGACCCCTTTTAGCCCGCTTGATTCCTCGTTTAAGATTGGTCCTACTCTCCCGATATTCCTCCAAGGACCATTCTGTTCTTAGCTGCCTGGACCTTATGTACGCTTCCCTTTTCCTCTTGGCTAGTCGCACGATTTCTCCTGTCATCGACGGTTCACGAATCTTTCCTTTCCTATCCCTTGTTTTCAAAGGGACATGCCTATCCTGCACTATCTTCAACCTATCTTTGAAAGCCTCCCACATATCAAATGTGGACTTCCCTTCAAATAGCTGTCCCCAATCCACATTTCCCAGCTCCTGCCGAATTTTGATATAATTGGCCTTGGCCCAGTTTAGTATTCTTCCCTTAGGACCACTCTCATCTTTGTCTACGAGTATTCTAAAACTTACAGAATTGTGGTCACTATTCCCAAAGAAATTCCCCACTGCAACTTCTACCACCTGGCCTGGCTCATTCCCCAGCACTAGGTCCAATATGGCCCCTTCCCTCGTTGGACTATTGACATACTGCTCTAGAAAACTTTCCTGGATGCTCCTTACAAATTCTGCCCCATCCAGACCTCTGACACTAAGTGTATCCCAGTCAATGTTGGGAAACTTAAAATCTCCCATCACCACCACCCTGTCACCTCTACATCTTTCCATAATCTGTCGACCTATTTGTTCTTCTACCTCACGCTCACTGTTGGGAGGCCTGTAGTACAGCGCCAACAATGTAACTGCACCCTTCTTATTTCTCAGCTCTACCCATAATGCCTCACTGCTCAAGCCCTCCATAGTGCCCTCCTTTAGCACAGCCGTGATATCATCCCTGACCAGCAATGCAACTCCTCCCCCCCTTTTACTTCCCTCCCTGTCCTGTCTGAAGCATCTATATCCTGGGACATTTAGTTGCCAATCATCCCCTTCCTTCAACCAAGTCTCTGTGATCGCAATAACGTCATACTCCCAGGCACTAATCCAAGACCTAAGTTCGTCTGCCTTACCCACTATACTCCTTGCATTAAAGTATATGCATTTCAGACCACCAGTTCCTTTGCGTTCATCTGCTCTCTGCCTACTCTTCCCCTTGGTAATGCTAATTTCATGATCCCTACAGTCTCTAGTTTCCACCTCACTGTCTACTAGTCTTCTCCTCTGGTTCCCAGACCCCTGCCACATTAGTTTAAACCCTCCCCAACAGCCCGAGCAAAAACTCCCCCTAGGACACTAGTTCCAGTCTGGTTCAGGTGTAGACCATCCAATTTGTAATAGTCCCACCTTCCCCAGAACCGGTCCCAGTGTCCCACAAATCTGAACCCCTCCCTCCTACACCATCCCTCAAGCCACGTGTTCATCCTGCCTATTCTTTCATTTCTACCCTGGCTAGCACGCGGCACTGGTAGCATCCCTGAGATCACTACCTTTGAGGTCCTCCTCTTTAACTTCTCTCCTAGCTCCCTGAATTCTGCTTTCAGGACCTCATCTCGTTTTTTACCTATATCATTGGTGCCTATATGCACCACAACAACTGGCTGTTCACCCTCCCTTTTCAGAATGCTCTGTAGCCGATCGGTGACATCCCTGACCCGAGCACCTGGGAGGCAACATACCATCCGGGAGTCCCATTTTCGGCCACAGAACCGCCTATCTACTCCCCTTACAATAGAATCCCCTATGACTATGGCCCTATGAGTCTTTTTCCCGCCCTTCTGAACAGCAGTGCCCGCCATGGTGCCATGATCCGGGCAACTGCTGCCCTCCCTTGGTGAGCCATCTCCCCCAACAGTATCCAAAAGGGTATACCTGTTTTGGAGGGAGATGACCGCAGGGGACACCTGCACTGCCTTCCTGCTCTTTCTCTGTCTTTTGGTCACCCATTCACTGTCTCCCTCAGTAATCCTAATCTGCGGTGTGACCAATTCACTAAACCTTCTCAGCATCGCGGATGCTCCACAGTGAGTCCACCCGCAACTCCAGAGCCGTCATGCGGTCCAACAAGAGCTGCAGCTGGACACACTTCCTGCAAGTGTAACAGTCAGGGACGTCAGTCACATCCCTGATCTCCCACATCAAGCAAGAGGCACATGTCACGGGTCTGAGGTCCCCTGCCATTGTAAGCCTTAGCTCTGACTCAACTAACTAATACCAAACAATGCACTTAAATATATTAAAAAAAGACAAACAAAAAAAACCCCCTTACCTTGCAGAGTCTTTTTCTTCTGGTTAGAGGAGGAGGGAGATGCTACACGTGTCGCATCTCGGGTTTAGCTGCTGCCCAAATATATAGTAATTCCTTACCTTCCTCACAACCTCCTGGTCTCCAACGTCACCTCCGCTCCGTCACCCGCCGCTCCCGGTGAGGTGCCTCCCAAGTCCAAAATGCAGACTGGGTGGATTAGCCATGGTAAATGTGAGGTTATTGGGATTAGGTGGGGTGCTGGATCTGAGTGGGATACTCTTTGGATGGTTAGTGCAGACTCGATGGGCCGAATGGCCTCTTTAACACTACAGATATTCTATACCCTTCCATAACACCCGGAGCCGGTGCGACTTGAATTCAGTCTTCCCAGTCCAGGGGTCGGGACACACTACCGCACCACGAGAAGGCCTTTTTAACTACTTGTTTTATTGTGAATTTCAAAGAAATGTAACAGATTGAATCAAGAACTTCAGCGTACTGACCTCATTCATTCTGATATTTGCCCTTTCCTCAGCTGCTCAGGGAGAAGTTTCAGTGGTGAGTGGGACAGAGGGAGATTCAGTCACTTTACCCTGTATCTTCAAGACCAAGCGCAATTACCACCTGACCACTGTTGCCTGGATGAGGAAGGAGCCCTACCAACAAATTGTTACTTTTACAGCCCAATCACAGGGAAATTGGACAACTGTAAACGGTGGAAATCAATATGAGCTCATCGGGAACCCAGAGGAGGGAAATGCCTCGACCAGGATAAACCAGCTGAGTGTGAGGGACAATCACACTTACCTGTGTCAGGTGGAATACACTTCTGAACCTAATTCTCAGTATCTGATCCAGAAAGAGACACGGCTGCAGGTCATACCTGGTAAGAAGCTGCTTATACATTCTTCAGTCTGTAGACAGTGCATAGTGAGGGTGTAACTAATTCTCTGAACCTTTAATGATTTAATTTTCTAGTGAAAATCATTGAACTAAAATATTCACCCTGTTTCCCTCCACAGGGGTTATTTGGCCTGTTGAGTATCTGAAGTCACCAAGCCACCCCTTATTTAAATGTGGCAAGTCCTTGACATTGATCCAGCTCCCTCAGAGCAAACAGAACCTTTGACACCCCTGTTTATATCTGTCAGCCAGGGCTCCCTGATTGGACCAGAATAACAGCCCCAATCAGGGAATTCACACTCTGTGAAGTCCAGCTGGCTAACCTCATTACAATCACTGCATCCCTCCCTCTCTGAGTCCAAGGACACAGGTTGATCTTTTCTCTTCGAGAACCTGCTGGGGTATTTTAGCACTGTGTCAGGCTCCTCAGACTCAGCGCCCAATATGAGCAGTGTGTGACACACGGGAGCTCACCCCTTGCACCAGGAATGCTTTGCTAGAATTTCAGTTCCTTATTCCGGTGACAAAGGCATCATGCAGCTCTACCTGTTGTGTCCATCTCTTATTCAGAGGACTCATCAATGCTTGATGGAGAGAATAAACACATGGGTTCTGGCAGCCTTTCCTATTTTTCCAAAGGGCTGGCACATTTTTTCCCCACACTGTTTGCAAATTTGTGGTTTTCATACAGTCCAAGGACTGTCACACCTCCCTGAATTTAATACATCACTGGACTTGACCTTACCTTGACCATACCTCCCACCCATTCTGAGCCATTTCCATGATTCATGCGTCAAACTTGGACCCCTATGTCAAACTGTCTCTCTCACTTGGTAGAGTCTTGTGTCAGGCATTGGTGTTCCTGATACCATTTCACCCTCAACCCCCAGGTCCAGGAAGATCCTGGTGTTGAGTCTTCTCCCCAGTAACAACTCTACTGGTGCTATCCCTGTAGCTGGATGCAGTCTGTTCCTATAATCAAATAGGAATCATGACAGCATGGTATCTAGCAAGCCTGTTTCTTCAAGCCAGTCTTCAAAGTTTCGACTGTTCTTTCTTCCAGGCTATTGGATGATGGGTGATTTGGAGCTGTCCTTATATGTCGAGTCCTGTTCACCTTTAGGAAATACCCAAACTCCCCATTGGCAAGCGATGGCATGTTTTCTGCAATTAAAAATTCCAGGACTCTGTTTATTGAAAAAGAGTGTGCAATTTTTCTATCATTGTCTCTGTGTTTGACAAATGTACTCTACGCATGTGCAACAACTTTGAGTGGGCACCTACAATGACTAAAAACATTGACCCCATTAAAGGGCTTCATAATCAACATGCAATCGAGTCTACCTGACCATTCGCATGGATATCGGGGAGCTGCTGACAATAATTTTTGTCCATGTTGGAACTTTGGGCACTGCCCCATCAACACAGCCATGTCAGCATCCAAGCCTGGCCACCAGGCATAGCTTTTTTGCCAACATCTTTATTTTGGAGATTCCTCAATGCCCTGGTAAAGTTCAGCCAGTGTTCGGCAGCAACGTTTGCTTGGGGCAAACACTCTTGCTCCCCATAACAATGTACCTTTCTCTACTGTCATCTTGCGTCTCCGGGTCCAAAAATGTTTCAGTTCTAGTTGTGATAGTCCATTGGTTTCTCCCATTACCACCAGTTGTTTCAGATTTGAAAGGACTGAATCCTTCTATGTCCAAAGTCTGATATTGTCAGCTGTGACTGGGAGTATGTCCAGAAAATTTAATACCGTTACAGAATCTTCCATTGGGGATACAACTGGTGTTGTGTCTGCTAATGTATCCACACTCACCTTAAGGCTTTCCACCAAGGGGTGAGCAGGTTGGCAAGCAAAGAGGTTAAGAGAGTGGAAAGCTGAGGGGAACAGCAAAAGGAGTACAAGAGCTGAGGGGAACAGTGGGGGAGCAGAGAGATGAGGGGAACAGGGAGGGGAGCAGACCAGTGAGGGGCTCTGCAAGGGGAACAGAGGGGAACAGTGAGGGAGCAGAGGGGAACAGTGAGGGGAGCAGAGAGATGAGGGGAACAGCAAGGTGGGGTTGAGAAACTAAGGGAGCATTGAAAGCAGCAGAAAGCTTAGGTCATGGAAAGTGCAGAGTTTAGGAGAACAGTGAGGTGTGTAGAGATCCAAAATGAGGGGAATGTACAGGCGAGGGGATCAATGTGAATAGGTGAGGGGAGAGTGAACAGAGATGAGGAAAGTAACGTGGAGAAGTGAGTGGAGCAGTGAACTGTGTGGAGATCCAGGTAAGAGGAATATTGAGGACAACAAAGAGGTCAGGGAGAAGTTCAGAGAGGTGAGGGGAGCAGTCAGTACAGCGGAGAACCAAGAGGACATGTGAGGACAGATTAGAGATATGGGGAGCAATGTAGGGAGGTGAGGGAAGAGGAGAGGGGAGTGGAAAGGAGAAGGGAGGTAATGTGAAGATCTGATGAGAACAAAGGGGAGTAACTCAAAGTGCTGAGAGGAATAGTTGAGGGAGTGGATGACCAAGAGGAGTTGCAAGGGGAGAGAAGAAGTATGGTCCACAGAATTAAGTGGAACATTGAGTGGAGTCAAGGGGAGCAGCGTTGAGAGTCTTATTAGGATGGTGAGGGAGAGGGAAAATTGGGTGGACAATGATGATGTCAATGGCACTCACATCTGGTTCAAGTGTATTGGCAGGAGATACACCAAAGAAATGCAAACCACACATTGGATCCCATTTTTGGATGAGCAGAATCAAAGAAGAGATAATCTGTTTAAAAATGTAATTCTGGCATTCACCTACAATTTGAGTGTTATGCAGAATTCCCATCTCTTGATATACATCACAGCTAGATATAATACAGTAGATCCAGAAATTGTTTAGAACTTAGAAGGTCTACCTAACAGGAAATATCAAAGATGCAAATGCTCTCACTTTGAGAACAGAGAAGACTGAAAGTTGACCTGATACACAATTTATGGTTTGATAGAGTAGACAAAGAGCGACCAAAACTAGGAACTGTAAATATAGGAGACACTAAGAAGTCCAATGGAGAAACATTTTTATCCAAAGACTGGTTTGAATGTGGATACTGCTGCTAACTGGACTGCTGGAGATAAACGCAACCATAGAGAAGTTAAGCCACAAAAGAGGCAATTCAGCCCATTGACTCAGGAAGCAGGCAGGATTCAGACAAATGGCGGACTTTTATTCAAGCAAGAACTGGTTAATGCCAAAGGATCTTCCTGGAATCTGACCTCGCGTGAGAACGCAATTATTCCCTTAATTGTTGACTCAGGCCAGAAGAGAGAGCAATGACACATTGTGATTTTTACAGTGAAACACAGCATTTTTATACGTTTTGTGTTACAATACTCACATACAATGTGGTTAAAGCATCCTTCTTCCTGATTCCATACACCCAATCCTGTAAAACACCTAATCAATGATGCGTATTTCTATGGATGGCCTCAGGTTCCCATGATCTCATGGTGTTTAACAGACATTGTTAATCTCCAAGTCTTGGGATCTTTCTATACAACCTGCTAATTAACATTCCAAAGTTACTGGTTATAATCTTTCTGGTCTGTCTCAGACTTGCTTATCTCTAAGGACTGCTTGAATTCTGTTATTCATTGTTTTCCATGTGCAATATTTATCAAATTCCGTTATTCCTCTTGTATTTTCTTTTGTCCCAATCATGTACATTAAAAAATACAAAAGACAATTGGTTTTAACTAATTGCTATAAGATTCATAGTATTAATTTCCATTATGAAGTTAGTTATAAAGTGCGAAGTTATACAACTACTTCTACTGTTATCACCTTGTAATTAAGCTGTGACCATTCTGTTTCATTCAGGGTGTACAGAGTATTTTTACAGATAAGGGAAAGCATTTCCTGAGGCTATTTAACTTTGTGTTTAAGTATTTTCCCCTAATGCTTCTTGCATACTTTTGTTTATACGTGTATCTATCCTTATATTAAAATCTATCCCTCTGATTATCTGAAGAATCTTTAACTAGAGCCTATTTCTTAATATTGTGAGTAACTTCAAAGAAGCAGCCAATTACTACAAAATAATTTTACCTGTTGTTTCTAGCTGCATAGGGAGTTAGACTGACTGGTTCACGGGTTGAGATTTACACCCTTGTTCTAACTAGTGCTATTCACTTAATGGGACAACATCCTTTCATTAATGAGGCTGGAAGCAATCACTTGTCTATCCTTAGGCATCCTCTTAACAAACTGTCTTGGATGGTTGTTTGTAGGGCCCTATGTTAACCTTGGAGTAGTCCTGTTCAAAGTACCATTATGTTCGACTTAAACGTTAGAGCAGGCTGTCCCATTTTGTTTTCATCCTTGTCGAACATTTTGTGTCTTTCAAATGTGGGCCACTCTTACAAACCCTGACAAGATTCTTGTAAATTTCATTGAAATTAAAGAAAGAGCACATAATTGCACAAAGATGGGTGGCAGGTCTGAAAATGGGATAGAACGTAAAGAATAGCAATGAAAAAGAAGAATACCCTGTGGCTGTTTCGTAACATTCATTACCCTGGCACCACCAAGATAATGTGTTGTCCTGGAGTCTTACTGACAGCCTCAGAAGCTCCTGTCTAATCCCTGACCATGAAATTCAATATCACTTTTGCTCCTCCATTCTTCCTCCTATCTGTCACACTCCTGTACAACTTAACCGTCTGAGGAGCCACCAACCTGTGTTTTGTTGCACTCTCCTGAGGCAGATAAAAATTAGGAAGAGGAGTGGGCCACTTGGCCCTTCGATCCTGCTCCTTCATTCAATATGATCATGGCTGATCATCCAACTCAGTACTTTTTTCCCATGTTCTCCCCATATTTGATACCTTTAGCCCTAAGAACTATATCTAACATTTTGTTGAAAATATTCGATGTTTGTCCTTAACCACTTTCAATGGCAGAGAACTCTTCAGGCTTATCACTCTGTGGAAGAAGAAATTTCTCCTCATTTCAATCCTAAATGGCTAACCCATACCATTAGAATGTGACTTGGAGACAGTAAGGACTGTAGATGCTGGAAACTAGAGTCAATAAATGTGGAGCTGAAAAGCACAGCTGGTCAGACAGCATCCGAGGAGCAAGAAAGTCAACGTTTCGGGCTGAAAGTTCTGACGAGGGGTTTCGGCCCAAAACATTGACTTTCCTGCACCTCAGATACTGCCTGACCTGCTGTGCTTTTCCAGCTCCACATTTATTGACTCTGTCCATTAGAATATGACCCCTGTTTCTCGACTCCCTTGTCATCGGGAACATCCTTCCTGTATTTACCCTGTTTACTCCTGTTAGAATTTTATAGATTTCAATGAAATATCCTTTATTTTTCAAAACCCCAGCGAATATGGTCCAGATCGATCCAGTCTCTCTACATATTCAGTCCTGCAATCCCAGGAATCAGTCTGGTAAACCTTCATTGCACTCCTTCCAATGCCAGAATATCCTTCCTCAGGTAAGGAGACCAAAACTGCACACAATATTCCAGGTGTGGTCTCACTAAGTCCATGTACAATTGCTGCATGACTTCCCTGCTCCTGTACTCAAAGGACACTGTACTCAGAGGATCTATTACTCTGACTGGTATCCAATGTGGAGAGTTGATTATTTCAGTTGGTTGAGAGATGAAACCTGCCCAGGACCAATGTTCCTCTGAATTCTCTTTGTTACAGATGCCTTTTATTCCAATGCACAGGAGTGCCACTTTCTGGGACAATCTAGAGAATAACTAGAGGATAAACACATCCTGGGTTTGAGATATTACTGACCAACATTGTTCTTTCCATTTTGTAGTGAAGAGGACTGAGTCCACTATCAAATATCAGCTGGTCACCCCACTGCTCAGCATCCTGCTCATCTTCTTCATCCTCATCATTGTCCTCATCATTTTCAGGAAGAAAGGAGGTAGGTTCTGTAGAGAGTGAGGTTTAATAGAACAATATGGTTGTGTTGGTTGAAACAGCAACAAACGATGACCCTGAATTAATTTTCTCTCATAAACTCTCTCCTCTTCCACTCATTCTTTGAAGACACTGACTTTGCCTTTGGTGGTGATGGAGGTTGGGTGAAAGTGGCCTGTTCAATAAGTATTGGCCACTAGTAATTTAACATTGTGGCTGTTTCACAAGCAAGGCCATTCAGACCATTGTATTGAACTCCGATGGACCAATCCCCATTCTACTCCCCATTACTGTCAAATCTCATTGCACCAAAATGTCTTTTCATTCACTTCCATTTGACAGAAGCCCAACAGACCACACCTATTCCATTCATTCCCACTTGGCACGGAATCTCAATAGAACAGAAAGGAACCTAAAATTCAACATGATTCTCTTGTGTGTTTTTATTATTAAATTGGGTTTAGAGAGTTTGCTGCATAAAGGCATGGACATCGTGGCTCAGATAGTCTGAATAACAAAGCAATATCTAGGGGTGGAATGGCAATATGGACTGAAAATAAGAAATGCTGGGGATCACAGCGACACAGACAGTTTCCATGGAGAGAGGGTAAGCTAATGTTTTAAGTCAAGATGACTCATCATCAGAGCTGAAGTGAAGAGTGGAGGGAGCAGCATTTATGCTATAGTTGGGGAGTGGTTTGGAGTGCTGGGAGAGAAAGGATGTTCACAGTTCAGATTAACATGTCAATCACTTAATCTGAACTATCAACATCCTTTCTCCTCCAGCACTCCAAATCCCAGCTCCCCAAATATTACATAAATGCTGCCCCCTCCACACTTCACTTCAGCTCTAATGAAGAGTCACCTAGACTGAACATACAGGATGTCTCAGGCATATTGTAGGCCTCAGACTCCTGAGTTCTATTATGTTAGTGACGAAGAGCTTGTTTTATCTTCATGCCTCTCCATCCCTATCTCTGTAACACGTCGGTGCCCTTGAATTCTCCAAAACTGCCTTTGTTCAACTTGAGCCCCTTGTACATCAATTTTCTTTGCTCTATCATTGGTGGCTGTGCTTTCTGCTGTCTAGTCTCTAAATTGTGAAAATGTGAAGAAACACAGAATCCCTAGAGCACAGCAAGTGGCCATTCAGCTCATTGTGTCCACTCTGGTTCTCTAAATGCACAACTCACTTAGTGTCATACTCCTGCCTCTTCCCTGTAACACTCTGAATTCTTTCAATTTAGATAACAGTCTGCTTCTCTGTTGAATATTTCAATTGAACCTGCCTCCACCACATCTCAAGCCTCACAGTCCAGTGTGTTTAAAAGTAATTTTTTCACGTCTCTTGTGCTTCTTTGATCAACTCGTTTAAATGTTTCCTCTTGTTCTCAATCCTTTCATGAGTGGAAAGTTTCTTGTTAGCTGTGATTTTCAATACCGAAAATTTCTTCTCATTTCCTACAAGGAAAATATAAAGAAAGCAGTCGCAATTTATCCAATCTACATTCACAACCAAAGTTCCTCATCTTTGGAACCATCATTATGAATCATTTCTGTCCTCTTTCCCATCCTTCACATCTTTCCTAAGGTGCAGTGGCTTGAACTGTACACAATACTCCAGCTGAGGTCTAACAAGTGTCTTAACAAGTTCAGCACAACTTTAACAAAGTGTGGAGCTGGAGGAACACAGCAGACCAGGCAGCATCATTTCTGAAGAAGGGTCCTGACCCAAAACGTCAGCTTTCCTGTTCCGCTGATGCTGCCTGGCCTGCAATGTTCCTCCAGCTCCACATTTTGTTATCTTTGACTCCAGCATCTTCAGTTCTTGCTATCTCAGCACAACCTTCTTACTCTAGTACTCCATAACCCTATTAACAACACATGGGATACAACATCTTTTATAAACTGCTTTCTTCACTAGCCCTGACACCTTCAGTAATATAAAACAAAGACCTGTGGTTGCTGAAGACCTGAAATAAACAAAAATAGAAACTCAACAGGTCTGAAAGCATCTGTGAAGAGAAAACAGAGTTAACGTTTCAAGTCCAGTGACCGTTCAGTGACACTTTTAGTGGTTTATGCACATGTACACCCAGGTCCCCCTTTCGAGTTTGTCCCTGATAAAACCTCACCGCCTCTTTCAATCTTTCTTTAAGATGGTCCTTAAAACCTACCTCTTTGAACAAACTTTTGGTTCTCTCTTTTAATATCTCTTTTTCTACTTAGCCTCATTTTTTTTGAGTCTACTCCTGTGAGATGCTCATATGTTAAAGGTGGTAGAAATTATTTTTAATTAACCTGTTTAGACATATCTTCAGGACAGTTGACACTTGTACTTCGACTTTTGGGCCCAACCACTGTGCCACAAGAGCTCCACATTAACAGTGCCATGTAATGCTAAGTTGTTCTTGCCCATCATCTGAATAGAAACAGTTTGTGCTGATGAACTAGGAAAAGGCTTCAGAATCTTGATGCCTTGGGGAAGAACAACTAACCATACAGTCGAGTGACTGAGAGTATTGCACAATGAATTATTATTTGTGCTTCCAGTAGCATTTACCTTGCAACAGTTACCAATATGGTACGGTTATAGTGCTCTAAGAGATGGTTTTGAACATCTTAAATTTGTAAATAAATTGGATTTTTCTGAGATTTACTGGAATAGTACCAGATTTGATCACCTTCAATTGCATGGAGAGAGTGGAGAAGCTGGAATTGTTCTCCTTAAGAGCAGAGAATATGGGAACATTCAATAGATTTGTTCATCATGAAGGCATTTGATAAAATATATGTGGAGAAGATGTTGCCACTGGAAGGGAAGTCAGAGGACACAGAGTTTCTTCACAAGTGCTGTTTTGCACTTTCCTCTTCAGTTGTTTGTAGGAGCCTTCTATTTCCAGTTTCGTATTGTCTAATATCATCTTTCCTTTTCTCCTGCTTGGCCTACATTGCTTTAACCTTCCTTAAATCACCTCCTTCAGCAAGTCCCCATGCGTTTGGACAAGGCCAGTCCAACTTTATTGCTTTTCTTGGCAATATTTGGTGTATAAGATTCTAAAGGCGTTAATGTTCATGTTACTTTGGTTCCACCCATTCTACTAACATCATGTGCAATTGGTGGGTGGAGCTTTCAGAGGGAACAGATGTCTCTATACCAGTCCCTAAAGTCCTATTAATTACGTCTGTTTAGAATGTAATTGCATTTATTACTATCATGTAATGAACAATCTTATTTACTAAGAATGATGCCTCTTCTGTAAAGACTCTACAGTGGTGTACCAGCAATCATTATGTGGGTCATGAACACAGTATATCGAAAGAAGAATTGATGGCAGTGAACTACCTCAAACAAACCCTATCTGATGCAGGTGGCAGATATCACAAGTTGTCACCAGTGGAAATCAGGGTCATACCATAAAATTCAATATAATCTTTCCTCCTCCACCCTCCTGAGAAATTCTTTGTTGCTCTTGTATTCTCCCCAAATAGCCAAATAACCCACTCCAATCTTCTACACAACTACATCATACCAGATCCCAGCTGATGTTATTACTGGTCAAATAAAAGCAAAGCACTTTAGATGCTGGAGAAACAAATACAGAGAGTGCCAGAAGAACTCACGTCTGGCAGCATCTGTGGAGAGTTTTCCAATTGGAGTTCTGAAAACAGTCCCAACCCTACCCTAACCTATACCTAACAAGACTTGAAGCATTAACACAGTTCTTCTCTCTGTAGATGATGCCAGACCTGCTGGGTGCCTCCAACATTCTCTGTATTTGTGGCTACTACTCCAGTCAGATCTCGGAATGATATCTGGCTTGACAACTTCTAACTTGTTCTTTTTTAAAATTTAATGTGGCGGTTTATCAGAGAAACTTGAGCACACAAGATTTGACTTATTAGACAAAGGAAATTAAGATGAACCAAACTAGCTATCAACATGTAACACAGTTTGAAAAATTTCAAAACAAGTCAAAACATAGTCTGGTCTATCCCACAACATGAGATGTGCGTGTCACTGGCTGAACCAACATTTGTTTCCAATCCCTAATTACCCTCAAACTGAGTGGCTTGTTCAAACAAAAAGCAGAAAGTGTTAGTGAAACCCAACAGGTTTGCCTGCATTTGTGGACAGAAAACAGAATTGATGTTTCAAGTCCAGTGACCCTGCCTTATTTGGTCATTTGATTGCAGCTAAGGGGGGTGGGGGGGGGGGGGCGGGGGAGCTGGGTGATGGGTGGTACTTGTCGGCCTAACCAGGTAAAGTCAGCAGATTTCATTCCCTAAAGGACATCAATGAACCAGATACATTTTTATGAAAACCAGCGGTGCTTACATGGTCACCATTAGACTAGCTTTTAATTCCAGATTTTATTGAATTAAAGTTTCACCATCTGCCATGATAGGATACAAAACCATGTCTCCTGAAATAGGTTCTGAATTGCTAGTGCAGTGACATTTTCTTTACACCACTATTTACCACTTCTGCAGGGATTCCTTTGCATCCTTCTGCTTTTCTTGATTCCTGTACTTTTAAAGTTCTTAAAATTTCACACTGCAGAAATCAGGTTTGAAACCATCTGAGAAATATCTGTGCTTTCTCTGGTTCTAGTTTGTTGACTTACTATCTCTATTACACAGATGTATTTGATGTACCCTTTTCTTTACAGCCTCTTGAGGACACGGTGGTGTACTGGTACGGGCACTGAATTAATAATCGACCTTGATAAATGTTATGAAGACATGGGTTTGAATCTCACCATGGCTGATGGTCAAATTTGAATCTGATGAGAAAAGTACTGAATTGAAAATAGGTCTAATGTTGACTATATGAGAATTGTCATTAATACCAACACGGCTCACTAACGTCCTTTAGGGAAGGAAACTTACCATCCTTACCCAGTCTAGGTTACATGTCAGTTCAGATGCAATGTGGTTGATTCTTGATTGCCCTCTCAAATGGCCTGGAAAACCACTCAGTTAAAGGACATTTGGAACTGCATAACAAACGTTGGCCCAGCTGACACCCATGAATGAGAAATAGGTTTCTATAAGCAGTGATCTAGTATGCACTGCCTGAAAGGGTTGTTGATTCAAAAAAGAACTGGACGCATACATTATTAGAGGATCATGGAGAATGGTCATGGGAATAGAACTAATTGGCTAGATCTTTCAATGAGCTGACACTGTGCTATAGGATTCTTTAGAAATTAACAAGCCATTTTATTAAATTAGAGTTACAGGAGTGTCTAAGGAAAGAAGAATAATTTTGGACTGAACTGACAATAGACCAACCAGTCTGGCAGTCGGTGTTTTGGATCAGTTTCCTGCTATTGGGAATCTGGCTTGTCCAATAATTGATATCAGATTGAGCTATATAGGCCACCCTTGACGAAGAGAAACTAACTGTCATAAAATTGTTTCTTTTTACTCATTCACGGGATGAGGGCGTCTCTGGCAAGGCAGCATTTATTGCCCATTCCTAATTGCTCAGAGGGCCATTAAGAGTCAACTGCATTGCTGCAGGTCTGGAGTCATGTGTAGGTCAGACCAGGTAAGGATGGCAGTTTCCTTCCTTAAAAGACATTAGTGAACCAGTTGGGATTTTCCCCAAAAATTATCAATAGATTCACAGTCATCGTTAGAGTCTTAACTCCAGATATTTATTGAACGCAAATTCTACCATCTGCTGTGGCTGTATTCAAACCCAGGTCCCCAGAACATTATCTGGGTCTCTGGATTAACAGTCCAGCAATAATGCCACTAGGCCATTGCCTAGATTCTAGGCATATTCATCCCTTAATCGTATAGTATTGTTGAAAAGGGACAGTTCTGTCTAATACCCTTCCACTAGTGAAGGCTGCGTAGTGCATTTGTTCATGGCTTAACTAAATATTTACTAATCATTTTTATTCCTTTAGGGTATTCACAGAAAATAGAGCAGACTACATCTTTGAAAAGGTAGAGTAATCGGTAGTTGAAATAAATGCGGGTGTAGAAATGCTTTGGTTCAGAGTTGAATTGAACATCTCTTGCTCACAGACAGAATGACGCCCCCTGGTGATGAGATAACAAGGTGTGGAGCTGGATGATCACAGCAGGCCAAGCAGCATCATAGGAGCAGGAAAGCTTGACATTTCGGGCCTAGACTGAAACGTCAAGCTTTCCTGCTCCTGTGATGCTGCTTGGCCTGCTGTGTTCATCCAGGTCCACACCTTGTTATCTCGGATTCTCCAGCATCTGCAGTACCTATTGTCTCTCTCCCCCTGGTGATGAGCTGCTTAATGTGGTTTGTCCTTTTAAGAAGCTGCTTGAACACTCAGTGTGGGAAAGTGATCTGGACAGATGAAGAGGGAAATGACAGGTTGACATTCGAGTGGTTGATGGCTACACATGCAGTTATACACTTTGTGAAAAACAGAAAGGCAGGGTATAATTTAAATGGTGATATATTGGGAAGTGTTAATGTACAAATGGATCTGGTTGTCCTTGTACACCAGTCAACGAAAGTAGACAGGCAGATGAAACAATTAGGATGGCGAATGATATCATTGCAAGATGATTTGAGTTCAGAAGTAGGGATGTCTTACTGCAGTTATATAGGGCCTTAGTGAGACTGCAACTGAATAGGTTCATAGATTCCCTACAGTGTGGAAGCAGGTCATTCAGCCCATCGAGTCCACACTGTCCCTCCAAACAGTATCCCTACCCCCTACCATATCCCTGCATTTCCCATCCTAAGCACTATGGGCAATTTAACATAGCCAATCTACCTCACCTGAACATCTTTGGACTGTGGGAAGAAACCCACGCTGACACAGGAAAAGTGTGCAAACTCCACAAAAGACAGTTACCCATGGCTGGAATTGAATGCAGGTCCCTGGTGTTGTGAGGCAGCAGTGCTAACTGCTGAGCCATCATGGAGTATTATGTGCAGTTTTGGCCTCTCTCCCTAAAAATGGATGTGATTGCCACAGAAGAAATGCAGAGTTCTGGACTGATACAGGGGATGGCAGGACTGTTTTATGTGGAGAGATTGGTTCAACTGGGCCTGTTTTCTCGATGGTTTAGTAGGATGAGAGGGGATCTGATTGAAACATATAAAATTTGACCAGGCCTGCACAGACTAGATGCAGAGACAATGCTTCCCCAGGCTGCAGAATCTAGACTGGGGACACAGTTTCGCAATATGGGGTAGACCTTTTAGGACTGAGATGAAGACAAATTTCATCATTCGAACTGCAGTGAATGTGTGGAATTCTGTACTACAGAAGGCTGTGGAGGCCAAGTCACTAATATATTCAAGAACAAGATAGATACCTTTTTAGGTTTAAAAGGCATCTAGGGGTATTGGGAAAAAAGAAAGAGGGAATTTGGCATTGTTATAGATGATCAGCCATGATCATATTGGATTGTGTAGCAGTCTCAAAGGGCCGAATGACCTACACCTGTTCCTAGCTTCTCTGTTTCTATAACTGTTTGCCAAATGCCATCTGCTTGTAAATTTCGAGCTTCAGATTCATTTGAGATCTCCTATCTCCAAATTAACCTGGAAATCACCCTCAGGTAAAACAGAAATTGTTGCACATTTTTAAACCTTCGATTTGCAATAAATGCTTTATGGAGAGAAAGATCAACATTTTACCACTTGCAGTGAGTGTTGACTGCTCCACCTTCCAAGATTTCCAAGCCCTCTAACTTCTTCCAAAATTATAGCAGATGAGAAGCCCCTGCCGGGATTTTTCTCTCATCTCCAATCATCTCCCTCCTTGCGCTGTAACTAGTTGCTTAAAGCTGAGCCAGACCTTCCTGGAATCATCAGTCACTGTGATTCCTGACAGTTTCTGCAGCGCTCCCTGTGTTACGGCTGCTGACTACACCTTGGATTCCATGGGTGCCAGCCACATTCTGGTGCCAAGGGAAGACTGTTTCTCGTGATGACATATTCAAGGATAACATTTCTGATTGTGTCTAAATCCGAACATCTGTGATTTCTAACAAGGTTCAATGGATTAACTGTGTATATCACCTTTTGGAATCTGGCCTCTGTGTAACCAGACCAAGAGATCGATGTGCAGACAGAATGCTCCTTACTATGACCTGGGAGAATGCAATTAATTTCCTCAAAACATTAATGTTCCTTGTGTGTTTTTCAGGAATGACCCAGATTTGTCCAGCATTCCCAGGACTGATCAGGCCCAACAGCCATCTGCTCCAGGTACTGACTGTACTCTAACTGACCAATCAATGTTCGTTTCGGACACTGTAACAGAGAGAGTGTGAAGCATCAACACAGTGGGAATCCTGGACAGATATTCAGAGGCAGAGTTTCACTTTCACTGCCCAAGTGATGAAGTGATTGCACAGTTTCAAATCATTGAAAGTATCAGAATGAAAAGCAGTGGGCTTCCATAGAGAGTAGCTGGCCTGACAAATAGTTCGGAATACAAAAGAGGAAAGAACTAAAACAAAGAATCACCATCAGTGGAGAAAAAACTAGGTAAAGTATGAGACCTTAAGACGGACAAGTCCAGATCACCTGAAACCTGGGCATTAAAAGAAGTGGTTGCTGAGAGCGTAGATGCATTGAATGGGATCTCCCAGCATTTCTTCTGAAAGAGTCCAACAGATTGGGAAATAGCAAACGTAAAACATTTCTTAAAGAATGATGGGAAGCCAAAGACACAGATTAATTGACCTATAAATTTGAGGAAAAAAAGGCACCATTTTAAAGTGCTTTGCAAAAGAAGCCAATGCGAGGTGAGAGAAAAACATTTTCACTCAACACGTAATTTGTTTGTGGAACACATTGCCTGGGAGTGTGGTGGAAGCAGGTTCAATTGAAGCATTCAAGAGGGCATTGGATGACAAAGTGGAAACAATATCTAGGATTATTAGGAAAAGGGAGTTAGCACTAGTCAACATATTCAAAGAGACATTTGACAAGGCAGGTCGAATGGCTTTCTTCTGCTGCATAACAAATCTGTGATGCTGCACCTGTGTGATAGTAGGATATCTCAACATCGGATCAACAGTAATAGTGTTTAACTAATTTATGAGTGTTTTTGAGGAAGTAATAATCAAAATGGATAAAGAGAAACCAGTAGATGGGATGTACATTTGTCACAAGTGGACTACTACAGAGATTAGCCCTTGGACCTCAACATTTTACAATCTTTATCAATGACAATTAATTCATGGGCCAGATGAATGGAATGGTCACTACACTTTTACAATGACACCAACGTATGCAGGAACGTAAGTTGTTGGGAGTAGTTAGTGTGTCCGTGAATGATATTGGCAGTTTAAGTGAGTGGGTAAAAATTTGGTGGATTTAGTACAATGTGAGAAAATATGATGTTGTCCACCTTGGCAGAAGGAATCAAAAAGCAGTGTCCTATTTAAATGGAGAAATATTGCAGAGATGGGAGGTTCAGAGGAATCTAGGTATATGAGTCGCAAGGTTAGTGCTTATTGCAAGGACCATGGAATATAAAAGAAGGAAGGATTTACTGTAGCAGTACAGGGCCTTGGTGAGACCACAGCTGCAGTACTGTGTACACTACACACTCTTTCTTTGAAAAAAGAGTATAAACGCAAAAGAGGCCATTCAGAAAAAAGTTGACTGGGCTCATTTGGGATAGGCATTACCCTATTGGGTAATACCCTTTGGCATTAGCCAATGCTATCACTGCTCCTTAACAATCAATGGTGATACCATCACTAAAGCACCCGCTTTCAACATCTTGGTGTCAGTGGGGTTACCATTGACCAGAAACTCAACTCGACTCACCACATAAACACAGTGGCTACATGAGCAGGTCAGAAGCTAGGAATATTGCGGCGACTAACTCACCTCCTGACTCCCCAAAACCTGTTCATCATCGACAAGGCGCAAGTCAGTAGTGTGATGGAATACTCCCCACTTGTCTGGCTGCTTGCAGCTCTAACAACATTCACGAAGCTTGACGCTATCCAGGACAAAGCAGCCCACTTGACTGGCACTAGCATTGGCATTGTGGGTCAACCCACAGCAGGTGGACTGCAGCAGTTCAAGAAGAGGCTCACCATCACCTTCTCAGGGCAACTAGGGACAGGCAATAAATGCTAGCTAGTCAGTGACACCACATTACACAAATGAACATAAAAATGAGGAAAGGTTGGACAGACAGGGCCAGTACCAACTGGAAGTTTGAAGAATGAGAGACAATTCTATTGAAACATGTAAGATCCCAGGGGGTACTTGACTGAGCAGAGGGTGAGGCAATGTTTCCCCTTGTGACCTAGAAATAGGGAAAATAGTTTCAGGATAAGATCTCGCCTTGGAAAAAAAATGTTCTGCCTGACTTTTGACATTTATCTGTGGAATTCTGTTTGTCAGACAGTGGTGTCCAAAATTGTAAGTGGCTAGACAGACAGATAGGGAGAATCTACTGCCTCTTCAAAAAGGAAGAAGAATGAGAGGGCATAGGTTTAAAGTGGCGTGCGAATGGAGAAAGGGCAATGTGGGAATAGATTGTTCACCCAGTGAATAGCTAATGTCTGTAAATGTGCAGGCAGGGTCAATTGAGGCATTCAAGAGGCTCATTGGATGATTATTTTGGATGGAAATGGTGTGCAAGGGGATACAGAGAAAAGGCAGGAGATTGGCCCTAAGTAATGATACTCACTTGAAGACCTGGTTCAGAAAAGATGGATCAAATGGCTTCCTTCTGCAGTGTAACAAGTCTGTGATTTCGAGAAATCAATGAGACTGAGTCATTGAATCCATCCAAGGTACAGTCAGATAGATCTTTGATGGATAATAAAATCAATGGCTATGGGACTCAGGAAGGTTGAGTTGACACCGTTCTCTTGAAACACATAAGATCCTGGGGGGTACTTGATTAAACAGAGGGTGAGGTGATGTTTCCCCTTGTGGGGTAGACTAGAATTGCCATGATCTAATTGAATGGTGTAGCAGGCATGAAGGACTGAATGGCCTAATCCTACTCCTGAATCTGATGTTGCTATGGAGGCTGGCTCCCTATGCCAAATTACTGGCTTGGATTCTGTCTTCTGTCTCTGTTATGATTTACGTTCTATCTGCATGCTGAGTTTGGATCCAGAACGAGGCTCCATTTCAGTGTCAGCCACCTCAAATTACTGGCGGTAGCTGGTTCGGATAGTGCATGGGGAGGGGCTGCAGTGTTAAACAAAGCTCATCTCTGTGCTATCTTATACTGTTCCTGTAAAATGGGGATTTCCCAACAGTCACTACAAATAAATAAAAGGAAATCAGTGACCATTAGGAACTTTTGGATGTCATGAGGTCATGAAAGATGCCATATAAATGCAAGTTCTTTCCTTCCTTATGAGGTAGAAATGCAAAAACAAATTTGTGCACAACAAGGTCCCACAAACAGCAATGCATTCATTCAGTTAACATGTGTATTTTAGTGATGTACACTGAGGGATGTGTGTTGGTGAGGACACAATGACCTGGGTTGAGGGATGAGTGACAAGGATACAATAGAGAACTCCTCTATTCCCCTTTGAAGTAATACGTGTGGAATTTTTCACATCTACCTAAGAAGGCAGGCTACACTTACCTTTAACATCTCCAATGGACCTGCTCCAAAGTCTCAGCTTATATTTAATGTTGTAGCATTTGGAATGGAGTTTGAACCCACAACCTTCTAGCTCAGAGTAGTATGAGGTGCCCACTGAGCCATTGCTGATATCTAAGGACAGACCTGCTGATGAATGTCCCCTTATCATTCCAGTTTCTGTTACAGATCAGGACGGTTCCAGCTTCTATGCCGAGATTGACAGCAACAGAACAGGTAAATGGCTTCACCTTAATGGTTCTGAGCTGCTGCCTAATTGATATTCAGATTCTATCATTGAACCAACAGATCTTTTTGTCTTTGTTAAAGGTGACAAGATATTCACAATCAGTGCTTCAGAAGACCGTGAGTCGACGTTTGCTTTTGTATTGAGAAAATATAGAGTTTGAGATCACTCCCATTCCACCAAATCTTTATGAGCTAATTTCATCGTGGGCCTGGTTTCCTGAGTAGGGTGTTTACTGCTGCACTGGGAAACTGTTCAATGATGTGTGCTTCCCCCACCGTCAGGGATTCATCCCAAATAAGAACTCCCAGTTCAGTTTTAAGAGACCATAAATTCTCCCCTGACGAGCTGCTACATGATGTGAGCCCCAACCAGTGCCATTCCCTTGGTATGGATTTGTTAAAGGACGGCCATATCTGACAAGCTGGATTGATGTTTTTTTAAGGAGTGATGAAGGATGCTTGATTGGGTGTTACACATTGTCCATCAACATGGTTGTTAGCAAGCTCTTTGGGAAGATTCTGCATGGTACACTGGTCACAAAATCAAAAGCTCATGAGATCCAGAGGAAAGTGGCAAGTGTGATCCAAAGCAGGAAGGAGGGTTTCGAGTTAGAGGGTGGTTTTGTGACTGGGACGCTATTCCTAGTGAGGTCCCATATTGCTCAGTACTAGTTCCCTTACTGTTCAGGTTATATCAATGGTTTAGACTTGTATGTACGTGACATGATTGAGAAACAAACGGCAAATGCTGGAGAAAATCAGCACATCTGGAGAAAAAAAGCAATGAAAGCAGCAAAACAGGGGGACTTAGGGGTACTTGTGCACAAAACAAGGATGTAGAAGAGGTTTACCAGATTGTTACCTGGACTGGAATGTAGTAGCTATAAGGAGAGGTTGGACAAACTTGGATTGTTTTCACAACAGCGTTGGGGATGAGCAGTGACCTGATAGAAGTCAATAAAATTATGAGTGGCATGGATAGGGTGAATAGTTGGAGTTTTTTCACAGCACGGAGATGTCAAATACCATGTGGTAGAGGTTTAAGGTGACAGGGGAAATGTTTGATGGAGATGTGAATGGATAGTTTTTTATACAGAGGGTGGTTAGCATTTGGAATGCGTTGCCAAGGGAGGTGGTTGAAACAGATTAGTTAGCAACATTTAATAGTCATTTAGAGAGGCACATGAACAGCAGGAACAGAGTTGAATGGACCTTGTGCAGGCAGATGGGATTAGTTTAAAATGGCATCATGGTTGGCACAGACATGGTGGACTGAAGGACTTGTTCTTGACCATACTGTTCTACATTCTGTATTTTGCTTTGAGAGAACTCAATAACCAGGCAGCAAGAGCTTGCAGTATTTGGTGGAAGGACTGGAATGGAGTTGAGGAGTAAATCTATCTCTCAGAGAATTCTGGGTTTGTGGAAGTCACAGAAAGGGTGTTAGAGGCAGAAACCTTCATCACATTTAAAACTCACTTGGATAAGCACTTGAAGAACTAGAACATTCAGGGATATGGGCCAGGAGCTGGAAGGTGGGTTGATCTGAAGAGCTCTTTATCAATCAGCACATACATAATGGTCTGAAAAGCCTTCTCTTGTTCTGGAAACCTTTCAATAAATTAATAGAAATTGCTGGAGAAACTCAGCAGGTCTGATGATTGTATAAGGTAGCAGTGGAGGTTAGATAGACCTTAGGTTTAGGATAAAAGTTTGGCACAACATCGTGGGCCAAAGGGCCTGTACTGTGATGTACTGTTCTATGTTCTATGTTCTACGTTCTATGTCTCCCAGCATCTGTGGAGAGAAAGCAGAGGTAACATTTCAAATCCAAAGTCTCTTCTTCAGAACTGTTTGCAGGTGGGGAAAGGTGGTATATATGCTGAAGACATGGGTGGGGGATGGAAGAGGAGTGAGCTGATAGATGGAATAAAAACGAGATAGAGCCCAGGGACAGAGAACGAAAATTAGGTGGTCAAAGAGCTGGACAATAGTATACCATTGGAAAAAGAAACACTGATAATGAGGACAATAAGTCAGTGAAAATGGTCATGTCATGACAGGGATACCAAGGTGTACAGCTGGATGAACACAGCAGGCCAAGCAGCATCAGAGGAGCAGGAAGACTGACGTTTCGGGCCTAGACCCTTCTTCAGAAATGGGGGAGGGGAAGGGCGTTCTGAAATAAATAGGGAGAGAGCGGGAGGCGGATAGAAGATGGATAGAGGAGAAGATAGGTAGAGAGGAGACAGGTCAAAGAGGCGGAGATGGAGCCAGTAAAGGTGAGTGTAGGTGGGGAGGTAGGGAGGAGATAGGTCAGTCCAGGGAGGAAGACATTTTTCCCTCCCCACCCTTATCTGCTTTCCAGAGGGACCACTCTGTCTGGGACTCCCTTGTCCGCTCCACACTCCCCTCCAGCCCCACCACATCCAGCACTTTTCCCTGCAACCGCAGGAAGTGCTACACCTGCCCCTACACGTCCCCCCTCACCCCCATCCCAGGCCCCAAGAAGACTTTCCACATCAAGCAGATGTTCACCTGCACATCTGGTAAAGGGGTATACTGTATCCGTTGTTCCCGTTGGGGCCTCCTCTACATCTGGGAAACCAAGCGGAGGCTTCGGGACCGCTTTGCAGAACACCTACGCTCGGTCCGCACTAAACAACTGCACCTCCTAGTCGCAAACCATTTCAACTCCCCCTCCCATTCCTCAGACGACATGTCCACCCTGGGCCCCCTGCAGTTCCACAACGATGCTACCCGGAGGTTGCAGGAACAGCACCTCATATTCCGCTTGGGAACCCTGCAGCCCAATGGTATCAATGTGGATTTCACAAGCTTCAAAATCTCCCCTCCCCCTACCATATCCCAAAACCAGCCCAGCTTGTCCCCTCCTCCCACCTAACCTGTCCTTCCTCCCACCTATCCCCTCCTCCCACCTCAAGCCCCACCGCCATCTCCTACCTACTAACCTCATCCCGCCCCCTTGACCTGTCCTTCCTCCCTGGACTGACCTATCTCCTCCCTAACTCCCCACCTACACTCACCTTTGCTGGCTCCATCCCTGCCTCTTTGACATGTCTGATTCCTCTCCACCTGTCTTCTCCTCTATCCATCTTCTATCCGCCTCCCCCTCTCTCCCTATTTATTTCAGAAGTCCCTTCCCCTCCCCCATTTCTGAAGAAGGGTCGAGGCCAGAAACATCAGCCTTCGTGCTCCTCTGATGCTGCTTGGCCTGCTGCGTTCATCCAGCTCTACACCTTGGTATCTCAGATTCTCCAACATCTGCAGTTCCTACTATCTCATGTCATGACAGGGTCTGGGGTGTGGTAATGGATAAAGGACATGGAATGAGGTGTTCAGGCTCTAAAATTATTCAGAACTCAATGTTGAGGCCTGAAAGCTGTAGGGTCCCTGAGTGGAAAATGAGATGCTGTTCTTCCAGCTTGTGCTGAGCCTCACTGGAGTGCTGCAGCAAGCCGGAGATAGAAATATTGGCCAGGGAACAGTGTGGTATGTTAAAGTGGCAGGCAACAGGATGCTTGGCGTAATTTCTTGTAGACAGAACATAGATAGGGTTGCAGAGTGTTTAAAACTAAGACTTTTGCTGAGTACAGAATGTTCAGTATCTGAGAGTGGAAAGTCAGTGAACGCCCGACAAGAAGTGGAGATAGGAGAATGGGTGGAGACAAGTGGGAAGGAAAGGGAGGGAAGGTTCCAGAGAGGTGTGTACCTCTGAGTTGTTACAGCTTGTGTTGCTTCATGCCTGTAAGAAAGAGAAAATGTTCCCTTTTAGAATGTTGAAGTGGAATTGGGGTTGGGTTAGGACAGCTCTGAATCAGTGTGAGGCAGTGCTGATGGGGAGAGATGTCACAGGTGTGCATATGACTGCACATGGCACTGAGTGTGGATCTCAGGATGTGGCGATAACAGCTGTCTGAGGGGTATAGTACATCACGGAGAGACCTGTGATCCTGGGTGGATTCAAAACACAAAGGATGAAATGCTTGCAGCTGCTTGTGTGAACTAATGACCCTATTCTCCTCCCACCAATACCTATCAATTCTGCAGCCTCTGTGCCAATACATACAGTCTGACCACCAACATTTGCCATTATTGAAGGCTGTGGGGAAAAGCAAGGGGAGTGGAACTGAGCCAAAACCAGATCAGTCATGATCTTAATGAATTGTCAATAAAACTGTGATGGGTGTGTGACTTGCTCCTGCTGCTAAGTAATCTGTATGTATCTTCTTTAAATTGAACCTAATGAGTTTCAAAGATAGTGATTGTTGGGTTTTGATGTTGGCTTTAGGTCAGAAAGAAGACAGCTGTGGCATGCGGTTGTATTTCAGACTGGAAGGAAGTATGCAGTGCTGTTGATATAATTCTCTTCTTCATCTATGTGAATGAGTTACACTCAGGGATACAGGACATAATTTCAATATGTGCAGATGACACAAATGTCAAAATGTACTGACGGTTCCACCAGTCTCTGGAGCTTATAGGCTGGTGAAATAGCCAGACAAATGAAAATTAATACTGGGAAAAGTGAAGGGATATATAATGGTGGGAAGAATGAAGAGAGGGGTGATAAATGGTACGATCTTATCATGGTTACAGGTACAGCAAGGTGGTGGGAATGCATATTGACAAGTGTTTGAAGCTTGGATGTTTAGTTGAAATGCATTAAAAAAAGCAAAAGGAATGTTTGTTTTTATTGATTAGGGCATAGAGTAGAAAAGCAAGGCTGAACATGTCTAAAACATTAGTTTGAGCTCAGCTGGAGAAACATGACCAATTCTGTGCACTACACTTTAGGGAGGACACTTCTGTGAAAAAAAAGATTAACTTGAATGGTTCCAGAAAAGAAAGACATCAGATCTTCAGGGGAAATGGTGTTTTTAGACTAGAGAAGATGAAGGTGAGATTTGATTGAGCTGTGCCTTATCAAGAAGAATCTTTATAAAGTAAGTCATGAGAAACTGTTTCCAGTGGCAGGACAGTCAGTTAGTAAATGTACACAGATAAAAGTGATTGGCTTCAGGTCAGACGAACCGGAGGTCACATGACAGAGTCAGTGCACAGAATCAGGAAAGAACACGGGGAGTGTGACTAATTTCATTTGCTGTTTCAATGGGTGACACAGGCACAGTGGGCTAAGTGACCGCCTCTTATCATGCATGATACGACCAAACAGGAAGCAGATATTACCTAATTTGCTGCCACATGGGAGTGACATTCCACAAGAGGCATGTGTGATACAAGACAATTAACTGTGACCTGTACCTGTCAGTGACTGGAACAGCTTATTGATAAGCTCTGAGCCTCAAATGATTTATATTTAACAAGGTGATTGCAAATTTAAACATTATAAAGCACCCTGCAGATGACCAAAGATTCACAAGCTGTGACATGTGGCTTTTGAGTTGAAGAAGTCCCAAACACACAGAAGCAATGAAATGTTTCAAAAATAAAGAAATAAAAGCTTCTGAAGTTTGTCTTTTTGGAGGAACAGGGAAAGTGTCTAAATGTTGTTTAGTGTCCTAACCATGACAATGAAGTCAACTGCATTCCTGTTTACTACTACAGATACATGGGATCACCACCGCCTACAATTTCCCCTCCAAGTCATGCACCATCCTGACTTGGAAATATATCATTGTTCCTTCACTGTCTCTGGGTCACAATCCTGCAATTCCATCCCATATGGCATTGTGGGTCTACCAACATTTACATGGTCTGGTGATGAAAAAAAGAACTTTTTGCTGACTTGTGGAGAGCCTATGTTGTCATACAATCATAGCCATTGTTTCTAAAAAGGTGAGCTGTCTCAGCTGATCCAGTGTTGGATCACTTCTGGAGTGGACATTGAGAAACAGAGTGCTGTCTCAGTCACCTATGGGCTAGACTCAGACTTGCAGTGATGGGCAGACCCGGTGATCTCACCCCTGGGCACCTTTTTGAGGGAGGTGCCTCCCAACTATCGTGACTGCTAAATATATACTGGAGTCTTAATATATATGTAAGGTAGAATATTTAACTGATGGGTGATTTGAGTTTTGTTTTGGCAACACTCAAGCAGTGGCCAAGTCTCTTTTTGCAAGTTTGAAGAGGTCAAGGGTGGTTTGCTATTCTGGTGCAGAATGCAAAACCAACAGTGAAGTTCTCAGTGCATACTGTATCTCATGTCTGTTTGTTGTGGTCATGTTATTTTGGCACGGATGAGACTGAGGTTAAAGAGTTTTCTATCCATGCAGTATTTAATCCCGAAATCAGAGGGCACAGCCACTGTTTGGTAGGTTAAAGATCATATGGAACTATCACACAGGGGATGTCACTCTGGTCCTGATCCTTGAAGACATCTGTTCCAGAAGGTCAGATTTGCTGGATTTGGAAGAAGTTTCTTGGACTGAGTTTCTTTACCGAGTTATCTGCTTTGGTCAGGTTGAGAAATGTAATACAGAGTTTCTGGTGTTGTGCTTGACATTTTACTTGGATTTTTCTGACAACAAAGGCATGTCAAAGGTTCCACCGGAAGGTTTAAAGCTACAGTGTGTCTTTGGGAAGATTTCCACAGCCACAGTAAGTAGGAGAGTCAGGAGAATGTGTATCAGTTCTTTCCCCCCTAGGAACAAGATGCTCCACCAATCAATAGGATCATGTTTGATTTTGTATTTCAACACCAATTTCCTGCACGATCCCCATACCCCTCAAAGTTTTTAATGTCTAGAAATCTATCGATCTCAATTGTGAACATACTCAATATTAAGGTTCCACTGCTCTCTGGGGTAGAGAATTTCCAAAATTCACCTCCTTTGAGATAAATTTCCTTTCATCTCTGTCCATAAGGGCCTATTCCTCATTGAGGATGTGTTCCCTGGTTCAAGACAGCATATCAACACTGTCAATCTCTGTAAGAATATGGTTTGTTTGAATGAGATCACCACTCGTTCTTCTGATTTCCAGAGAATAAAGTCTCTGTCCTTTGATGAGGGAATAAATAGACTATCATACCATCCCAGAAACTAGTTTGGTGAATCTTTGTTACACTCCCTCTGGAACAAGTAGATATTGTCACAGATGTGGAAATCGGATCTGCTCACCACATTCCAGGTGCGTTCTCTCCAAGGCTCTATATAATTGCAGAAAGACATCAGGAATTAGGGGAAGGCTACACCAAGAATGAAGGAAGGCCTGAACCTGGAGTGAGGGGAGGCTGATATCAGGAATGAGGGGAGGGATGTCTGCACCAGGAGTGAGGTGAGTTTACATCAGGTATGAGGGAAGTCTGCACCAGGAACAAAGAAAGTAGAGCACAGGAAAAGGCCTTTTGGCCCATCAAACCTGTGCTGATACTGACACCTTTCTAAACGAACAACCTTTCGCCCCCCTGCTGTCCAATTCTCTATTCCCTGCCTCTTCATGTATCTGTCAAGATGCCTCGTAAATGTTGCGATTGAACCTGCCTCTACCACCACCACATTCCAAGCACTTACCACCCTCTGTTAAATAAAAATCCTCTTGCATTTCTTTTAAACTTCCTCCTTCTTATCTTAAATGTATGTCCTCAAGTAATTGGCTCTTCTACCCTGGGAAAAAGACTCCAAATATTCATTCTATCCATGCATCTCATAATTTTGTAAACTTCTACCAGGTCACCCCTCAGCCTCCGACATTCAAGTGAAAACAAACCAAATGTGTCTAGTCTTTTCTCATAGCAAATATCCTCCAAACCAGGCAAAAACCTGCTAAATCTTTTTTATCTCCTCTCCAAAGCCTTCATATCCTTCTGTTAGTGTGGCAACCAGAACTGCCCGCAATATTCCAAATGTGGCCAAACTAACTTTCGATACAGCTGCAACATGATTTGCCAGTTTTGAACCTCTAAGTCCCAAAGGCAAGCAAGCCAAATGCCTTCTTGACCACCTTATCCACTTGCATTGCCACTTTCAGGGAACAGTGGACCTGCACAACCAGATCCCTCTGCATGTTATCTCTTCTAAGGGTTCTGTCATTTACTGCATACTTTACTCCTGCATTAGACCTTCCAAAATTCATCATCTCACATTTGTTCGGATTAAATTCCATCTGCCACTTCTCAGCTCAAGTCTCCAGCCAATCTATATTCTGCTGTATCCTTTGGTAATCCTTCTTACCATCAACAGTTCCCCAATGTTTGTGTCATCTGCAAACTTATTAATCAGAACATATACAATATCCTTCAAAATATTTACATATATAATAAATAACAGGGTCCCAGCACTGATCCCTGCTGAACACCACTGCTCACAGATATCCAGTCAGAAAAGCACCCTTCCACTACTACTCTCTGTCTTCTATGACTAAGCCAAGTCTGTATCCACCTTACCATCCCTCCGCAGATCTGCGTGACTTCAACTTCTGCATCAGCCTGCCATAATGGAACCTTGTCAAAGGCCTTATGAAAGTCAATGTTGACAACACTTACTCCCCTGTCCTCATCAGCCATCAAACTTCCTCAAAAAGCTGAATCGAGTTTGTAAGACACGATCTTCACTGGTCAAAGCCATATTGCCTATTGTTAAGAAATCCATATTTTTTCAAATATGAGAAAATTCTGTCCCTAAGAATCTTCTCCAGTAATTTCCCTACCACTGACACATCATTGGCCTATAATTTCTCAGAATACCTCTGCTGCTGTTAAACAAAGGAACAATTTTGGCTATTCTCCAGTGTTCTGGGACCTGTACCATAACTAAATAGAATACAAAGATTCTGCACAAGGCCTCTACCAACTTCCTCACTCACTTCCAGGATGGAGGGGAGACAAATCTTTGCTTCTTTATATTAAAAAAATCTGTTTCTGTATTCTCCATTTAAGAAAATAAAATTAAATCATCCTGTAAAATGTTTCTGAATGCAGACTTCCAGCAGTGTAATCTTTGAGGCTGGCTGTTGCTTTCCATCACTTACTGATGACATTGGCTTCCTCTTTGAGCATGTGACACCTTGCAGCCCTGTATAAATCCGCTCGCTGACAACCCCTCTCATTTTTTAACACTTAGTGCACCTTAAACCAGTGTCCTTTTGTGGGACTGGAGTCACAGGCAGGCCAGACAAGGTATGTACTGAGATGCATTCAAGAAGGAAACAGGGATAGTACAGTGCCAGTAAAGAAAAAGAGTGGGACCAGCAAAACAGGACAGGTGGATGAAGTGGTTAAAAAGATTTATGGGATACTTTCCTTTATTAGTTGAGGCAGAGAGTTTAGGTAAGAGCAGGGAGATTATGCTGGAACTCAATGAAAATTTGGTCAGGCCACAGCTAGTGTATTGTATGCGGTTCCGGAATCCACATTATAGAAGGAGATAGTAGGAACTGCAGGTGCTGGAGAATCTGAGATAACAAGGTGTGGAGCTGGATGAACACAGCAGGCCAAGCAGCGTCAGAGGACCAGGAAAGCTGACATTTCTGGTCTGGACCCTTCTTCAGAAATCATTACATTAATCATTACATCAATCCCACATAATAGAGGGGATGTGATTGCACTGAAGAGGGTGGAGAGGAGATTTACCGGGATGTTGCCTGGGCTGGAGAGTTTCAGTTCTGAAGAGAGATTGGACAGACTGTTTTCTTTAGGTCAGAGGAGATTGAGAGGGGACAATTGAGAGGCATAAAACTATGAAGGGAATAAACAGGGGAGACATGAAAAGCATTTCCTCAGATGGAATGCTAAATGGCCAGGGGGGATTGATTTACGGTAAGGGGCAGGACTTTTTTTATTCACTCATGAGCCCTGGGTATCACTGGCTGGCCAATATCTTTGAGATGCTGTGAACCATGACTCTTTAAAATCCTGGACCAACTGGATGAAAATTTTGGATGAGCAGGATGGGTTTCCTCTGCAATGGAGTGGCCAGGCTCAGGAGTGCTGGGAGCAGGGTTTGTGACCTGAACCATGGGACTATGAGAAAATTGGAAACCCTGTGTAAGCATTGGTAATCATCGAATCAGGAATCCCCGTGTCATCTGAGTCATCCCACTTTGGTGAATGCCGAAAGATCATTTATGATCTCCTTACCTTGAGAACTTCAATCAAATCACCCCCAAACCTTCCAGTCCAAAGAGATACAAACTTAATTTGTGACAGAACTACTTGTAATTGAACTGTGTGAGAGCAGATATCTTTATTCCGCACCACTTTCTTTCTCAGCTCAAACTATACTTCCCAAGATGTGGTACCCAGAACTGCTCACAAGTTGAAAAAAGCATAAATTAAAGATTATTGTCCTCAGGTTCAAATTTCTCCACAGCAGTGGGTCTGTCTCTGTAATATACTCATACACCTACAATCCATTGAGACTACCTCCTGCCTCCAGTTCTGGCTCCTCCATATGCCTTACCGTAAATATAAACTTACCTTAATCCCAGGGGGCATAACGCTGATCTCTCACTGGAGAGAGCGGACTGGTAGGTGGTTTAAATTGACTGTAATAACAAAATCACTGGTGCCAATGTTTTCAATCTCCAAGATTCTAAGAATCCCATATAAAACTCTTCAACTCTCTTTCCCCCTTCTAAGTCGCTCCTTAAGACATGCCTAATGGAGCACCACCTGTCCAAATAATTCCAAATACAGTTTGATGTCTGATTCACATGGAGATCATAGAACATTTTCCAATGGTAAAGCTGTGATGTAAACACAGGATTCTGTTTTACTGTAAGATTCTTTGATTCTAGAGTAGGAAAGCTGATGAAGTAAGGCAGTTTCAGAGTGGATACTGTTTGTATTACAGCTCGGCCTGATTCCTGTACCTATGCCAACATCGTGTTTGACAGTAACAGAAAAGGTAACCATCTACAAATTTTTTTTCTACATAGTGATGTTTCTAAACATTTAAAATACATCCTCTTTACTAACAGATTATTCTTTTTCAGTTCAAGATGGCAAGACTCTCTCAGTTGCTGATTCAGAAGAGAGTGAGTCAGTTTTTTCCTTTCAAAATCCTGATCCTTTCCCCTTCCTCTGAAGCCCATTCTCCCATGTGTGAGACAGTGTCAGTTGGGGCTGGGTGATCTATTACCTTGTTATTAGAGTCCCTGACTCTGGGTGGCTGCGTCATGGAAGTTTGATCACATGACCTCCAAGCCCTATCCCCTCACCACAATGCTGTTGGTCGATCTGTCCATCATCATTTGGGTGTAGCTTTTCTGCACCAATTGGAAAGTGAACAAATTCTCCACTATCCCATTGAATGATATTTCATTGTCGGTCAAAAAGCTTGTCTCCCCCCATGTGTTTGTAAAGGTCGTAAAGAGAATGAGGGGCAAAATGTACAACTGTTGGAGTAAATATTTCCCTTTCCAGTAATTACCTTGATACTGAGGAGCTGATGTTGGGGTAAATGTTCCCCACTTTCCGTAATTACCCACAAACTGAAATTATAACCATAATCAGCACTGACTTCTGTCTCTTTCAAACAGATGTAACCTATGCAGCCATTGTGAACACATAGTAGGAGTGAGCATTCGCAGTAAGTACTGAACCTGTGTAACCGAGGCTGCACTGTTCCCCAGATCAAATTCAAGGAGCATCATGAGATTCACCAGCTCTTAAACATGACATAATTATTCCTCAAAAGTACTTTTTATATTTTATAAAGTCTTAGCCTTTTTATCTTTCTGCATTTTTGTAATGAGGACTGGAATGGATCAGAATTGTTGGAAAGCCAAGGATTGCTGAAGGATTACTGCATGTTCTTGAAAGCAAGTAAGCTGACACTCATTGTAAGTCTTGAGCTGCTGGCTCAAACAGTAACAGAAGAAGGTGCAGACAAGCTGGAGACAAAGATGTGTACAAATAGTGATTCAGCCAGAGAAGTATAGCTGATTGGTCTGTGGACTAATGACCAGTCATCAATGACAAAGACCTTCTTGCTGCCAACAACTATGTGATTGGTTCCTGGTAACTGAACCTCTTTTGGATGTGAACAAAATAGGGAGAAGCCATCAGACCTCCACCAGCTGAGGAACTTTTCATCATCAGCTCTGTCCCCTGCAATAAAAGATACTTTAAATCTGTGCAAAACCAGCTTAATTTCTTTTCCTTCAGCAGTTGCCGGAAGCTCTGATCTTTAATTGATAAGCCATACCTTTTATAAGCCACACTGTATAAACCAGTGACAGCATCTGGAGAAGCAGCTTTCCGATCAGCACAAGAATCATCTCAGCAGATCCTGTGAATAGGAACAACTGAAACTGTTTTCCCTCCTCCCAAAGAACAATGTTTTGTTTCTGACTGTCTGTCTGTTTGATTGTGTGTGTGTGCGCGTGCGTGCGTTTAATTGGAAGTTGATGAGGATCTTAGAAATTTAACAAGTACTGTTATATTTTGGTCATTATTTCTCTGGAATTAGAGTCTATTTACTTGTGATAAATAATAATCCTTGTGAAGTACAGAAACCTGGTCTATGCTTTCTGCCAACCCAGATCTAAAACTGAACTAAATTAGGGAATTTTGTGAACTTCTTTAAAAACTTTAACTTTTGTGACAACTCCAGGAATAGTGAGGCATGATGCCCAAAGTGCTACCTCAGTGAGATGTAACAGTATCCATCAGGGCCCATACACCAGGCCTTGTCATCACATGGGCTGCTACCACAAATAACCCATTCTCAACCACTAATGATCTCCATGAGCAGCAATTCATTCTCCCAAAGTGACCTTTACGTTTAGTTCCTGTCTGACTGTGTCTGTGTCTGAGTTCTGAAGAAGGATCACTGGCCCTGAAATGTTAATTCAGCTTTCTGTCCACAGATGCTGCCATGTTTTCCAGTAGTTTCTGTTTCTGTTTCTGATTTCCAGCATCCGCAGTTCTTTGGGTTTTAACTTGCATCTCAGGACTGATCGCTAGCTTTCTTAGCACTCGCTCAGTTAGCACTGACCTGCATCCTCACAGAATCCATCCCTTCCCTTGCGTCACCTTACCAGGCCAGGTTGTGCCGTGTCAGGCCATGCTTGCTGTGCCAGGCCATGCCTTCTGGTGTGTTGCTGCTTCAGCCAGGGATGAATGCTCTTAGTCCTGCTGTATTAACATGCTGTGCAGCACAAATACACAGGAACGCTCCTTGTCATTCTCGTCACTCAGAATCTATTCAGCTTGCAGGGACATCTTACTGTACACCACAACCTGAGACTTCAGTCTAACACCTACAGCATATGCCAGCTGCCCACACAGCAAACACCTGCAAGTTTCAAAATAAAAAAATGAAAGAACTGCAGATGCTGTAAATCAGGAAACAAAACAGAAATTGCTGGAAAAGCTCAGCAGGTCTGGTAGCATCTGTGAAGGAAAAAAATAAGAGTTAAAATTTTGGGTCCGGTGACCCTTCCTCAGAGCTGCAAGTTTATTCAGCAGATGGTCATGTCAGAAACTGGGTGGTGACTAGTCCTTAGTCCAGTCAAATAGACGCATTCTCTACTCAGGCCAAGCACCGTCAGCAAATCTGGCTGACTACAATCCACGGAGAGGACAACAGTCAGCGCTGTAGGGCCAGGAGCAGCAATCAGGAGAATCTTGTGTTGACAGTCTGGGAGAAGTCAGGGGTCCAGTCAGTCATGTTCTGGGGGAAGTTCGTCAAAGTGGCTCAGAGGTCTGGGGCGAATATGGTCTGAGCGATTGATCCATTGATTATTCTAGAGACACCGTCAGGGAATCACTACCAAAAAAGGGTGGGGGAGTTGAGGCCTGGGTGGGGAAGAGTCGATGCACTTGTGGATATGGTAACAAGAACGATGATTGGTGAGGGCATCTCAAGATGGATAGGGGGAGGAGGGTGAATGTGGAACGGCACTGGAGGGCATGGCAGGCTATGGGCGGGTAATTGATGTTGACAGTGACCACCATCGTGGCCTCCACAGGGAGCACAGAGATGCAGAGTGGACATCATTGAGGTGTAACATCGGGCTCAGGGGATGGGGTGCGGGGGGTGACAGTTGTTGGCGAAGGTCATTGTGATGGGTTTTCATGTGGGAGAATGGGTGGACGGGGCTGTCGGGGTAATGCAAACTAAAAAGGGAATGTGGAAGCTTGAGACCGTGCACCTGGCGATCTGGCAGAACCCAATGCTGACGGTGTCCACTGTGAGCTACATTCCCTGCCAGCACTTACTGTTCCCTAGATGTGAAATGGAACTGGAAAATGGTTGGGCCTGCGGTGCAGGATGGATGGAGTCAAGGTCACTTTGATGGTAAAAGCCTGGAATTCACCTCTGCTGGATGCCAGGACATTGGAGGGTCAAGTACATGAAGCAGGTGTTTACAGTATATTTAATTTGTAATAATTTTATCATCCATTTGCAAAGCATGCAGAGTGAACGTGGAGAGAGTCAACTGCTGGTCACAGTCATTTGCACCTTGCCATCGGTGCTGCCAACTGAACACTGGCATTTCAATGATGCAGAAGCTTATTGTCAAGGACTTGAAAAAAGGCAAATGTTGGCCAAAGGTGAACCATTATTTGTGTAACACCTGATAGTGGTGTCATCATCTGTCGTGCAAGTCTAACAATAGTCTCTCCTGAATGCATTGAGGAGATAGTGCGGGTGCAAGGGATCTCAGTCTTCGTGATTTTCTGGTGAGTGGCAAGTGGGTTCAGGGATAGCCCAGGGTACAACCGGGATAGAATTGGATGTGGGGTATACCACAGGGATGGGGTCGGTAGTTAATGATATGCATTTGGTAAGATACAACGAGAAATCTCACCACTGCTATAGCAAAGATGTTGTTAAACTTGAAAGGGTTCAGAAAAGATTTACAAGGATGTTGCCAGGGTTGGAAAGTTTGAGCTGTAGAGATAGGCTGAATAGGCTGGGGCTATTTTCCCTGGAGCGTCGGAAGCCGAGGGCTGACCTTATGGAGGTTTATAAAATCATGAGGGGCATGGATAGGGTGAATAGTCAATGTCTTTTCCCAGGGTAGGGGAGTATAAAGCTAGAGGGCATCAATTTAACGTGAGAGTGGCAAGATTTAAAAGGGACATAAGGGCAACATTTTCATCCAGAGTGTGGTGCGAGTATGGAATGTACTGCCAGAGGAAGTGGTGGAGGCTGGTACAGTTACAACATTTAAAAGGCATCTGGATAGGTATATGAATTGGAAGGGTTCAGAGGTATATAGGCCAAATGCTGGCAAATGGGACTAGATGCATTTAGAATATCTGGTCAGCATGGATGAGTTGGACCGAATGGTCTGTTTTTGTACTGTACATGTCTATGACTCTGTGGTCCTCACAGTGAGAATCTCTAAAACCTCCGAGACAACTCGTACACAGCCAAAACAATGCAAGGTTCAGCTCAAAAAGTTAACCACATTGTGTAGGACTAAATCCAGACACAGGCCAGACCTAGTAAGGACAGCAGATTCCATTCTTTGAAGGACATTCATGAACCTGTTGGCAATAAATGCTGGTCCAACCAGCAACATCCCACATCCCATCAAGACATGAGAAAAGTTTATCAAACACTTTTTAGAAATCCAGGGATACCAAAGTGACCCTTTTCTCCATGTTGATTGTTACTTCCTTAAAGAACTGTTATAAATGAATCAAACATTATTTCCCTTTCACCAAATCATGTTGACTCTGCCTGATTGCATCATGATTATGTAAATACTGATACGACCGCCCTAATAATGGATTCCAGCATTTTCCCAATGACAGCATAAGTCCTTAACACTTTCAGCAAAATACTCTTCATATTATTTTTGACAACCCATGAAATCAAGTTAACTTAAGCAACAGCCCTTTAGAGGCTGTATAAAAATACAAATCAAATCTTCAAAGGAAGTGCATTTATTATAATTAAAATGTCATTCCCCTGAATGATGCACTACAGGTCCTGCTGTACCGAGTATTCAAGTCAGGCTGAACGTATACCTGTGACCATTGCAATGTGTCTTTATACGCTTTGTTTGGAAATAACCAATACAAGTTTGACCAATGAAACCAAACTTAAAGTTAACAGGCTGTTAAACTAGCTGTAACATAATAAAAAGTTTCAGTGTAATTTTAGAATTGAAAATGTTGTTTTGGGTGGTGTTAATGGACTCTAGCCCCGGAAGTGCCCAACAGTCTGAGGACAACATTTTGACACAGAAATGTTTCTTTCGAGTTGTTGTTCTGAAAAGACCAGTAACACGAAAGAGCCAAGTTAAAAGTCGTCAACCTCTTAACGGGGATTGTTACGGAATTAAAAAAAATCAAATTTAGAATTAAGTTTAAAATATCACTGTGGGTGGAGACAGTACTCTCCAGCCTCTGTCGTGTCCACCAGTCACATTTAGCATTTAGCACAGACATAGGAAGCTTGTTGTAGTTGTCTGTCATCCTCAGTTGACTCAGGGAGACAGCCTTTCTCAGGGGATTCTGGTACAGTCAACTGATTGCAGACTCTGATATGTCCTGGCCCTTTTCTGGGCAGTCAGAGAAAGGATGCTCTCCACATGAGGCCGATGAGTCGAATGATCAGCAGCACGCCCTCTTTCTGTTCTATTATGGGCTGTTTCACTCCTGGACTGAGGGAGAGGCAAGTAAAAAATGCTCAAAAAAAAAAGGTGCAGCTCAGACTTAGCCAAAAAATAACACAAGATACAGCCCAGAGCATCGGGGCTCTGAGAAGCAAATTGTGGAAACTGCAGAAATGACATGCAAACCACACACTGCAGACTTTATTATTCTGTTAAATCCTGTGTTTGGCTTTAAAAGCAAACCAGACTCACCGAATTTGTATCTTGATAAGCTAGCCAGAGATCTGTGACCCTGGTCAACGCTTATCCCCACGGTGTGTGTTCAGGACAGAAGGTCCAGGACAGCAGCCCCATCTGTGTCTCTAGTCACTCTCCCTTCAGTAATACAGAGGGATCTGGGCTACCAGAGAGAAGGAGCTAAACTCTTTATCTGATCCTGTGCTGTACCTGCCCTGGGGATATTTGATAGGGACAATGTCAAAGGTGTTTTACTACAGGTTAATTTCAGTTTTAAAAAGTAGAAGGAGCTTTACTCTATATCCGACCTCCTGCTGTCTCTGACGTGGTAGGAACTGCAGATGCTGGAGAATCTGAGATAACAAGGTGTAGAGCTGGATGAACACAGCAGGCCAAGCAGCATCAGAGGAGCAGGAAAGCTGAATTTTGGGGCCTAGACCCTTCTTCAGAAATGTCCTGGGTGTGTTTGCTGGAGACAGCATTGAGGGAGCTTTACTCTGTCTCTAAAACTGTCCTGCCCCAGGTCTCAGTGTGTTTGATGTTGACACTGATGATTTTGAGAATTGTATTTGAAGCTGATGTAGCATCTCCTTTTCTCAACTGTTGTTGTGGTTGGTGCCTCAGTTTCACAACAGCTTTGTCATTCTCTCAGCTGCTACTGACCGTACACACACTTCCCATTTGTTGTTCATATGATGTAAAATTGACCAACATTACTTTGGCAAGATGTCAAGTATCTTCCCTATTTTTATGTGAAGTACAAGAGTAAGCACGTGAGAAGGGTGAAATCGTGAAGTATTGACAATGGGATCTCTCTATGTTTGTCTCTCTGCGGTCCTCCTGTCAGTCTCGGTGCGGGGTTACAGTACGTACTTTCTAATACTGACCTTTCAAATCCATTTTGTTAATCATGTAATTGCCTCCTCCTTGATGACCTGTCTGCTGCCTGGCATTTAATTCCTAAACCTGTTGCTGTTTAGCGCGATGTGCCTTTTCCTTCACCGTGGTTTCTTCGTCAAGGAGAAATTATCTGCTTTACAAAAAATGAAGACAGTGACAACTAACTATTTCTAGTGTGAAGATTCAGTCCTTCAAGTTTTCATTGTAGATTCATGGAATCTTAGACACTTACAGCATAAAGAGAGAAGATTTTAGGTCATCATATCTGTATCAGTCAACAACCATCAGACTCTACTTGTCCCATTTTACAGCTGTTGATCTAAAAGCCTTCATAAGCAACTTATTGAGGGCTTTAAATGAATTAGTTAGGTAGGGACGAGGGTGGGGATGGGCAGAAAAACCAGCGATAGGCCAGAGGATTGAGAATTTTCTAGAAATTCTGAAATTAAAGAACAACAAGCCCATGATGTCTGGGAATACTCAAGACTGGATCAAGACGGATGGGTGTGGGATTCAGTTGGAGGGAAGTTTGAAAACTCAAAAAGATGAGAGCGAGCAGAGGTGGAGGCTACTGACGAGGCAAATAGAAGCACAAATGAACATCTAAATACAAATGTTACTAGCATGTCTAACTCAACCGCGTTTTCTGGCAGTGAGCACCAGACTCTTATCACCCTTTAAGGGTGAAAAAAAATCTCCTTAACTCTCCTGTCACCCTCTATCTCTTATCTAAATCAATATAGATAGTTACTGGTCCCTGTACGAATGAAAAAAAAAACACTTTCTTATCAATCCTGCCCGTGCACTCAAAATCGTACATATTCTATCAGGTTCCCTCTCAACCAATTAAAAAGAAATGAGAGAGTTGAAAGTGCAGACTATTGAAGAGGTGAATGATAATCAAAGTGTGATGGGAAGGTGTAGAAAATATATACGGAAAGGTGTAGTGGAAATTAGCACCAAGGTAAGAAAGGATGTTAAAAAATTAGTACTCTGGACTCTTCATCTGTCTGGAAAAATTGACAAAAGGTGAAAGGAGGTGGGATCGCATTGTGTGGTGGTGAGGAATAATATAAATGCAAATGATCATGATGTGGAATTGGTTTAGGTGGAAGTAAGGACTATCAAGGCAAAGGAATCACTGGTGGGAGTTGTTTATAGGCCAAAAATTGCCTCACTGCAGGAAAAATTATAAACCTAGAAATAGTGGAGGTGTGCAAGAAAGGTACTACAATTGTCATGGGTCATGTTAATCTGCATATTGACTCAACAAATCAGATAGGCAAGGATAATAAGAGAAATTAATGTCTTGAATTCAGAAGGGATTGTGTCTTAGAGAAGCGCATCGCAGAATCTGTCCAGTAACAGGTTATTTAGATCTAGTGATGTGTAATAAGGGAAAATTATGAAGCGTTCCTGTATTTGAGGATCCTACAGGGCATAGCAATCACAACATTATAGAATTTCAAATCAGTTTGAGGGAGAGCAGCCTCAGTCTAAGAGTAGTGTCCTCAAATAAAGACAATTATAGAGGAATGAAGAAAAGACATTGTGTAAAGTGAGCTAGGAAACTAGCCGATGGAGAAAATGGAAAGTAGGATGAACAATGGCAGACATTTACGGAGATATTTCCTAATGCTGAGCTAGAATTTATTCTGGTCAAAGAAAGACTTCATGAGAAGGATAAACCACCTGAGGTTAACAAAGATGGTCAAGGGGAGTATTCAAACAAAAATTAATGCACACACAGCAGGAAAACCAGCGATAGGCCAGAGGATCGAGAATTTTCTAGAAATTGTGAAATGAAAGAGGAACAAGCCCAGAGAACTGGGGATGTCTGGGAATACTCAAGACTGGATCGAAAGGAAAAGAGAGTCATATAACAGGTACGAAATGGGCAAAATAACATAGGCCCTTAAAGGAATACAAGAAATGCAGGGGGAACTCAAGAAGCAATTAAGAGAACAAAGAGAGATATGAGAAAACATTGATAACAAGATGTGGAGCTGGATGAACACAGCAGGCCAAGCAGCATCATAGGAGCAGGAAAGCTTGACGTTTCGGGCCCAGACCCTTCATCAGAAATTGGGGAGGGGAAGAAGGTTCCGAAATAAATAGGGAGGGGGGGAGGCAGACAGAAGATGGATAGAGGAGAGGATAGGTAGGGAGGAGGCAGACAAGTCGAAGAGGTGGGGATGGAGCCAGTAAAGGTGAGTGTAGGTAGGGGGGTAGGGAGGAGATAGGTCAGTCCAGGGAGGACGGACAGGTCAAGGGGGCGGGATAAGGTTAGTAGATAGGAGATGGGGGTGGGGCTGGAGGTGGGAGGAGGGGACAGGTGAGAGGAAGAACAGGTTAGGGAGGTGGGGACGAGCTGGGCTGGTTTTGGGATACGGTTGGGGGAGGGGAGATTTTGAAGCTTGTGAAATCCATATTGATACCATTGGGCTGCAGGGTTCCCAGGCTGAATATGATTTGCTGTTCCTGCAGCCTTCGGGTGGCATCATTGTGGCACCGCAGGAGGCCCAGGATGGACATGTCGTCTGAGGAATGGGAGGCGTAGTTGAAATGGTTCGCGACTGGGAGGTGCAGTTGTTTGTTGCGAACTGAGCGCAGATGTTCTGCAAAGCGGTCCCTAAGCTTCCGCTTGGTTTCCCTGATGTAGAGGAGGCCACAACGGGTACAGCGGATGCAGTACACCACATTGGCAGATGTGCAGGTGAACATCTGCTTGATGTGGAAAGTCTTCTTGGGGCCTGGGATTGGGGTGAGGGAGGAGGTATGGGGGCAGGTGTAACACTTCCTGCAGTTGCAGGGAAAAGTGCTGGGTGTGGTGGGGCTGGAGGGGAGTGTGCAGTGGACAAGGGAGTCACGGAGAGAGTGGTCCCTCCGGAAAGAAGACAAGAGTGGGGAGGGAAAAATGTCTTTGGTGGTGGTGTCGGATTGCAGATGGTGGAAGTGTCGGAGGATGATGCGTTGGATCCGGAGGTTGGTGGGGTGGTACGTGAGGACGAGGGGGATTCTTTTTCGGTTGTTATTGTGTGGATGGGGTGTGAGGGATGAGTTGCGGGAAATGTGGGCGACACGGTCGAGGGCGTTCTCGACCACTGCCGGGGGGATGTTGCGGTCCTTGAAGAATGAGGACATCTGAGATGTGCGGGAGTGGAATGCCTCACCCTGGGAGCAGATACGGTGGAGGCAAAGGAATTGGGAATAGGGGATGGCATTTTTGCATGAAGGTGGGTGGGAGGAGGTGTATTCTAGGTAGCTGTGGGAGTCAGTGGGCTTGAAATGGATATCGGTTTCTAGGCGGTTACCCGAGATGGAGACAGAGAGGTCCAAGAAGAAGAGAGAGGTGTTCGAGATGGTCCAGGTGAACTTCAGGTTGGGGTGGAAGGTGTTGGTGAAGTGGATGAACTGTTTGAGCTCCTCGTGGGAGCACGAGGCGGCACCGATACAGTCATCAATGTAACAGAGGAAGAGGTGGGGTTTAGGGCCAGTGTAGGTAAGGAAGAGGGATTGTTCCACATAACCTACAAAGAGGCAGGCATAGCTTGGGCCCATGCGGGTACCCATGGCCACCCCCTTTGTCTGTAGGAAGTGGGAGGAATTGAAAGAGAATTTGTTGAGGGTGAGGACGAGTTTGGCTAAGCGGATGAGGGTGTCAGTGGAGGGGGATTGGTCCGTTCTGCGGGACAGGAAGAAGCGGAGGGCCTTTAGGCCATCCCTGCCTCTTTGACTTGTCTGCCTCCTCTCCACCTATCCTCTCCTCTATCCATCTTCTATCCGCCTCCCCCTCTCTCCCTATTTATTTCAGAACCCTCTTTCCCTCCCCCATTTCTGATGAAGGGTCCAGGCCCGAAACGTCAAGCTTTCCTGCTCCTATGATGCTGCTTGGCCTGCTGTGTCCATCCAGCTCCACACCTTGTTATCTCGGATTCTCCAGCATCTGCAGTTCCTATTATCTATAAGAAAACATTGGCAGGAAAGATTAGGGAGAATCCTGAAATATTCAACAAGTATATCAAGGGGATGAGAATAACCGGGGAGAGAGTACAGCCTATCAGGAGGGAGGAGGTAATCTGTGTGTGAGGCTGGAGAACATTGGTAAGTTAATTGAATATTTCACATCAGTCTTTACTCTGGAGTGAAGAATTCAAGAAGATGGACTGTGAAGTTCTTGAGCAAATTGATATAAAAAGTGAGGAGATATTGGAGGTTTTCGCAGATGTAAAAGTGAACAAATTCCCAGGGGCAGGTGACTTGTATCCCAGACTATTGTGGGAGATGAGGGAGGAAATTATAATGGCCCTGATTCAAAGTGTTAAATTTCTTTTGGCCACTGAGATAGAACAGGGAACTATAGACTCGTGATTCTAACATCAGTGTGAGGGAGACTATTGAAGAAAATAGTGAAGGAGAAAATTAATCTCCATTTCGAGAAGCAAGGTTTGATCAGGGATAGTCAGTATGGTTTTGGATGATCACTTGTAGAGTCATAACAATCTCGGCTATGGGCCGAGTGCAGGAAAGTGGGATTCATGTTGATCGCTGTATATTTTTGGCATTCCGCAATGCCAATGGACTGAAGGGCCTCTGCTATACTGCATGATTCTATCATTCGAAATCAATGACAGATAGCAATAAGGCTAGTAAAAATGGAGAAAATTGGGATGAAAGTAAATTGGCAAGACATAAAAGAAGCTAACAGCATCCACTTCTATGGGTAAATACAGAGAAAAAAGGTAGCGAAAGTAATTGTGGAACTGTGTTTTGGTACAAGGGGGAAACTAACAACGTGGAACAGGGAAATGGCAGATAATTTTGAGTCACAGAGTCACAGGCTTATGGAGATAGAAGGCTCTTTGGCCCACTGAGTCTGCTCTAGTCAAAAACAATCACCAGCCAATTCTAATTCCATTGTCCAGGACATTGTGGGAAATTAGGGAAGAAATTGTGGAGCCCTGAGCAGAGATATTTGTATCATCAAGAGCCACGGGTGAGGTGCCAGAAGACTGCAGGGTGGCTAATGTTGTGCTTTTATTTAAGAAAGGATGTAAGGAGATGCCTGGGAACAATAGACCGGTAAGTATGACATCAGTGGTGGGTAAGTTGCTCAAGGGAATTCTGAGAGATAGGACTTACATGAATTTGGAGAGGCAAAGACTGATGAGGACTCGACAACATGGCTTTGTGCATGGGAAATCGTGTCTCAGAAAATTGATTAAGTTTTTCGAGGGCGTGAACAAAACGACCAAAGAGGGAAGAGCGATAGACGTTGTCTGTGTGGATTTTAGTACAACCTTTGTCAAGGTTCCACATGGTAGACTAATGAATAAAGTTAAATTACATGGGATTCAGGGAGAGCATGCCAATTGGATAAAAATTGGCTTGATGGTAGGTGAGAGAGTATGGTGGCGGACGGTTTTGTTTTGATTTTCTACCCAAGTGGACACATTTGAGGACCATCCCATGGTATCATACCTTTTATTCTGGCAATTGACTCATTGATCAATGGTGCAACACCACCTCCTCTTTTACAGTCCCCCTTGCCCCCACATATCTCATCTGGAGGTTGTATACCCTGGAACATTGTGCTGCCGATCCTTCCCCACCCTCTACACATTTCAATGATAACAACAATATCACATCCTCACACATTAACCAACACCCTCAGCTCATCTGCCTTACTCACAAGTAAATGCCATCCAGCTATGCCATGCTCCCTTGTGCCCTCACTTGACTATATTCACACTGCCTTCTGGACTGACTTGGTTTGTCGTCTCAGGGTTAGTTAGCTCAGATTGTTGGACATTTGGTTTGCGATGTAGAGTGATGTCAACAATACGGGTTTAACTCCCTTACTGTCTGAGGCTACCATGAAGGTCCCACCTTTCCAACCTTCCCCTTGTCTGAGGCATAGTGATCCTCAGGTTTAATCACCAACAGTCATCTCTCTCTCATAAGACAGCCGTTCTCTCGGACTTGGACAAATTTACTTTTTTACTTCTGTTCTTCTTCTTTATTTCTCTGTGTATTCCCCCCCCACCCCCGATCATCGTACCTCCACTGCATATTCCATCCCTTTGTTACAACTGATAAGTGAGCCAGTTTGCTAAAGGCTGGCTTGGGAATGGAGTAGAAAGTGATGGGAAATAGAAAAAATTCTGATGGGAAGGCCCTGAGTTCTGCTCTTCAGATAACTCTGTGTCTCCTGGATCAACGGAGAGTTCAGAAAGCTCTCAGGCACCAGACCCTCTCTCTAAACAACAACAACAAATGCCCACAGTCTACCTTCAGGATGTTTACAAACCACCTGAAGCTCTCTGTTGTACTCCAGTCTGTAGCCCATTCGACACCGTCTCAGGTCAGTTTAAAAGCCACTACTGTATGATGTTATAGCTTTTCTCACTACGTGAGAGATTCAACATTTCACCTCAGTGTTTGTTGCTCACGTTGTATTCGTGTCCCCTCTCTCTATCTCTCTCTCCCCTCACAGCGAATTCTGCTCCTGATTGGTCCATGACAGTCGTGAATGATGTGAGGGTTGAGGAACGAAGTTCTGCTGTCTTACTCTGCAGCTCCACCCAGGCACTAATCTTACACTCATCGGCTCCGTGATATGGATTCAATCTGACACAGGTGTTATCTTTGACTGTATCTATCCTGGTCCAGACCATTCCCAGGGTGAGCTGTGTGAGGATGTGATACAGTGGACGATTCAGATTCATGGATAATATCAGCAACAAAGATGTCTCAATAATGATGGAGGGACAGAGCCAGGAGGATGCTGGTATCTATTGGTGTCATCTGGAGCTCAGTATCGGCAGTTTTAAAACACCGTTTGGAAGAGATTTGGAAGTGAATGGTGCGGAACAATGTTTGGATGGTGTCGCTGCCCTGATAATTCAATGGGAAGAGGCTGCACCTGATCTGGGAGCTCTTGGGGTGGCTGCTTCTCTTGGGCTCTTTCAGTTGGTCTCAGGCAGGAGATAGTAAGCAGGAGAGAGAAACGAGGCTCGGGTTTAAAAAACATTCCATCACTGTCTCTGAAACCTCCCACAGTCTCTCACACATTCGTTTGTTCGCCATGTTTAAACTGGCTTCAGCGTTCTGGGATAGGGAACTGAGTAAACATTACAGAGGATCCAAGCTCGAACACCCCCACCAATGAGACCCCTGCTCTTTCTGCATTGGTTGAGGAAAAGAGACACCTGGTATCTCCTGAGCCCTTATTGAATGAGCACATGTCAGGGTGAAGGAATCTTCAGCTCACATTGGCTGAGAACCATCTTCCATATCTATTGGCTGAAGAGAACATTGGGACGTTGCCTTCTCCAGAGGCTTATGTCCTGGGGAATGGATTCCAATCTATGGCCATTTGTGAAATTAGAATTTGAAAATATCTAGAACTAAAAACTTGTCTAATAATGACCGTGTAACCATCACTGTAAAAAAAATCTGTTTCACTCATGTCCTTCCTTACCTGGTCTGACCTTTATGTGACTCCAGACCTACAGCAATGTGGTTGACTCTTAAATGCCCTCTGAATGCCTCACTCAGTTGTGGACAAGGAGTAAATCCAGGAGTGCAAATGAAACTGTGGCTACAAAAACAGGTCACAGGCTAGGAATCCTGTAAATTAACACAATTTATGACTCCAAAGTATATTGAACTGTCAGGACTGCAATGGAATACTCCCCACTTGCCTGGAAGAGAGCAGGGAAATATATCGCCACTCTGTCACCATTGCTGGGTCAACATCCTGGAACTCCCACCCTAACACCATTGTGGGAATAAGAATAATGACAATATATGCTTCAGTAATGTGCCAACACTTCCTCCACCAGCACCTTCCAAACTAGTGACCTCTATGACCAAAGTGAAAAACAGCAGCAGATACCCACCATCCTGACTTGGAATTATATTTATCTTTTAATTATTCAAGGGGATGTGAATGTCACATGCTTGGTCAGCCTTTATTGGATATCCCCAATTACCCTGGAGAACGGAATAGTGAGCTGCCTTCTTGAATTGCTGCATTCCCTCAGGTGCAGGGACACTCATGATGCAGTTGGCAAAGGAGTTCCAGGACTTTGTACCAGTGACACTGAAGGAATGGTGAAATATTTCCAAATCAGGATGGTGAGTGTCTTGAAGAGGAGCTTGTAGGTGGTGCACCTCATGTTCATCAGCAAACATCCATCCCCACTTCTGACCTTATGGTGGAGGGAGAGTCATTGATGAAACAGCTGAAGATGATAGGCCTAGGATAAACCCCCGATGGACTCCTGCAGAGATCTCCTGGACCTGAGATGACTGACGTCCATCAACCACAGCCATCTTCCTTTGTGCCAGGTATGACTCCATCCAGTGGAAGGTTCTTCCCCGATTCTCATCAGATTCAGTTTTGTCAGGTTCCTTGATGCCGCACCCACTCAAGTGCGGCCTTGAAGTTAAGGGCAGTTGCTCACACCTTCCATCACTTCACAGTGGACTGATGGGGCGGTAATTGGCCAGGTCAGACTCACATTGCTTTTTGCGTACAGGACATTCCTGGGCAATTTTCCACATTGTTGGGGCAATGTCGTTGTTATAGCTGTGCTGGAACAGCTTGGTGTACTAATTGTCCACCACCATTCTGGACTGCAGATCCATCTGATCCATTGTTTATAGGATGGCTCTATTGTGTGCTGTTCCTGCTGTTAGACAAGCAAGTAGTCCTGCAGGTTGTAGTTTCAGCATGTTGGCATCACATTTTTGGGTATGCCTGGCATTGCTCACAACATACCCACATGTACACTTCACTAATCTCCCAGCCTGATGGGAATGGTGGGTTGGGGGTTAACCTGGATCGTGAGGTTACAGATTGTGGTTAGATGGGCTTATAAATATCATCTTTAAGTTTGGGCAACTCCTTTCTTACTGCATACTACTGTGCCTTCACCTCTGCTGGGTCAGTCCCATTGGTGGGACAAAGGACAAGATAATATACAGGGATGGTGACAGGGCTGTCAAGGATATTGTAAGTTATGATCCTGTGAATTTGACTATGTGAGGCTGTTAGGTGACCAGTCTGTAAGACAGCTCTTCCAACTTTTGCACTAGTTGCCAGATGTTAAGAAGGAGGATGTTAATGAGGAGGACTTTGCAGGGTTGACAGGGCTGTGTCTGCTCTCATTGGTTTTGGTGCCACAGTCAATGTGGAGTAGTCTGGTTCCATTCTGACAATACTGCTATTCCTTCAGTGTTGCTGGGTAAAAACTGTGGAACTGCATCCCTGAAATTACTGTTGGAAAACCCGACACCTCAGGACTGCTGCAGATCAAGAAGACAGCTTCACTGGGCAATCAGGATGGACAATAAATGCACATAATCCGAGCCAGCGATATCCATGACCAAATTTAAAAACTTAGAGGAGAAATTGATGAAACAAAGAAGATTCTGAGGAGACTAAATAAAAACCGAAAGAACTGCGGATGCTGTAAATCAGGAACAAAAACAAAGCTGCTGGAAAAGCTCAGCAGGTCGGGCAGCATCTGTGAAGGAAAAAACAGAGTTAACGTTTTGGGTCCGGTGACCCTTCCTTCCGAAATATTAACTCTGTTTTTCCTTCACAGATGCTGCGAAACCTGCTGAGCTTTTCCAGCGGCTTTGTTTTTGTTCAAGATTCTGAGGAAGCTTGACAAGGCAGATCCTGAGAGGATATTTACTCTTATGAACAGAAGTCAAACAGAGAAATAATTTCAGAATAAGGGGTTTCCCAGTTAAAGTGGGGATGAGGAAATATTCCATCTCTCAGCTTCTCTTTAAAGTTTGTGCAGCAAGGAACCACATAATGATCTACCCCTCCACCTCCAAGCAAAATATCAGAATTGGTGCAGAAAAAATGATCTGGAATATGAGTTCACATTAACCTGCACTCATTTCAAAGTTCACAGGTCGGAGCTAGTGAAAATCACATTAGCAATGACACTCAGAGTGAGGTCAATACTTGGAATGTAATTGTTGAGCAGAGAGTTGGGGGAAAGCTGTAAAATCCTTTACCTTATTTAAAGAATATTAAATTTGAACAATGGACAGAGGGTTCTGCATGAATGAATTCCAGAGGGCTTAATACATTTCCTGATCTGTGAATATCTTGTGATTAAGGTCCTTGAAACAAGTGATGGCGAGACATATTGATCAGGGTGACTCCTGGAGGGCAATGTCTGGGACAGATCTGTGAAAGATATGAGCGGATTTGTTAATTCTTCATTTTATCATGAAGTTGAAAGGAATGTAATAAATTGAATCGAGAACTTCACCAGACTGACTTCATACATTCTGATGTTTGTCCTTTGCTCAGCTGCTCAGGGAGAGGTTTTAGTGGTGAATGGGACAGAGGGAGATACTGTTACTTTACCCTGTATTTTCAGGACTGAGGGCTACCCCACTCTGACCACTGTTACCTGGATGAGGAAGGAGCCCTACCAACACATTGTTACATTTACAGCCCAATCACAGGGAAATTGGACAACTGTAAATGGTGGAAATCGATACGCGCTCATTGGGAACCCAGAGGAAGGAAACACCTTGACCAGGATAAACCAGCTGAGTGTGAGGGACAATCACACTTACCTGTGTCAGGTGGAATACAGATCAAGACACGATTACCAGTATCTGATCCGGAAAGAGACACAGCTGCAGGTAGATGGTAAGAAGCCATTCACACGTCCTTCAGTCTGAGAGTGTGATATATTCTGTGGACATTTTGTGATTTGATTTTCTGATGAGAAATCATTGAACTAAAACTTTAACCGAGTTTCTTTCCACAGGTGAGAGATAATAGAAACTGCAGATGCTGGAGAATCCGAGATAACAAGGTGTGGGGCTGGATGAACACAGCAGGCCAAGTAGCATCATAGGAGCAGGAAAGCTTGACATTTCGGGTCTAGACCCTTCATCAGAAATTTCTTTGTTATCACACCTTGTTATCGCTCTTCTTTCCACAGGTGTTGTCTGGCCTGCTAAGTATTTGCAGCATTGTGATATTTATTTCAAATTTGCAGCATCTGCACTGTTTTGCTTTTGTATTTTAAATTTGATTTTTAAAATATTTAATGTAATCTGATGTGCTGATCCTTTTAGGTGCATTCTATTGTCAGTATTGAAAGACATTGACATACTCAGAACATTCAGTTCATTCCGCAAACAACACAAAATTGTATTGACATTGAAATCATCTCCTTGATCAGCAAGGTGCAACAATCTAATGTGTCCCTCTTGGTTACAATGAAAGTGCTCACACCTTCATCAGGAATAGTTCCATCTGTGCAAGTACATTCCTCCCGTGTCCATCTGAATGTGTGAGGCATCACAGCCATGTGATATCCTCCTAGCCCTGCAGTTACACATGGGTTATAAATGGAGGTGGTGGTATTCTGCTGCTGTCACTGGGCCATGGGTTTGAATCCCGCAATGGCAGAAGGTGAAACTTGAATGTAATTTTTAAAAGTCTGGAATTTAAATGAAAAACTAATCTAATGGCCACATGTAGCCATTGTTGATAACCGGAAATGGCCATCTGATTCAGTCAAGCCCCTTTAGGGAATCTGGGGGTTGGTTTATCTCAGTTGGCTGGATGGTTGGTTTGTGAAGCAGAGTGATGCCTACAGTGTGGGTTCAATTCCCATACAGGCTGTTACGATGAAAAACTGTCCTTCTTAACCTCTTTCCCTGCCTGAGGTATGGTGACCCACAGGTTAAATAGCCACCAATCATCTCTCTCTAATGAGAAAGCAGTCCCATGGTCAGGTGGGAATATGGTGACTTGGCATAGTAATGAAATATGCCATGCATTGCTTTATGTACAATTGTGAGCCTTCTCTCTCTATCAGCACAACCTCACACTGGCATCAGAAATGCCTCACCAACGCTCCACATTTCACTTCTAGCTCTACATTGGGAAGATAAAACACAGACTGGGTGACCACTTTGCAGAACATGTGTGTTCTGTCCACAGAAATGACCCTGAGCTTTCAGTTGCCTGCCATTTCAACACACCACTGTGCAGGAACCCTGTGGCCCTCCGGACTCATTATTGTGTTCGATAATTTTAGTGCCTGAGCACCTTCTTATTTCTCCTTTCCCCAACACCCACACTCCAGGCCTCTTTCATCACATGGGCTGCTACTATAAACAATACATTGTCAGCGACTTATTGTCCACATCAGTAGCTATTCATTCTCCCAAGCTGACCTTTTCCCATTCCTTTGTCTGTACAATTGTCTTTCTCTCTCTCTGGTCTCCATCTTCACCGAGCGTGTACTCCTGTCCCCACTCTCCACCCCATCTTCAGCACTTATACTAAACTTTTCTCAGCTACAACCAGTTATAGTGTCTTAGAGTCATACAGCACGGAAACAGATCCTTTGGTTCAACCTGTACATGCTGACCATAAGCCCAAACTAAACTAGTCCCACCTGCCTCCACTTGGCCCAAATCCCTCCAAACATTTCTTATTTATGTACTTATCGTTTAAATATTGAAACTGTACCCACATCCACCACTTCCTCTGGAAGTTCATTCCACACATGAACCACTCTCTGTGTAAAATCAGAATTGTCCCTCTTGTCTTTTTAAAACCTTTCTGCTCTCACCTTAAAATATGCCCCCAGTCTTGAAATCCCCCACCCTAGGGAAAAGACACCTGCCAATCACTTAATCTATACCCCTCATGAATTTATCAGCTTCTACAGTAAAAGCTTGTACGCTCCACTGAGAAGAGTTCCAGTCTATTCCAGCCTTGCCTCATAACTCAAGCTCTCCTTTCCCAACAACTTCCTTGTAAATCTCTTTTGAACACTCATTAGCTTAATAAAATTCTTCCTATAATAGGGCCACCAGAACTGGACACAGTACTCCAGTATAGGTCTCACTAACATCCTGTGCAACTTCAATATAACGTCTCAACTCTTACACTCAAGGTCTGAGCGATGAAGGCAAGTGTGCTAATCACCTTCTTAACCTCCCGATCTATAAGTGATGCAAACTTCAATGAATTATGAACCTAAAAACCTAGGTGTCCTTCTGTTCTAAAACTCTGCCTAAGGCCCTACTTCTAACTGTATAAGTCTTGCCTTTGTTTGTTTTCCAAATGTGCAATGCCTCGCTTTGTCTAAATTTAGCTCCATCTGTCACTTTTCTGCCCATTGACCCACTTGATCAAGATCTCTTTGTAATCTTAGATAACCTTCTTCACTGTCCACTATACCGCCAATCTTAGTATCATCCACAAACTTACAAATCATGCTTTCTATATTCTCATCTAAATCATTTATATAAAGGACAAGCAAAAGGGACCCCTCCCTGTGGAACACCGCTGGTCGTGGGCCTCCAGTCCAAAAAACACAGGCCTCCACCATCACTCCCTGTTCCTGCTGTTAAGCCAAATTTGCATCCACTTGGCAACACAGAATTCCATGTCATCTAACTTGACTAATTAGTCGACCATACAGAATCTTTTCAAAGGATTTAACAAAGTCTAAGTTAACAATGTCTACCATTCAGCCCTCATCAACCTTCTTGGTCACATCCACAAAAAGCTTAATCAAGCTTGTGAGACACAATTTCCCTCGCACAAATCCATACTGGCTATCCCTCATTATTCCTTGCCTACCTAAATGCATAGAACTCCTAAATTTCAGAATCACTTCCAACAACTTACCCATCGCCAAAGTCAGACTCGCAAGTCTATAGTTACCAGGCCTCTCCTTACATCCCTTCTTAACCAAGGCACAACATTAGCCACTCTCCAGACATTCAGCATCTCACTTGTATTTGTAGATGATACAAATATTTCTGCAAGTGGCCATACAATTTCCTCCCTAAATTCCCACAAAGTCCTGGTATACGCTGGATCAGATTCCGGAGATTTATATTTTTTCAAGACCTCCAGCATCTCCGCTTTGGCAATGCAAACTATTTTCACAACATCAGTATTTATTTCCCAGAGTTCTCTAGCCTTGATTTCTTTCTCCATTGTAAAACCTGATGCAAAATATTCATTTTACATCTCTCTCATCTCCTGAAGTTGAACACAAAGATGACCTCTTTCATCTTTAAGGAGGCCTATTCTTCTCACTTGTTGCGCTCTTGCTCTTAATGTACCTGTAGAATACCTTTGGATTAACCTTAACCTTATTTGCCAAAACTACCTCATATCCTTTCTTTGAATTCCTGATCTCCTTCTTAAATCTTCTCCATAACCATTGATATTCAGTCTGTAAAGCCTTAATCTTTTCCCTAACTATGTCTTTCTTACCAATGTGTACAATATCTGGTTTCCGACTCTTCTTTCACTATATGTTTCAAACAGTTTGCACCAGGAAAGCAACATGCTCTCTGTGATTCACGCTCACTGCCACAGAATCCCTGATATGTGCCCTTGACAGGAGAGTCACCTATATCAATTATTAATTTAAATTTTGTCAAACCCCGCCTAACATAAGATTCATTCTTAGATCCAAGATCTGACTGTTTCTTCTATTCTCCTCTGAGCGACTATCCTTTCAACAACACCCAAAACTAAGGATCTGTTTGAGAGAAAAACAGCCACGGGAGATTTCTGAAATATCTTCTTAACGTTCCTGACAATTATCCATCTATTTGATTGATTCTGCTGTGTAATCACTTCTCTAAACCTACTCGCTAGCTAACTCTTGTCTGTAGTATGCCTCGAATGTCATTAAGCCTAAAAAGAAGCAGCTTACAATACCATCTTATCTCTAAAATAAACTACACTACCCTTCCTTACTCAAAGAGTTAATATTAAGCATGCAAGCAATAAGAATTAAAAAAATGTATAAGTCTTCAATAAAATCAATCACTTTGCTGAACAACCAAATTTTAAAAAAACTCAAAAATAACTTCTGCTCAAGTGGTCCAGCAGTTTGCTTTCAACCTTCTGATTAAAAGCAAATCCCAGTCTGGAGCCACCCCAGCGTAGCCTCTCCAAAAGCTCTGTAAACACAATTCCATTTAAAACAAAACTCTCCAAGGGAATTTTATAAAAATTGCTTTAGTGATGTTAAAAAAAAAGCTCTTATAATTTCATTGAGACAAAACAATGAGCAGTCCACATGTAGGCGGATCCAAAAGGTCTATTGACACAACTCCGTTTGTTAAAAAATTCTGCCCGTCTTTTTTTCGTGTTTTTGGTTATAAATGAATCAAAATGAATTAAATAAAAACTGTATATTACTGAAATTTAACAAATGTAAGAAATATAGAAGTAAATCTAGAAATAAGCCTGAAACTCCAGAGCAGTTGCAAGATCCACGCTACTCTCAGTCCACCATTTTCAATCATTTTATTTCTAAAGCAGTATCACTGGACTCAAAACATCAACTCTACTTTCTGTTCACTGATGCTGCCAGACCTGCTGAGTTTTTATAGCAATTTCTGTTTTTGTCTCTGCCATCCTTACTTGGGCTGGTCTACATGAAGGGCACAGGACAGACCTGGCTGCCCCATCTGCATTCAATAATGGGGTTCACTGTGTTAGGTCAGTGGAAGCGAGTGTGGGCTAGTGAGGACAGGTCAGGGACTGTGTGAGGAAATAACACTCGGCCCCATGATTTCTGTTCCTAGCCCTACCTACACATGACTGCAGACCCACCAAATTATGTTTGCCTTCTGGGTAAAGAATCATCTATGATGCTGGGGACCTCTAGAGAAGACTGAGTTCGATGATCACTCAGCACTTCTGAGTCAAATTATTTGTGAATGCTTCAGCCCTGTCTTTTGCACCGATGAGCTGAGCTCCCCCTCATTGTGGATGGGGATATTTGTGGAGACTCATTCTCCTGTTGGTTGATTAATTGTCCTCAATTATTCACAACTGCAAGTGGCAGGTCTGCTGAACTTACGTCTGATGCACTGGCAGTGGAATCACTTATCGCACGCTGTTTATGCTGTTTGACATGGAAGTAGCCCCGTTTTGTAGCTGGCATCTCATTTTCAGGTTTGTTGATGATGTTCCTGATATGCCTCCCACATTGTTCATTGAACCAGTGTTGGTGGCTTGACTTGATATTAATGGTTGAGTTGGGAAAAGTTGCCAGGGCGTGAGTTTACAGATTGTATTGGAGCCCCATTCTTTTTCTTAATTCATTCATGGGACGAGGGCATTGCTAGCTAAACAGCACTTATTCTCCATTCCTAATAGCCCAGAGGGCAGTTAAGAGTCTACCATATTGTTGTGGGTCCGGAGTCACATGTAGGCCAGACCAAGTAAGAATGGCACATTCCTTCCTTGAATGATATTAGGGAAACAGATGGTTTTTTCCAACAATTCACAACAGATTCACAGTCATCATTAGACTCTTAACTCCATATATTTATTGAATTTAAATTTCACCATCTGCTGTGGCAGGATTTGAACCCAGGTCCCCAGAATATTATCTGCATCTCTGGATTAACAGTCCATCAGTACAGCAGAATTATTGAGGAGCAATTGCTTCCCCAATAATTCTGCTTTACTGATGGTCCATAGTGCCCCATGGATCCCAGTCTTGAGTTGCTAGATCTGTTCAAAATCTGTCCCATTTACCACAGGGCCAGTGCCATAAATGACGGGGATGTAACTCAATGTGAAGTTGGGAGTTTGCCTCCACAACGACTGTATGGTGGTCAGTCCTCACAATCCTGAGATTGCTGAGAAGAAGGTCAGGCTTTTCTCTCTTGTTTGTTCCTTGACTACCTGCACACAGACCCAGTCCAGCAGCTACATCATTCAAGACTGCACCAGTTCAGCCAGTAGTGAATTATTGAGTGTGTCTTGATGTGGGACATTAAATTTCTGACCCAGAGTGCATTCTATGCACTTGTTGACATCAGTGCTTCCTTCAAGTGGTGATCGAAATGACCATGAGACTGGGAGTGGGAGGATTGTGGCAGTAGGTAGTAATCAGGAGATTTCCTTGGTCATGTTTGACCTAATGCTAAGACTTCATGATAATTTTTTGAGTTAAGAAAATTCTGCCTGGCAACTGCCGTCTGATTTGTAGAACTGCAACTGTTACAAAACTGTAAGTGCCAGGAGCCCCTGAAAGTGGAAAGTGGAGAGTAGCTACAGAAAGAAAACAGCCAACTGTCCATCTCTCCCATCACCATAGAGAAATGCACAGAAAACCCGAGCAAGCTGAAAGGATATAATTCACATGATCAAAGATATATGTTCACCTGATTGACCATTGAATTTGAAGGGTGACCATCATTGTACAGGGAGCAGTATCTCACCACTGCAAAAAAAATCACAAGGACTGTGAAAGAGAAAGATCTTTCCATCTTCTTTTCTGGACTTTGAATTTCAGAGTTTTGTTTACCCTGTGTATATTCTCTATTCACTCATGGGAGAAATATAAACTGTTTATCTTTTCTCTGTCTTAATTGTGTGTGTGCGTGTGTGTGCGTGTGTGTGTCTATATATGGGTGAGTGTGCATGTGGTTTTGAAGGGGTACAGTTAAGGTGCATTAATTAGGGATATTTTCTTTTCACCACTTTCATTACTGGGAATATTGATTTATGGAATTATTTTCACTGTTACTGAAGATTCCTGATGTGGTTTTCTTCTGTCCTGAGTAGCAGTCTGTCAGGGGTGATCTCATTGGGTTTGTTGTACGTTTGTACAGTTCCTGATGATGTGTGGAGCAACAGGACATGGTTATTGGCACACTATTCGCTGTTCAGACATAACATGACTCATTAATTTGGAGTTTTTTGAAGGAGTGACAAAGATGACTGAAGAATGGAGAGCAGTGGATGTGGCGTAAATGGACTTCAGTAAGGCATTTGAAAATTTCCACATGATAGACTGGTTAGAAAGATTAGATCACATGGAATACAGGGGGAACCAGCCATTTGGATACATTACTGGCTTGATGATATTAGACAGAGGGTGGTGAAGCAGGATTGCTTTTCGGACTCAAGGCCTGTTTCCGGCGGTGTGCCGCAAGGATCGGTGCTTGATCCATTGCTTATTGTCATTTACCTAAATGATGTGGATGTGAATAAAGTCAGTATGGTTGATATGTTTGCAGATGACACCAATATTGGTGGTGTAGTGAGCAACGAAGAAGGTTATCTCACAGTACAATGGGACATTGATCAGACAGGCCAATGTGCTGAGAAATGGCAGATGGAGTTTAATTTAAATCGATGTGAGGCACTGCATTTTGGAAATGCAAATCATTGCAGCACTTATATACTTAATGATAAGGTCCTGTGGACTGTTACCAAACAAAAAGGCCTTGGAGTGCAGGGTCATAGTTCTTTGAAAGTGGAGTACAGGGTAGTGAAGAAGGCATTTGGAATGCTCGTCTTTAATGGTTAGTGCACTGAGTAAAGGAGTTGGTTGGTAATGTTGCTAACATACAGGACACTGGTTAGGCCACTTTTGGAATACTGCATTCACTTCTGGTCTCCCTGCTCTTGGAAAGATTTTGAGAAACTCAAAAGGACTCAGAAAAAAATTACAAGCATGTTGCCAGGGTTAGAGGGATTGAGCTATAGGGAGAGGCTGAACAGGCTAGGGCTATTTTCCCTGCAGCGTCAGAGTCTGAGGAGTGACCTTATAGGAGTTTATAAAATCATGAGGGCCTTGGATAGGGTGAATAGCCAAGGTCTTTTGCCCAGGGTAGGGAAGTCCACAACTAGAGGGCATAGGTTTAGGGTGGGAAGGGAAAGATTTATAAGGGACCTCAGGGACAACTTTTTCATGCAGAAGGTGGTGCGTGTATGGAATGAACTGCCAGAGGAAGTGATGGAGGCTGGTACAATTGCAACATTTAAAAGGCATTGGGATGGTATATGAACAGGAAGGCTTTCAAGGGATATAGGCCAAATGCTGGCAAATGGGATGAGAATAATTTAGGCTATCTGATCGGCATGGACAAGTTAGACTGAAGGGCCTGTTTCCATGCTCTACATCGCTATGACTCTGTGACTCTATAACCGTCCTTTTACATTTTGTAATGGTTTTGTGCAACTCAGTGTCTCCCTTGGTCATTTCTGAAGGTATTTTAGAGTCAAATCTGTTGCTGTGGGACTGGAGTCACATGTAGGCTAGACAGGATAAGGATGGTATTTCCCTTCCCTAAAGAACATCAGTGAACCAAATGGATTTTTTCCAACAATTGATGATGGTTTCATGGATACCATTAGACTAGTGTTTAATGTTTTAGCGAAGATCTGTAGCTCGGGTTGTGGCTGGAGTTTTAGGCTGGTTCACCGAGCTGCCTGGTTTTCATGCAAACATTTTGTTCCCCTTCTAGGTGACACCTTCAGTGCTGTCCAGCCTCCATTGAAGTGCTGTCGTTCTGATCCGTTCTGAATTTATATGGTGCGGTCTGTCATAGTATGTAGTTCTGTTTCCAGAAGAACTGTAGATGCTGTAAGTCAGGAACAAAAACACAAGTTGCTGGAAAAGCTCAGCAGGTCTAGCAGCATCCGTGACGAAACAGTCACAGTGAATGTTTTCGGTCGGGAGTTCTGAGGGTCACCAGACCCAAAACGTTAACTCCGATTTTTTCTTCACAGCTGCTGCAAGACCTGATGAGCTTTTCCAGCAACTTCTGTTTTAGTTTTGTTTCTGGTTTTGCTATGTAGTGGTACGTAGATGAGGTGTTTTTTTATGGCATCAGCAGCTGAAAAACCAGGCTTCCAGGAATTCTTGTGCTTGTCTTTGTTTTGCTTGTCCTAGTACTGTTACATTGTTTCTGATGAAGGGTCTGGGCCTGAAACGTCAAGCTTTCCTGCCCCTATGATGCTGCTTGGCCTGCTGTGTTCATCCAGCTCTACACCTTGTTTTCTTAGACATGAGGGAGAGTTGGTCGTGTCATTTTGCTGCGAATTGGTGTTCATGTAACCTGGTGGCGAGTTTCCTGCCTGTCTGTCCTGTGTATTGCTTCTTGCAGTTGCTGCATGGTATTTTTTTTGGAAGTCACATTTGTCCTGCTCATTGCGGATACGGGGTCTTTTGTCTTTGAGAGTAGCTGGCGAAGTGCAGCTGTTGGTTTGTGTGCTATCGTTATTCCAAGAGGTCGTAGGAGTCTTGTAGTCAGTTCTGATGTGTTTCTGATATAGAGTAGAGTGGCCAGTGTGTTGGGATATACAGTGTCTTCTTGGTGCTGTTTATTTGCCAGGCATCGGCAGATGAAACTGTTAGGATACCCATTGTTTGCAAAGATTTTGTATAGGTGTTCCTCTTTGTTTTCGTGCAGCTCCGGGGTGTTGCAGTGTGTTCTCGCTCATTTAAACAGAGTCTTGACACAGCTCTGTTTGTGGACACTGGGTTGGTTACTGTTGTAATTCAGGATTTGGTCTGTATGTGTAGTCTCTCTGCATACACTGGTAAGGATTTCATCGTTGTTCATTCGTTCCACCATAAAATCTAGAAACAGGAGTTGATTGTTGTTCTCCTCTTCCCTGGTGAACTTGATCACAGTGAATATTCTGTTAATGAGGTCAGAGGTAGTAAGAACTGTTGGTGCTGGGGTCAGAGATAGCACAGCGTGGAGCTGGAGTAACACAGCAGGCCAGGCAGCATCAGAGGAGCAGGAAAACTGATGAAAGCTGATGTTAATGAGGTGGTGTGTTTCTTCTAATTTTGTTCATTTAATGATCACAGAAGTATTGTCCACGTACCTGACCCATAGTTTAAGCTGGATCTGGGGGAGGGCTGTGTGTTCAAGTCTTTGCATAACTGCTTCCGCTATGAGACCCGAGATGGGTGAATCCATCAGTGTCCCATTAATTTGTCCATCTAACTGGGCGTCGAAGACAAAGTGCACTGTAAGAGATAGGTGTAATTCAGCATATTGTCCTTGCTGCTGGTTTCATTGGAGGTCTGTGTTTTCGGATTGTCTAATAATGTGGCAGGTGTGTCCATTGCTAGTGCCATGTCGATAGCGATGAATAGCGCTGTAACGTTGAAGGAGACCATCATTTCATTCTTGTCGATTTTTATGTTTCTGATGTTATTCAGAAATTCCTGTGCGGAGTGAATGGACTGACTGTATCCATTAGGGATGTATTTCAGTCTATATTGCAGCTCCTTGGCTAGAGTGTGTGTCAGTGTGTCTGGCAAGGAAACTATGGGCATGAGGGTTTGTGCACCTTGGGTTGTCTGTAGAATTGCGGGATGTTTGAACTACAGGGTTTCATTGAGAGGAAGTCTGTTCTTGTTATTTGGCCTGTCGACTGGAATTTCTTTAGTGTATAGGTCATCCTGTTCTCTAATTGTGAGATTAGAAATACATCGGAACTGACTACAAGACTCCTACGACCTCTTGGATTAATGATAGCACTCAAACCAACAGCTGCACTTTGCCAGCTAATCTCAAAGATGAAAAACCCCATACCCACAATTAACGGGACAAATGTGATATACAAAATACCCATTCAGTAACTGCGAGAAGCAATACAGCAGGAAACTCACCACCAGGATACATGAACACCAACTCGCAGCAAAATGGCACGACCAACTCTCCCTCATTTCTATTCACTCCGACAAAGAAGGTCATCAGTTTAACTGGAACAATGTAACAGTACTAGGACAAAAAAACAAAGAAAAGAATGAGAATTCCTGGAAGCCTGGTTTTCAACCGCAGATGCCAAGAACAAACATTTTGAAATAGACCTCATCTACGTACCACTACATAGCAAAACCGGCACCAGAAGTAGCCACCATGACAGACTGGGCCATATCAATTCAGAACGGAACAGAATAACTGCACTTCAACGAAAGCTAGACAACACTGATGTGATGCTGGTCATATTACTGATTGGACTGTTAGTATAAAGTAACTAGAATGGTTCCAGAGAAGAAAGACCTCAGTTCTTTGGAAGAACTGGTGTTGCTTTTAGAGCAGTGAAGATTCAGGGGAGATTTGATTGAGCCGTGTCAATTCAAGAAGACTGTTTCTAAAGAAAGTCATGAGAAACTATTTCCAGTGGCGGGACAGTCAGTGAGTAAATGTACAGATAAAGATGATTGAGAAAAGAACCAGAGGTCACATGACAGAGGCAATGCACAGAATTAGGAAAGAACACGGAGAGTGTGACTAATTTCAAACGGCTGGCACAGGCACAATGGGATGAGGGGCCTCCTTTTGTCATGTATGATGCTACCAAACAGGAAGCAGATTTTACCTATTTTGCTGCCACATTGGAATGACATTCCACAGGAGACATGTGTGACACAAGAGATATTAATGTGACTTGGACCTGTCAGAGACTGTAACATATTATTGGTGCGCTCTGAGCCTCAGAATCATTTGTATTTAACAAGGTGATTGCAAATTGTAACATTTTAAATTATCCTGCAAGATGTCCAAAGGCTCATAAGCTGCAACATGTCGTCTTTTGAGTTGAAGAAGTCCCAAACACACAGATGCAATGAAATGTTTCAAAAATAAAAAAAAAGCTTCTGAAGATTGTCTTTTTGGAAGAACAGGGAAAGTGTCCAAATGCCATTCAGTGTCCGAACTGTGGCAACAGAGTCAACTTCATTCTTGTTCATGATTACAGATACATGGGATCACCATCACCTGCAAGTTCCCCTTCATTCCAGTCACCATCCTAACTCGGAAATATATCCTTGTTCCTTCAGTGTCACTTGGTCACAATCCTGCAATTCCATCCCAAACAGCATTGTGGGTCCACCAACATTTACATGGGCTGGTGATGAAGACAAGGACTTTTTGCTGACTTGTGGAGAGCCAATGTTGTCATACAATCACTGCCATAGTTTCTAGAAGGTTGAGCTGTCTCTGCTGATCCAGAGTTGGATCTCTCTTCCCCAGTGGACATTGAAAACCAGAGTCCCTTCGTGGTCGCCTATGGACTGTTCTCAGACTTGCAGTGATGGACAGAGCCAGTGATCTCAGCCTTGGGCACCCTTTTGAGGGAGGTGCCTCCCAAGATATCGAGTGTGCTAATTGTATTCCAGAGTTTTAACATATACGGGAGGTAGAATATTTAACTGATGGGTGATTTGAGTTTTGTTTTGGCAACACTCAAGCAGTAGTCAAGTGTCTTTTTGCAAGTTTGAAGAGGTCAAGGGTGGTTTGCTAGTCTGGTGCAGAATGCAAAACCAACAGTGAAGTTCTCAGTGCATACTGTATCTCATGTCTGTTTGTTGTGGTCATGTTATTTTGGCACGGATGAGTCTGAGGTTGAAGAGATTTCTATCTTGGTAATATCTAATCCTGACACCAGAGGACACAGTCACTGTTTGGTAGACTATAGATAATGTGGAGCTGTCACACAGCGTTGCTTGACTCTGATCCTGATCAGTGAAGACATCTGTTTCAGAAGCAGTCATGTCATCACAAAGCAGTTGCAGGATTGTTCCATCAAGTGATTTACTAAGTTATCTGCTTTGGTCAGGTTGAGAAATGTAATAAAGAGTTTCTTGTGTTGTGCTTGACATTTTACTTGGATTTGTCTAACAACAAAGACCATGTAAGCTGTTCCACTGGAAGATTTAAAGCCGAAGTGTGTCTTTGGAAGATTTCCACAGCCACAAGGAGTAAGAGAGTCAGGAGAGTGTGTATCTGGACTTTCCCCACTAGGGACAAGATGCTCCACCAATCAATAGGATCATGTCTGGTCTAGTAGTTCAACACCACTTTCCTGCACTATCCCCATACCTCTCAATGTTTTTAATGTCTGGAAATTTACCATTTAATTCGTGAAGATACTCAATGACTAAGCTTTCACAGCTCTCTGGCTAGAGATTTCTCAAGATTCACCTCCTTTGCGACAATAAATTCCCTCTCATCTCAGTCCTAAACAGCCTCTCCCTTAAGGGTCTATCCTTCATTCTGAGGCTGTGTTCCCTGGTTCAAGACAGTGTATCAACACTGTCAATCCCTGTAAGGATGTGATCTGATTGAAAGATCACCTCCTGTTCTTCTGATTTGTGTAGAAAAAAGGCTCAGTCTACTTAATCTCGCTTCAAAGGACAATCATTCCATCCCTGGGATTAGTTTAGTTAATCTTTGTTACACTCCCTCTTTAACAAAAACAAAGTTGCTGGAAAAGCTCAGCAGGTCTGGCAGCATCTGTAAAGGAAAAAGCAGCTAAATTTTCGGGTCCAGTGACCTTTCCTCAGACCCTTCCTCTTTAACAAGTAGACATTGTCGTAGATGTGGAAATCAGATCTGTTCACCAGATTCCAGATGGGGTCTCACCAAGGCTCTATATAATTGCAGAGAGATGTCAGGAATTAAGGGAGGGCCACACCAAGAGTGAAGGAAGGCCTGAACCAAGAGTGAGGGGAGGCTGAACCATTTGTGAGGGGAGGAAGCTACCTCAGGAGCGAAGGGAATCTGCAAGGGAAGTGAGGGGAACTCTGCACCAGGAATGAAGGAGTCGGGGGGGCTACACCAGGAACAAAGAACAGTGCAGCGCAGGAAAAGGTCTTTTGACCCATCGAGTCTGTGACGACACACGATGCCTTTCTGAACTGTCGAATCCCTCTATTCCCTGCCTATTTGTGTATCTGTCAAGATGCTTCTTAAATGTTGCCATTGTTTCCGCCTCCATTACCACCTCTGGCAGCACATTCCAAGCACTTAGCAGCCTCCATGTAAAAATATTTTCATCCCACATTTCCTCCAAACTTTTCCATTTTTACGATATATATATATGTCCCCTAGTAATCGACATGTCTATCCTGGGTGAAAGACTCTGATCATTCATTCTAACCATACCTCCCATAATTTTGTAAACTTCTGTCAGGTCACCCCTCAGCCTCTTCAAGTGAAAGCAGACTGAGTTGGTCCACTCTCTCCACATAGATAAACCAGGCAAACACCTGATAAATCTTTTCTGTCTCCTCTCCAAAGCCTCCATGTCCTTCTGGTAGTTTGGCGACCAGTCCTGGACACAGTGTTCCAAATGTGGCCAAACGAACTTTCTATACAGCTGCAACATGACTTGTCAACTTTGAACAAAAACCAAAAGAACTGCGGACGCTGTAAATCAGGAACCTAAACAAAGTTGCTGGAAAAGCTCAGCAAGTCTGGCAGCATCTGTGAAAGAAAAAAATAGAGTTCTGAGGCAGGGTCACCGGACCTGAAATGTTAACTCTGATTTTAACTTCACAGATGCTGCCAGACCTGCTGAGATTTTCCAGCAGCTTTGATTTTGTAGCCAATCTTGAAACTCTGTGTCCCAAAGGCAAGCAAGTCGTATGCCTTCTTGACCACTTTACCCACTGGAGTTGGCACTTTCCGATCTCTTTATCTTAATGCTTCTAAGGATTCTGCCATTTACTGTACACTTCCCTCTTGCATTAGACCTTCCAAAATGCATTACCTCATACTAGTCTAGATTAAATTTTATCTGCCATTTCTCCGGCCAAGTCTCCAGCCTATCTATATTCTTCTGTATCCTCTGGCAATCTTCCTCACTGTCCACAACTTCCCCAATCTTTGTGTCATTTGCAATCTTATTAATCACACCATCTACATTATCCTTCAAAATATTTACATAAATACTAAACAATAGAGTCCCAGTACTGATTCCTGCAGGACACCACTGCCTACAGATCTCAAGTCACAGAAACACCCTTCCACCTCTACTCTCTGTCTCTATGACTCAGCCAATTCTGTATCCATCTTACCATCCCTCACGGATTGACGTGATTTCAACTTCCATATCAGCCTGCCATGAAGCACCTTGTCAAAGGCCTTATGAGAGTCCATGTTGACAACATCTACTCCCCTGCCCCCAACAATCATCAAACTTTCCCAAAAACTGAATCAAGTTTGTGAGACATGAGCTCCCCACACAACACCATGCCGGCTATTATAAATAAGTCCATATTTTTAAAAATGTGAGTAAATCCTGTCCCTAATAATCTTCTCCAATAATTTCCCTACCACTGATATAAGGATCACCAGCCTGTAAGTTCCTGGATTACCTCTGTTGCCGTTAAACAAAAGAACAATTTTGGCAATTCTCCAGTGCTCTGGGACCTCTCCTGTGGCTAAACAGAATACAAAGATTTTGTACAAGGCCCCAGCAATTTCCTTCCTCACCTCCAGGAGTGAGGGGAGGCAAACCTCTGTTTCTTTATATTGAAATATCTGTTTCTGTACTCTCCATTTACTAAAATAAAATTAAAATCATCCTGTACAATGTTTCTGAATGCAGACTTCCGGCAGTGTAATCTTTGACAGCGTCTGCAGTTCTTTTGGTTTCAAGTAGTGTGATCTTTGAGACTGACAGTTGCTTTCCATCACTTATTGATGACATTGGCTTCCTCTTTGAGCATGTGGCACCTTGCAGCCCTGTATAAACCTGCTCGCTGACAACCCCTCTCATTCTTTAATAACTACTGTACCTTAAACCAGTGTCCTTTTGCAGGACTGAAGTCACATGTAGTCCAGAACAGGTATACTTTGGGATGTAGTGAATAAGGAAATAGTCAAAAATCACCAGGTTATGGTCCAAAAGGTTTATTTGAAATTACAGCTTTCGGAGAGCCGCTCCTTTGTCATTTGCAGTGAGATGTTCTGAATGCTTGTGATTTCAAATAAACTTGTTGGACTAGGACCTGGTGTTGTCTGATTTTTGGCTTTGTCCACCCCAGTGTGGTACTGGAATCTCCACATCAAAGAAGGAAACAGGGAGAGTGGAGGGCTAAAGAGTGGGACCAACAAACCCGGTGAACCCTGAATATCAAGGAATACATAGCATTGGATTAAGAGGAAAAGGGATGCTTATGGCAGATGCTGAGAGGTCGGAACAGTGGGAGTTTCTGGAGGATTATAGAATGTGAAAGTGGGAATTTAATAGGGAGATTAGGAGAGCTAAAAGGAGATATGAAAGTATACTGGCAGATAACATAAAGAAAAATTCTAAGTTATTTTAATGGTGCACTAAGGGTAAAAAGTCCATGGTCATAATTTGTGCTTTCGACCCAGAGGATGTCGGTCATGTTCTAAATGAATACTTTATGTTGGTGTTCACTGGTAAGAGGGATGATTTGGGTGTACATATCCGGGAGATGGTCTGTGATATAATTAAATTTGCGTAGTCAGAGAGGAGCTTAAACATAGGCCAGTTTAAACATAAAAACATAGAAGATAGGAGCATGAGGAGGCCATTTGGCCCTTTAAGAATGCTTCGCCATTCTTCATAATCCTGGCTATTATAAATAAGTCCTACTCAATAGCCTAACCCTGCTTTCTCCCCATAACATTTGATCCCATTTGCCCCAAGTGCTATATCGAATCACCTCTTGAATATGTTCAATGTTTTGGCGTCAACCACTTCCTGTGGTAATGAATTCCACAGGCTTAGTACTCTTTGGCAGGCAGTCACTAGTGGGGTGCCGCAGGGATCAGTGCTAGGACCCCAGCTATTCACAATATATATTAATGATTTGAATGAAGGAACAAAATGTAACATCTTCAAGTTTGCAGATAATAACAAATTGGCTTGGAAGGTGAACTGTGACAAGGATACAGAGATCCTTCAGCATGATCTCGACACGTTGGGTGAGTGGGCAAATCAACAGCATATGCAGTATAATTTGGATAAATGTGAGGTTATTCACTTTGGAAGCAAAAACAAGAAGACAGATTACCGCCTGAATGGCTGTAAATTGGGAGAGGGGAGTGTGCAGCGGGACCTGGGAGTCCTTGTGCACCAGTTGCTGAAGGTAAGCATGCAGGTGCAGCCAGTGGTAAAGAAGGCAAATGGGACGTTGGCCTTCATTGCGAGAGGTTTTGAGTACAGGAGCAGGGCTGCGTTGTTGCAGTTTCTACAGGGTCTTGGTGAGACCACACCTGGAATATTGTGTGCAGTTTTGGTCTCCTTTTCTGAGAAAAGATGCTGTTGCTCTTGAGGGAATGCAGCAAAGGTTTACCAGGCTAATTCCAGGGACGGCGGGTCTGGCATGCGAGGAGAGATTGACTAGGTTAAGATTGTTTTTGATAGAGTTCAGACATAGATAAATATCCAGGGCAGGATGAAATGTACCTCAGGTTGTTAAGTGAGGCAAGGGAGGAAATATCAGGAGCACTAGCAATAAGTTTTCACTTCCTTTCTGACTACAAGAGAGGTACAAGAGGATGGGAGGACAACCGGTGTGGTACCATTGTTCAAGAAGTGAGAAAGGTATGAACTGGGAATCTTCAGGCTAGTCAGTGTAAACTTGATGGTGTGGAAACTATAGGAAGCAGTTCTCAGGGACAGAATGAATCTGCATATGAAGAGGCAGGGGTCAATCATGAACATGGTTTTGTTCAGGAGAAGTTATGTCTTAACAACTTCACTGAATCTTTTGAAGAGGTGATCAGATGTGTAGATGAGGGCAATGCATTTGATGTCATCTTTTTAAGGCAAAGGTAGATAGATTTTTGAACAGTAAAGGAATTAAAGGTTATGGTGAGTGGGTTAGTAGAGCTGAGTCCTTGAAGAGATCAGCCATGATCTTATTGAATGGCAGAGCAGGCTCGAGTAGCCAGATGGTCTACTCCTGGACCTGTTTCTTATGTTCTTACACCTTCTTGGACTTCAGCAAGGCTTTTGATCAGGTCCCAAGTGGGAGATTGTTAGCAAAGGTGAGAGCCTATGGGATCCAAGGGAATTTTGCAATTTAAATCCACAATTAGCTGACTGGCAGGAAACAGAGTGAGATGGTCAAGGGGCATTGTTGTGACTGGAAATCTGTGTCTAGTGGGATCCCACAGGGGTCAGTGATGGTGCCCTTGCTATTTGTACTTTATAGAATTGAGTTAGACTTAAATGACGGACCGTTGATCAGTGGGTTCCCAGATGATAAACAAATAGTTGGGGTGGTAAATAGTGAGGGGGATAGCCCAAGACTACAGGAGGCTGTCAGATGGCCCGATCAGTGGTAAATAAAATTCAATCTGGATAATTGGGAGGTGATATACTTGGGCAGGACAAAGAAGGGAAAGGAAGGTGTAACAAACAGTTGGACCCTCGGAAATACCAAGGATCAGAGGGACCTTGGTGTGCATCTACATCATTCCCCTTCAGGTATCAGGGCAGTTGGATAACATGGTTAAAAAGCCATATGGGATACTTCCATTTTTTTAGTTGAAGCAAAGGGTTTAAGTAGGAGCAGGAAGGTTCTGCTGGAACTGCATGAAAAATTGGTTAGACCACAGCTGGAGAATTGTGTGCAGTTCAGGAATCCACATCATAGGAGAGATCTGGAGAGGGTGCAGAGGAGATTTGCCAGGATGTCACCTGGTTTGGAGAGTTTCAATTATGAAGAGAGATTGGATAGATTGCTTTTTCTCAGGGAAGAGGAGGTTGCGGGGGGACATGATTGAGATGCATAAACTTATGAGGGGCATAGATAGGTTCGACATGAAGATGTTTTCCCCCTGATGGAGTGTGGGGCATTAATTTGAGGTAAGGGGCAGGAAGTATATTTTCATTAATTCATGAGATATTTGTGTCACTGGCTGGGCAGCATTCATTGCCCATCTCTTGTTGACCTCTTGAGAAATTGTTGGTGAGCTGCCTTTTTGAAGTGCTGCGGGAGATGTGTTGTAGGTAGACCCGCAATGCCTTCAGGGACAGAATACCAGGATTTTGACCCGACGACAGTGAAGGTACGAGAATATATTTCCAAGTCAGGATGGTAAGACCCTTGGAGGGAAACTCATAAGGGCCGTATTCCCGTTTATCTGCTGGCATTGCATTTTTAGATGGAGGTGGTTGCGGGTTTGTAAGGTGCTGTCTGAGGATTGTTGATAAATTTAAACTTGTACACTTACAACCCATTGAGACGACTTCCTACCTCCAATTCTTGCTCCTCCATACCCCTTATAGTAAATATAAACTCACCATTATCCCAGAGAGCATAGTGTTGTTCTCTCATTATAGAGAGATGGCCGATGTTGGCTTAACTGGAATGGAATAGCAACGTCTCTGGTGCCTAACTTTTAATCTGCAAGAGTCTGAGAATCCCATCTGAACCTCTCCAACTCTCTTTACACCTTTTTAAGTCGCTCCTTAAGGCATGCCCATTGGGGGACCACACGTCCAAAAAACTCAGAATACAGTTTGATGTCTGATTCGAATGAAACCCGTCGACCATTTTCCGGTGGTAAAGCTATGATGTTTGCACAGAATTGTGTCTTATTGTAAGATCCTTTGATTCTGGAGAAAGAAAGCTGATGAAGTAAGGCAGTTTCAGAGTGGATACCGTTTGTATTACAGCTCAGCCTGATTCCTGTACTTAAGAAACATCATGTTTGTTAGAAAGAGGAAAGGTAAGTAGCTACAAATGTTTTTTCCATATTGTGATGTTTCTAAACATTTAAAATATATCCTCCTCACCAACAGGTTATTCTCTTTCAGTTCAAGATGGCAAGACTGTCTCAGTTGCTGATTCAGCAGAGAGTGAACCAGTTTTTATCCTTTCAAAATCCTAATCGTAATCCTTTCCCCTTTCCCAGCCCTTGGAGCCCATTCTCCCATATGTAGAACAGTGCCATTTGGGGCTGGGTGGAGCATGCAGTTTTGATCACATCAACTTCAAGTCCCATCCCCTCACTGCAATGCTGCTGTCATTGGCAGTCGAACTGTTCATCTTCATTGGGGTGTTGCCTTACTGCACCAATCAGAAAGCAAACAGACTCTTCACTATTCCATTGGATGATAGTTGACTGTCAGTCAAGCAGTTTGTCTCACTCTTTCAATGTAACATGGTCAGAAGAGAATGAGGGGAAAAATGTACAACTGTTGGAATAAATATTTCTCTTTCCTGTCATTGCCCTGACAACGAAGGGACTGATGTTTGGGGAAAACGTGCCCCTTTTCTGTAATTACCCTCAAACTGAAATTATAACTACAATCAGCTCTGATTTCTGTATCTTTCTAGCAGATGTAACCTATGCAGCTGTTGTGAGCACACTTAAGGAGTGAGCGTTCACAGAAAGTACTGAATCTGTGCAACCGAGCTGTACTATTTCCCAGAACAAATTCAAGGAACATCATGGGATTCACCAATGCCTAAACTTGACGTTATTCTTCACATATGTTTTTTATTGTGGACTGAAATGCATCAGTATTGTTGGAAATCCAAAGATTGCTGAAGGATTGCTGGATGTTTCTGAAAGCAAGTAACTTGACCCACATTTTAAATCCTGTTTACACAGCTGCTGGGTCAAATAGTAGTAGAAGAAGGTGCAGATGAGTTGGAGACAATGGCGTGTACAAATAGAGATTAGGCCAGCAAGAAGTAGCTGATTGGTCTGTGGACTAATGACCAGTATTCAGTGACAAAGATGTTTTTGTTGCCAACAACAATGTGATTGGTTCCCAGATAACTGAACAGCTTGTGGATGTGATCAAAATAGGGTGATGTCACCCGACCTCCATCAGCTCTGCTCCCTGCAGTAAAATCTACTTTCAATCTGAGGAAAACCATCTTATTCTCTTTCCGTTCAGCAGTGGCAGGAAGCTCTGAACTCTGATTAGTGTCAGACCTTTGAAAAGCCACCCAGTGTCTCTTCTGTGGAGGTGCTGGTTTTGGACTGGGGTGGACAAAGTCAGAATTCATAATTCACCTGATGAAGGAGCAGTGCTTCGAAAGCTTGTGATTTCAAATAAACCTGGTGTCATGTGACTTATGACTATTTTAACCCAATGACAGCATCCAGAGAAGCGGCTTTCTGATCTGCACAAGAATCATCTCAGCAAATCCTGTGAACAGGGACCACTGAAACTGCTCTTCGTGTCTTCCTGCCACCTCAAGACCAATGATAATGGGTACTGCAGATGCTGGAGAATCTGTGACAACAAGGTGTGGAGCTGGATGAACACAGCAGGCCAAGTAGCATCATAGGAGCAGGAAAGCTTGAGGTTTCGTGCCTAGACCCTTCATCAGAAAAATTCTGATAGCTTTGCTGGCCAGGCATTTATTGCCCATCCCTAATTGCCCAGAGGGAAGTTCACAGTCAACCAGATTGCTGTGTGTCTGGAGACCCATGTAGACCAGACCAGGTAAGGATGGCAGATTCCTTCCCTAATGGACATTGGTGAACCAGATGGGATTTTCCCACAATTGGCATTGGATTCACGGTCATCATTAGATTCTTAATTCCACATATTTATTGAATTCAAATTCCACCATCTGACATGGCAGGATTCAAAATCAGGTTCCCAGAAATTTTTCTGAGTGTCTGGATTAACGGTCCACTAGGCCATTGCCTCCCCTAATCCCCTGGTTCAGGGATAAAAATTGACCACAACATCAGGTAGAACTTTGAATCTTGGTCACTGGTTCATTGTCACAGCTACCACTGCGAACACTATGGGTGTCATCTCAGAGAGGCCTGAGTGATGAGCCAAGATCAAATTTAAGGTGGAATCCGACGAGAAGTGCGCAAAGGTCTATCTCGATATCGGGAGCATCTCGTTGCACCCTTTATGGATTTGCTGAGCAGAGAGGCAGGTCTCTCAGTAGGCAGCAGGAACTTGTTAATTAAGGGGGCATTATAACTTTATAAATGTCTTATCACTGCCCGAACCTGCCTGATTAGCATTCGGCCTCCTGTCTTACCAAACATGCTGAGCAAATTAGACATCACCGTTTCTCGACATGGAGACCAGAGCAGGTACCTGGACACTTCAGCTCAACGCTGGCCGTGAGGTGCCTCCATATTGCTCAGCACCAAACAGCATCTCAGGGCACGGTCCAAGGCCATCATCTGCACAAACCCAACGTCCACAGACATTGGCATCCCGACACTTTCTAACCCCTAGCCACCTACGTGATAGCTCTCCGATACATTGCCAGGTCACTTTGGAAGCACAGACCTGCACTGGGGACAATTAGCATTGAAAGGTTGCTGCAGGGACACTTTGTGCAGAGGGACAGGCACCCAGCTCTCAGATTGGATCTGGCTGCCTCTCAGGGCCCACACACCAGGCCCTTGTCATCACATGGGCTGCTACCACAAATAGCCCATTATCGGTCACTAATGGTCCCCATTAGCACGTATTCATTTTCCTAGGTGACCCTTTATATTTGGTTCCTCTATATGTATGTGTGTGTGTGTGTGTGTGTGTGTGTGTGTGTGTGTGTGTGTGTGTGTGAGTGTGTGTGAGAGAGAGAGAGAAAGACAGAGAGATTGCTCATGAAGGGTCACCAGTTCTGCTTTCTCTCCACAGATACTGCCAGACCTGTTGAGGTTTTAGAGCAGTTTCTGTTTCTGATTTCCAGCATCCGCAGATCTTTGGTTTTTGTTTGTACCTTATGGCTGCTCACTTCCTTTCTTTGCACTTGCTTAGTTAGCAATGACCTACATGCTCATAGTATTGATTCGTTCCCTTGCCTTAAGTTACCAGATCATACTGTGCCTTGCCAGACCATGTTGTGCTGTGCTGTGCCAGGCCAGCTGTGCGGTGCTGTATTGTGCAGGCAATGCCTGTCAATGCATTGCTGCTTCAGCCAGAGTCGAAGGCTCTCAGTCCAGTTGCATGTACATGCTCTCCAGCACAGGTACACAGACAGGGTCCTTGTCATTCTTCTCTTCTAGGATCTATTCGGCATGCAGGGACATCCTTGGCCATAGTTGAGGTCCCAGAGGCCTGGACAATAGCCAATGTTGTCCCATTGTTTAAGAAGGGTAGCAGGGATAATCCAAGAAATTACAGGCCTGTGAGTCTCATGTCGGTGGTAGAAAATTATTGGAAAAGATTCCCAGGGACAAGATCTCTCCACATTTAGAAGCAAACAGACTTATTTGTGATAGAAAGAGATACCCAAAACGTCAAGCTTTCCTGCTCCTATGATGCTGCTTGGCCTGCTGTGTTCATCCAGCTCCACACCTTGTTATCTCTTATTTGTGATAGACAGCATGGTTTTGTTCAGGGGAGGTCGTGTCTCACTAACTTGATTGAGCTTTTTGAAGAGGTGATGAAGATTATTAATGAGGTAAAAACAGTTGATGTTGCTACGTGGACTTCAGTAAAGTCTTTGACAAGGTCCCTCATGGCAGGCAGGTACATAAGGTGAAGTCACATGGTATCAGGGTGAGTTGGCAAGTTGGATACAGAACCTACGTCGTTATAGGAGACAGAGGGTAGCGATGGAAGGATGCTTTTTGAAATGGAGGGTTGTGACTAGTGGTGATCCAAAGGGATCAGTGGTTGGACCCCTGCTGTTCCTGGTCCATATAAATGATTTGGAGGAAAACGTAGCTTACCTAGTTAAGAGATAACGAGGTGTAGAGCTGGATGAACACAGCAGGCCAAGCAGCATCAGAGGAGCAGGAAAGCTGATGTTTCGGGTCTGGACCCTTCTTCAGACCCATTTTCTGAAGAAGGGTC
>JAHRHZ010000266.1:101043-119620 GCA_024137785.1 Ginglymostoma cirratum | reverse complement strand
GTAAACTTCCAGAGAGTCAGGGCAGATACGGAATACTGCAGGCACAACCAGGTTTCAGAGAGACATTGGGCATAACTGACTGAGAAGTAACAATGATGAATCAAAAGGCGTTTGCTGTTATTTCTTACAAATAATACTGTAAATTCAGAACACAGAAATCCAAAATTTGCTACTTGATGCAACAAAACGCTGCTGTTGGCTGACCATTGAGATTTACTGCATGATGTGAATTTATGACATTCTTTGAGACAAACTGATTTCAGCATAGAAAGTTACATTTTGTCTATTTCAGCCTCAATGCAGTTTTATCAATAAGACGAGTCTGAATTACTGCCAGTCAACCAGTGACAATTAACTGTTCAGGAATAAAAACAGAAGTTGCTGGGAAAACTCAGCAGTTCTGGCAGCATCTGTGAGGAAAGGTCAGAGTTCAAGTTTTGGGCCCATTGACCCGAGGTTCTGAGGAAGGGGCACCAGCCCGAAATGTTAACTCTGATTTTTTTCTTCACAGATGCTGACAGACCTGGGGAGCTTTTCCAGCACTTTCTGTTTTTGTTCCTGATTTGCAGCATCCGCATTTCTTTCGGTTTTACAATTAACTATTACAAGTGTGAAGATTCATTCCTTGAAGGCTTCATTGTAGATTCATGAACTCTTAGCAATTTACAACATAGAAAGAGGTCATTGGCTCATCATGTTTGTGTCAGAGAACAAAGATCTGACTATACCTCTCTCATTTTGCAGCACTTGGTCCATATGCCTTTTTACCAACTTATTGAGGGCTTTAAACTAATAAGTGGTATAAGGGTGGGGGTGGGAGGACGGATTCAATTGGAGGGAAGTTTTAAAAATTAAAAAGAAATGAGGCAGTAGAGGTGCAGGCTACTGAAGAGCAAATAGACATGCAGATGGAGACTTGAATACTGGTCAAACGTTACTCGTGTTTCGAACTCAACCGGCCTTTCAGGCAGTGAGTGCCAGACTCTTATCATCCTCTGTGCAAAACAGATTCTCCTCAACCCTCCTTAACTCCCCTTTTATCTTCTATCTCTTTCCTGAAATCTATATTTCCTGCTCATTGACCCCTCTACTGATGAAAAACATATTCTTATTTGTCCTATCCTATCATAATACCTCTCTGCTGCCTCACAGCACCAGGGACCAGGGTTCGATTCCACCCTCGGATGAATGTCTGTGTGGAGTTTGCACGTTCTCCCGATGTCTGCATGGGTTTCGTCCAGGTGCTCCGGATTCCTCCCACAGTCCAAAGATGTGAAGGTTGGGTGGATTAGCCATGCTAAATTGCTCGTAGTGTTCAGAGATATGTAGATTAGGTGGGTTATAGGGGGATAGGTCTGCATGGGATGCTCCAAGGGTCGGTGTGGACTTGTTGGGCTGAAGGGCCTGTTTCCACACTGTAGGGATTCTGTGAATTCTGAAAATAATCTCATACACATTATCAGGTTCCCTCTCAACCAATCAAAAAGAAACAAAACAGCAGAGAGTGCAGGGTAGTGAAGAGGTGAAAGACTATCAAAGTGTGATGGGAAGGAGGAGAAAATGTACACAGAAAGGCGCAGTAGAAATTAGCACCAGGGCAAGAAATGGTGTTAAAAAATGAGAATTTTGGGCTCTTCATCGGTCTGGAAAAATTGGCAAAAAATGAAAGGAGGTGGGGGTCACATTGTTAATAAAGGAAGGCATCAGTGTGGTGGTGAGAAGTAATATAAATACAGTAGATCATGATGTGGAATTGGTTTGTGTGGAAATAAGGAACATCGAGGGAAAGAAATCGCTGGTGGGAGTTGTTTATAGGCCATGGAAAAATTGACTCGCTGCAGAATACATTATGAGCCAGGAATAGTGGAAGTATGTAAGAGAGTGATTTTAATTTGCATTTTGACTCAACAAATCAGATAGGCAAGGATAACAAGGAAAATAAACGCGCAAAATGCAGAAAGGATTGTTTCGTAGAGAAGCACATTGCAGTCTCTGCCCGGGAACATGTTATTTTAGATCTAGTAACGTGTATTGAGTTAACAATAATAAGAGATCCTGCTGTTAAGGATCCTTTAGGCCACAGCACTCACAGCCTCCGATGAAGTGATGTTATTCTACTCCGCTTGGAATTTTTTTCATAGACACGTATGGAAATTCCTGGAGGCAAGGTTTTCCACCCATGCTTCAATCAACAAACATACAGAATTGGACCCAATATAGAAACCCATACGGATCAAAACCAGAAATGACACTACTCACCATAACGGACCGGACAGGAGAAATTCCGAGTGGAGTAGAATTACATTGCTTCATCGGAGGCTCCACTGATGATGTCACCTAGCATGGTGGCGAAACAGCTGAACAAAACCAAGCCAGCAGCAAGCCAACAAGCTCATGCTGTCTGTTTTTGATTAATCCCTGCCTCTTAAAGTGTCGATTACTTCTGTCCCTCAGAATTGTTTCCACCTTGGTTAGACTGAGTGGCCTGCAGCTACCCAGTTTATCCCTTGCTCACTTTTGGAATCATGGTACCACATTGGTTTTTCTCTCGTCCTCTGCCATCTCTCCAGCTGCAGATCTAAACTCCATCTGCACCACCTTGGAGTCTTTATTTTGATTTTTTTTCTCCATAATTAAGTGGAACATGATCAGTGAAAACCACAGTCTCATTGTTTCCATGTCAAAATAAACTTCAAAGTGTTGAAGAGCTGATAACAATGCTTCCTTCTCTATTGTTAAACAGTTTTTCTGATGTTGGTTAACTTTTTCTGAATAATAAGCCATAAGGGTCTCCATTCCAGCCTTGTCATCCTGTAAAATGGTCCAATCCCCAAATCGTAAACAGCTCCCGTTAATTGAAATGGATTATTGTTTCAAGGACATTCCTTCAGGAGGAAGCAGCAGCAGGAGCCGGAGGGAAGATTTAAAATCGAGTGTGGGGGTTCTCAGGCCTAGTTTCAGTTCAGGCACATTTCCTTCAGGAGGAGCCAGCAGCCACCCATTCCAGAAGGGTCTCGGCCCAAAACGTCAAGCTTTCCTGCTCCTATGATGCTGCTTGGCCTGCTGTGTTCATCCAGCTCCACACCTTGTTATACCAGGGCGGTGTCCTGCTGTCCTATCACAGTGGGAATAGGGAGAATGGTTTCTGATTGGTCAGTGCCAGTTTGTGTTAACCCATTCATTCCCTTGGTAGTACACGTGAAGGAATCTCACTGCAGTACAGGGTACGTGTGTCTCAGTTTTTCGAAATGGTTAGCACAGTTATTTCATCTTCTGGTTAGTACAGGGAGGTCAGATAGTGAGTAAATTAGAGACCGCTATTTATTAGGAAGTAATCGCTGAGTTGGAGGCAAACAGAGGGATAGAAACTGTGGATGGGCAATAAATAGCTGATCTAAATCAGGACAATGAATCAGCACAGGCTTGATGGACCAAAGGGTCTGTTCCTGTGCTGTATTATATTGTATCTTGTATATTGTATTAAAGCGTGGCATAGTTAATATGGGTTCAATTGTTAAAATTACTTTTAGCTTTTCAAAGGTTGCCTGGCATTAGTCCACCTTCTTTATTCTTGTAGCAAACTAGTCAAGGGTGTGGCTGCATTCCTAAAATTAGGTACAAATGCTCAAGAACCTCATTCTCTCTCATTTTAATAGCTGACAGTCAAAGGTTAGGCAGGGAGCTTTCAATTCCACATGATATTGTTTCTACAGCAAGACTCAATCCATCCTTTCTGTTGGCTTTTGGCACTAGTCATTTTCTGCACAAGTTCCTCCCCACCCTTCTTTAATTCACTTTGTTAGCATTTCTTTCTGTCGCTTCCTCCCTCAAGATTTGATCAAGCTTCCCCTTAAATACAACAGTGGTCACTGTGTCAACCTCTTGGTGCATTAGCAGGTTCCACATTCTAACCACTCCCTGCAGAGAGAAGCGAGTGTTGAATCCCTTGCTGATGTGGTGGTGACTATTATATCTACGGTTCCCTGTTTCAGCTCCCTTCACATTTGTTGTTTGTCTATCCTACCCAACATCTCATGACTTTCAACATCTCCATTCGTCAGCCTTCCCGATTCTGGAGCAAAAAGCTGGAGTCTGTTCACTCTTTCTTCTCCTTGAATCCTTTCCAAGAATGTTGTTTTTTTAAAAGACGTTCATTTTGCTTTCTTATGGTTTTCTTTTGTCTCTGATGCATTACCTTGCTTTGAGACTCGTGATTGTAAGCTGGGCTATCCTCTCCAAAATGCTCCTCAACATTTTCACACTCGGAACAGTCAATCTCGTTGGTCGTTGTCAGAAATGCCTGAACCCTAAGGACAATAAGGGTTTGTTCTTGTCAACTGCCGTGGACATGTTGTTTTTATCATTCATTCATGGGATGCAGTTGTCACTGGCTGGGTCAGTATTCATTGTCCATCCGTAATTGCCCAGAGGGCAGTTCACAGTCGCTCACATTATTGTAGGTCTGGAGTCACAAATAGACCAAAATGGTAAGAAAGAGATTTCCTTCCCAAGAGGTCACAGTCATCATGGGACTCCAAATTCCAGATGTTAAGAGAAAGAAAGGAACGCTGCTGTGGTGGGATTGTAACCCCAGCCCACGCAACATTACCTGGGTCTCTGGATTGACAGCCTTCTGATAACACAATGGGAGTGTTACTTCCCTTTTAAGACCATAAGACCATAAGACGTATGAGCAGAAATTTGGCCATTTGGCTCATCAAATCTGCTCCGCCATTCAGTCAAGGCTGATAAGCTCCTCAACTCCATTCTCCCACTTACTCCCTGTAACCCTTGATCCCCTTGATAATCAAGAACCTATCTGTCTCAGTCTTAAAATTATTCAATGACCTGGCCTCCACAGCCTTCTGTGGCAGTGAATTCCATAGATTCACCACTCTCTGGCTGAAGAGGTTTCTCCTTATCTCTGTTCTAAAAGGTCTTCCCTTTATTTTAAGGCTGTTCCCACGAGTCCTAGTCTTTCCTACCAATGGAAGCATCTTCTCAACATCCACTCTGTCCAGGCTATTCAGTATTCTGTAAGTTTTTTCAATTAGATCCCCCCTCATCCTTCTAAACAACAATGAGTAAAGTCCCAGAGTCTTCAAACGTTCCTCCTATATTAAGCTTTCCATTCCTGGGACCATTCCCGTGAACTTCTTCTGAACCTGGTCCAGGGCCAGTACATCCTTCCTGAGATATGGGGCCCAAAACTGCACACGATACTCTAAATGTGGCCTGATCAGAGCCTTATAAAGTCTCAGAAGTACATCCCTGCTTTTATATTCAAGTCCTCTCAAAATAAATGCCAACATTGCATTTGCCTTCCTGGCTATTGACTCAACCTGCAAGTTTACCTTGAGAGAATCTGGGACTAGAACTTCCAAGTCTGTTTGCACTTCAGACCTCTGAATTTTCTCCCCGTTTAGAAAATAGTCTATGCTTTTATTCTTCTGTCCAAAGTGCATGACCTCACACTTTCCCACGTTGTATTCCATTTGCCACTTCTTTGCCCACTCTCCTAATCTGTCCAAATCCTTCTGCAGCCTCCCCATCTCCTCAATAATACCTGTCCCACCACCTATCTTTGTATTATCTGCAAACTTAGCCAGAATGCCCACAGATCCTTCATCTAGATCATTAATGTATAAAGTGAAAATTTATGGGCCCAACACTGACCCTTGCAGAACACCACTTGTCACCGGCCACCATCCTAAGAAAGACCCCTTTACGCCCACTCTCTGCTTTCTGCCAGACAGCCAATCTTCTATCCATGCTAGCACCTTGACTCTAACACCATGGGTCTCATCTTACTCAGCAGCCTCCTGTGCGGCACCTTGTCAAAGGCCTTCTTGAAGTCCAGGTAGCTAACATCTATTGGCTCTCCTTGGTCTACCCTGCTCATTATGTCCTCAAAAGAATTCTATCAGATTTGTCAGACGTGAACTCCCCTTGATGAAACCATGCTGACTTTGCCCTATTTTACTATACACTTCTAAATATTCAGAAATCTCATCCTTCACAATCGACACCAAAATTTTACCCAAGACCGGGGTTAGGCTAATCAGGCTGTAATTTTCCATCTTTTGCCTTACTCCCTTTTTAAACAGGGGTGTCACATTAGCAATCTTCCAGTCCTCTGGGACCGTCCCTTACTCTAGCAATTCCTGAAATTGCTAATGTTTCCACTATCTCTTCAGCTATCTCTTTTAGAACTCTGGGGTATAGTCCATCTAGTCCAGGTGATTTATCCACCTTCAGTCCAATCAGTTTTACGAGCACTTTTTCCTTGGTGATGGCCATCATACTCAGCTCTGCCCCCTGACTCTCTTGAATTGTTGGGACATTACTCGTGTCTTCCACCGTGAAGACTGACGCCAAGTAATTATTCAGTTCCTCAGCCATTTCCTTGTTCCCCACGATGATGTCTCCAGTGTCATTTTCCAATGGTCCAATGTCTACTTTTGCCTCTCTTTTTCCCTTTATATATCTAAAGAATCTCTTGCAGTCTTCATTTATATTACTGGCTAGCTTACCCTCATATTTAATCTTCTCCCTCCGTTTTTTTTGTTGCTCTCTGTTGGTATTTGTAAGCTTCCCAGTCCTCTGGTTTCCCACTGCCCTTTGCCACATTATATGCTTTCTCTTTTTCTTTTATGCTATCCCTGACTTCCTTAGTCAGCTTTGGTTGCCTCATCCTCCCTGTACCATGCTTCTTCTTCCCAGGGATTAATTTTTGCTGCATCTCCTGAATTACTCCCAGAAACTCCATTACTGTTCCACTGTCTTTCCTGCTCGGCTTCTCTTCCAGTCAACTCTGCCCAGCTCCTCCCTCATACCTCTGTAGTCACCTTTATTCAGCTGTAATACTGTTACCTCTGATTCTAATTTCTCCCTCTCAAATTTCAGAGTAAATTCTATCAATTTATGATCACTGCCTCCTACGAATTCCTTTACCTTAAGCTCCCGAATCAAGTCTGCCTCATTGCACAACACTAAATCCGGTATTGCCTGTTCTCTTGCGGGCTCCACCACAAGCTGCTCCAAAAAGCCATCTCATAGACATTCCACAAACTCCTTTTCTTGCAATCCACTACCAACATGATTTTCCCAGTCCACCTGCATGTTGAAATTCCCCATGATCACTGTCACTTTGTCTTTCTTACACACCTTTTCTATCTCTTGGTGTATCTTGTGCCCCAGCTCCTGACTACTGTTTGGAGGCCTGTACGCAACTCCAACTATAGTTTTTTTTTACTTTTGCGGCTCCTTAATTCTACCCACACGGATTCTACACCATCTGAACCTACTTCATTTCTTCCTATTGATTTAATTTCATTTCTCACGAATAAGGCAACCCCACCCCCTCGGCCCACCTCCCTATCTTTTCAATAGGATGTATATCCTTGGATATTCAGTTCCCAATCCTGATCCCCTTGCAGCCACGTCTCTGTGATGCCTACCACATCATACCTGCCAGTTTCAATCTGCGCCACAAGCTCATTTACCTTATTCCTTGTACTGCATGCATTCTGATATAACACCTTCAGTCCTGTATTAACCCTCCCTCCTCTCATTGTCAGTTGTTTTTCCAGTGTTTGCTTGCTAGCCCCTTCCAAACATTCTGTTCTATTTGTGTCATTGCTGGAGATTTTAAAAACCTCCCCTGAGTTTTCCTTCCCTGTCATTTCTTTCATACTTTTCCATGTAGTTGAATCCACCATGACAGATGTTAACCTGCTGCTTTGTTTTGCACTGGGGCAAGTTTCACCATTCCCTCCCTCTCCCCCACCCCACCCCCCACATTCTAGGTTAAAGTCCTGTTGACCAGCCTATTTACTCTTTTCACTAGAACATTGGTCCTAGCTCGATTCAAGTGGAGACTGTCCCAAAGGTACAGATCCCTTCTGTTCTAATATTGATGCCAGTGCCCCATGAAAAGGAACCTCTCTTTTCTGCACCACTCTTTTAGTCACGTGTTTACTTCCTTTATTCTCAGTCCCTATGACAAATAGCACGTGGCTCGGGCAGTAATCTGGAGATTATAACCTTTGAGGACCTGTTCTTTAATTTGGTTCCTAGCTCCTGATAATCTCTGAACAGGTCCTCTTTCCCATTCTTGCCTATGTTGGTTGTTCCAGTGTGGACCAGAACAACTGGATCCTTCCCCTCCTGCTCCAATATCCTTTCAAGCCGGTCAGAGATATCCCTTACCCTGGCACCAGGCAGGCAACCCACCATGCGGGATCTTGATCCTCCTTACAAAGGATACTATCTATCCCCCTAATTATAGAATCACTTTTTATGATAATCACTTGGATAAAAGTGAATCACACAGAGTTTTCATGTTTCAGTACAACTGCTGACCAACAACCTTGTTCCTGTCTTTCATTACTGCTTTAGTAGGTGGTTTTGAAGCAGCAATCTTCCCTCTTGGCATCTCCTAGTGAAACACTCAGACCTGCTGGAATCCATGTGAATCTTGTTTCTCGCAGCTTCACCAGTGCCTTTGGGTTCAGCTGCCTCTGGCTTCAGCACTGTTACTTATTGGACTCGAAGGGAGGGAGGTTCGCAAGGTTGTCATGGGGAACCAGTACTATGATCTTTGTGAGTTAAGTCATTTGATTCTTTCCTGTTCATTGTGCAGGACATTGTTGTGGTCCAGTGGGATGTGTCCCTGCTTCAAAAAGCCTTGTATTAAAACCTTCAATTTATTCAGGCCACCACCAGACTTTGTTATCATTAATGGACCCTAGTTCGGTAGTGGACCCCATAAGAAAAGGTGGGGAGCTGATTACACCACTTAATCACTCAGGAGATGTTGTGATGCTATCCACCTTCATGTGGAAACACCTTAAAATGCTGTCAATCACTGCAAACTTTATAAAGATACAATAGGTTCGTCCCATAAATTGGTTAGAGACAAAATAAAATCTGCAGATGATGGAATCCAAGGTAGACAAACAGGAGGCTGGAAGAATGCAGAAAGCCAGGCAGCATCTGGAGGAAAGGCAAAATCAATGTTTCGGGTATGACCCTTCCCCAGTCCAGAAGAAGGGTAATACTCAAAACACTGACTTCTCCTTTCCTCGAGATGCTGCCTGGCTTGCTGCGTTCTTCCAGCCCCCTGATTGTCTATCTTAGTTCCAGAACTTATGACGCTGTTTGAAGCAGCAGTAATAGAAGTTACATTTATGATAAACATCACCTCCCAGTAAATAAATGTACTCCTTTCAAATAAGCACCAAAAATAAAGGGATATTTGAACAGAGATATTTCAAATTGTGCAATCTTTCGACAGAGTGGATACAGATTGAATGTTTCCTCTTGTTACAAACCTCACAATTGGAGCCAAAAAAGTATCATATCCTCTCTCTCTTTCTCTCTCTGCCTCCTCACAGAGTATTCTGCAAACGGTTGGTCCATTAAAGTTGCGAACACTGTGAGGGCTGAGAAAGGAGGCTTTGCTGTCTTACCCTGCAGCTTCACCCACCCAGACACTGATCTCACAGTCACCGGCTCCGTGATATGGAAGAAACAGAACAAAGGTGTTATCTTTGACTGTACACATCCTGGTCCAGACCATTCCCAGGGTGAGCTGTGCGAGAATATGAGACAGCGGGATGGTGGGAATCAATTCAGATTCGTGGGGAACCTCAGCAACAAAGATGTCTCAATAATGATGGAGGGACTGAAGCAGGAGGATGCTGGTTTCTATCGCTGTCGTGTGGAACTCAGTTCTGGCAGTTTTCAAACACGGTCTCCAACAAGGCTGGAAGTGGAAGGTGAGGAACAATATCTGGATGGTGTCGCTGCCCTGATAGCTCTATGGGGACAGGCTCCACCTGGTCAGGGAGCTCTTCGGTTGGCTACTTGTCCTGTGCTCTTTCAGGTGGTTTGACGCAGGAGGCAGTGAGAAGGGAAGTGCGAGAGAGTGAGAGAGAGAAAGAGGGGAGGCTGGGCTTTATAGACTATTCCAGCACCATCTCTGAAACCTCCCACAGTATCTCACACTCGCTCATTAATTTTGTTCAAACTGGCTTCAGTATTCTGAGATAGAGAACAGAGAAAACATGACTGAGGATCCAAGCTCCAAAATCCCCACTAATGAAATCCCTGCTCTATCACCATTGGATGAGGACAAGAGAGACCTTGTACCTCCTGAGTCATCATTGGATGAGTACTTCTCAGGGTGAAGAAAGCTTGCATTGGCTGAGATTCTCACTATTGCTATATGATGTATCCATTGGCTGAGGAGAAAACGAGGGGAGCTGCCTTCTCTAGAGGCTCATGTCCTGGGGAATAGGTTCCAACCCATGGCTAATTTTGAAATTTTAATTTGAAAATATCAAGAACTGAATACTGCTCTTGACGGTAAACCAACACTTTTGAAAAACATTCATGTCCTTTAGGAGGGAAATTTGCCATCCTCACCTGGCTTGATAGACATGTGTCTCCTGACCGACAGTCATGTGATTCATTCTTAACTCCCCTCAATGGCTCACTCAGTTGTGGACAAGGAGTGAGCCCAGGAGTGTAAATGAGACTGTCACTACAAGAGCAGGTCACAGGCTTGGAATACTCCCCACTTGGCAGCAAATACATACCATCCTGACTTGGAACTATATTTATAATTTAGATGTTTACAGAGTCAGTCAGCCTTTATTGACAATTCCAAATAGCCCTGGAGAAGGGAATGGTGAATTGCCCCCTTGAACTGCTGCATTCCCTCAGGTGCAGGGACACTCATGATGCAGCTGGCGAAGGAATTCCAGATCTCTGTCCCACTGACACTGAAGGAATGGTGAAATATTTCCAAATCAGGATGGTGAGTGTCTTGAAGGGGAGCCTGTAGGTGGTGATGTTCTCCTGCAGCCCATGTTCATCAGCGAACATCCATGCCCACTTCTGACCTTACGATGGAGGGAAGGTCATTGATGAAGCAGTTGAAGATGGTTGGGCCTGGGACAGTCCCCTGAGGGACTCTTGCAGAGATTTCCTGGAGCTGAGATGACTGACCTCCAAAAACTACTACTGCCTCTCCTTTCTGGGTACCCTGTTCCCTCTTGTCCCTCTGAGTCAATCCCTTAACTTCCCTGAGCACCAACCTCTTCCTAGCCCTTGGATGCCATCTCTTTCTGTCCCCAGAGGTCCGTCCCCTCAACCCCAGCCCTTGCTATATTTTTACCATCCCTCATGACCTTCCCATCTCTGAGGCTGAACGTACTGTCTTCAGCAAATGACTCAGCTTCCCATCCATATGCACCCACCTGAATGAATTTTGGGATCACTGTGATGTTGACCTGTTTGTCCGCCACCTCCATCACTGTGCCAACTCCTTCAGGCAGTAATTCGTCCCCCCCCCCTACCAATCATTGGATCACTTCACACCACTACAGTATTCACATTCCACTTGGGCCCCTTCCTCTGGCCTCCTACCTGCCCTCGAGTTCTTCGTTGCATACTGCCAATATGATATCAGTTGTCTCAGTTTCTCCGATCCTCTTGCCCACTCTAAGCTGTCCCCTTCTGAAATTGCCGCACTTTGCTCTCTCAGGTCCAACCCCAACTTTGTCATTAATCCCACCAACGAGGGTGGTACCATTGTTGTTTGGCGCACTGATCTTTAACTTGCTGAGGCTCAATGCCAACTCTCGGACGCTTCATCCTACCACCCCGTGGACCAATACCCCACATCCTAACATCAAGCTATTGTTGCCAAGACTGCCAACAACTTCATTACCACCAGAGATTTCCCCGCCACTGCGTCTAACCTAATAGTCTCCCAACCCCAGACAACCCCACTTCTAGCTCCTTCACAAAATCCACACTCTGGACTGTCCTGGTACACCCATCATAGCAACTTGTTCCTGACCCACTGAGCTCATTTCCTCCCACCTTGACTCCATCCTTCCTGCATTTGTCCCAACCTGCCCACCTTCATCCACAATTCCTCTGATGCCCTCTGCCATATTGACAATTTCCAGTTGCCTGGCCCTAACTGCCTCCTCTTCACCATAGATATCCAATTCCCCTATTCCTCCGTTCCCCACAAGGATGGTTTAAGAGCTCTCAGCTTCTTACTCGACCACACTTCTGAACAATCCTATCCAGCACTTCTGTCCTCTGCTTGGCTAAACTTGTTCTGTCAATGAACAATTTCTCCTTTAATTCATCTCACTTCTGCCAAGTCAAAGGAGTGACTATGGGCAATCATATGAGTGCCAGTTATGCCTGTCTTTCTACGGAGTATGTGGAACAATCCTCGTTCCAGGCCTACACTGGTCCCCTCCCATAACACTTTTTTTGGTACAGTGACAGCTGCTTTGGTGCTGCTTCATACTTTTGCCTGGACTTTAAAAAGTTTGTTAATTTTGTTTCCAACCTCCACCCCTCTACATCTTTCACCTGGTGCATCTCTGACACTTTCCTTCCTCTCCCTGACCTCTCTGTCTCCATCTTGCAGGATTAACTGTCCACCGCCACCCACTGCAAAGCCACTCACTCCCATAACTATCTTCACTGTAGCTATTCGCACCCAATTTCCTGTAAGGATTCCCTTCCAATCTCCCAGTTCCTTCGCCTCCATCGGATCTGATCAGATGATGCCACCTTCAAAAACAGTGCTTCTGACATAGGTTTCTTCTGCCTTACCTATAGTTTCCCACCCATTGTGGGTGACAGAGACCTGAACCACATCTGACCTGTCACCTGTGCTTCTGCCCTGCCCTTCCATAACTCACAATAGTGTGATCAGGTGCCCCGTATACTACTTTTCATCCCACATGGCTTCGCATTCAAAGGATCATCCTCCACCATTTCAAACAACTGTGGCAGAACGCCACCACTAAACACACCTTCCCCTGCCTCCTCTGTCTCCATTTCACAGGGCCTGTTCCATCCAGGACACCCTGGTCCATCCTCATTGGCCAACAATACCAAACCCTTCCCACAGCACCTTCCGTAACTGCAGGAGGTGCAACACCTGGCCCTTTGCCTCCTCGCTGCTCACCATCCAAGGGCCTAAACAGTCTTTCAAGGTGAGGCAGCATTTCACCTGTACCTCCTCCAATCTAGTTGAGTGCTTTCATTGCACCCTACGTGGCTTAATCTCCATTGGAGAAATCAAACACAGACTTGGAGACCGCTTTACAGAACACCTCTGGTCTGTGCACAAGCATGACCCCAATCATCCTGTAATTGGTCATTTTAACACAGCATCTTGCTCGTATGCCCACTTTTCTGTCCTCGGCTCACTGCAATGTCCCAGTGATTCACAGACCAAATTGGAGGAACAAAACTCATCTTCAGACTGAGCACTTTCCAAACTTCTGGTCTTAATATTCCGTTCAACACCTTCAGATTGTGAACTCCTTCCCATTTATTCCCTTCCTGTCAGTTTACTTGTTGCATTTTCTGTTACCATTTCCCCTCTCCCCACGCCAGTGGGACCATCTGTACTGTTTGGCTGTTAGATACACCATTATTCTGCCATTCTCACATTCCGATCACACAATCAGCACTATCAGCAGCGTCTCTCCCCCAGCACCCCACCCCCACAAAATTGCATAAGTGCTTGCCCCTCCACACTTCATTATCAGCTCTGATGAAGAGTCACCTAGACTCGAAACTGTCGTTTGCTCTCTGTCCATGGATGCTGCCTGACCTGCTGCAAGCTCCAGCTTTTTTTGTTTTTCAGTACAGATTCCACTCCCTCCACAAACCACTGTTTGGTAGTGGTGACTGCGCCAATGCAAATCTTCACCCCGACTGCCAATCAGGTTCTTTACAGCCCTCGGCCGGGCGCTTGCCTTCACTTGAACTTGGAGTCACATTAGGAATGATGCCAGGGAGTACTCCTTCACTCAGAGTGGGGCCAATACTTGGAATGTGATTGTTGGGCAGAGTGATGGAGGAAACCTGTGTAATTTTTGACTTTTTTTAAACAATATTAACTTTGAGGAATTGATGGAGGGTTCTGCATGAATGAATTCCAAAGTATTCAATGGACTTCCTGATCTGTAAATACCTTGTGTTCAAGGTTCTCAAATCGAGAGGTGGAGAGACATTTTGATCAGGGTGACTTTTGTAGGGGAAGGTCTTGGACAGACCCATGAAAGAAATGAGGAAAGTTGTTAACTGTTCATTTTATTATGAAGTTGAAAAGAATGCAGCAAATTGAATCCAAAATTTCTGCCCACTGACCTCATCCATTCTGATGTTTGCCCTTTCCTCAGCTGCTCAGGGAGAAGTTTCAGTGGTGAGTGGGACAGAGGGAGATTCAGTCACTTTACCCTGTACCTTCAGGATTAGGTACTACTCCAAACTTGCCGCTGTTACCTGGTTGAGGAAGGAGCCCTACCAACACATCATTACATTTACAGCCCAGTCACAGGGAAATTGGACAGCTGTAAACGGTGGAAATCGGTACGAGCTCATCGGGAACCCAGAGGAGGGAAACGCCTCGACCAGGATAAACCAGCTGAGTGTGAGGGACAATCACACTTACCTGTGTCAGGTGGAATACAGATCAAGACTCAGTTACCAGTATCTGATCCAGAAAGAAACTCGGCTGCAGGTACATGGTAAGCAGCCATTCACTCATTCTTCAATCTGAGTGTGTGACATATCCTGTGGATGTTTTGTGATTTGATTTTCTGGTGAAAGGTCATTGAACTAAAATGTTAACCCTGTTTCTTTCCACAGGTGATGGTTGCCTGCTGAGTATTGGCAGTATTTTGATTTTTATTTCAAATTTCCAGCTTTCTGAGTTTGTAATATATTTACTGTAATTTGATGTGCTGATCCTTTTACGTGCATTCTGATGTCAGTGTTGAAAGACATTGACGCACTCAGAATATTCAGTTCAATCTCCAAACAACCCAAAGTTATACTGACGTTGAGATCATCTCCTCGAGCAGCAAGGTGCAACAATCTAATGTGTCCCTTTTGTTTACAATGAAAATGCTCATACCTTCATCAGGCATAGTTTGCACGTTCTCCCAGTGTCTGCGTGGGTTTCCTCCAGGTGCTCCGGTTTCAACCCACAGTCCAAAAGACGTGCAGGCTAGGTGTATAGGCCAAATTGTCAACAGTGTTCAGGATGGTGTGGATTATTTGGGTGATGGGGGGATGGGTCTGGGTAGGATGCTTTTAGGGTTGGTATGGACTTGTTGGGCCGAAGGGCCTGTTTCCACACTGTAGGGATTCTATGAGATAGTTCAGTGTAAGTACATTCCTCTAGTGTCCATCTGGGAGAGGTTTCACGTCCATCTGGGAGAGGTTTCACGCCCATCTAGGACCTTTCCTAAAGACGCAGCCACACATGGGTTATAAAGGGTGGTGGCGGTATACTGCTGCTGTCACTGGGCCATGGGTTGAAACCTTGCAAGAGCAGAAGGTGAAACTTGAATGTAATTTTTAAATGTCTGGAATTTAAATGAGAAATTAATCTAATGGCCACATGTGACCATAGATTATAACTGGAAAAGCCCATCTGATTCAGTCAAGCCATTTAGGGGATCTGGGGGTTGGTTTAGCTCAGTTGGCTGGACGACTGGTTTCCAAAGTGTTGTGATGCCAACCGTTCAATTCCCACACAGGCTGTTACAATGAAGAACTGTTCTTCTCAACCTCTTCCTTCGCCTGAGATGTAGTGGCCTTCAGGTTAAATGGCCACCAGTCGTCAGCCCCTAATGAGAAATCAGCCCCATGGTCTGGTAAGAATATGGTGAGGAAATGAAATCTGCCTTCCACTCTCTGTGCATACGGCGATGCATGGCAATATCTTGAGCTCTCTCTCTCCATCACAACTGGCTCAGAGATGTTCCACCAAAAAACTCTCTAACTCTGTGCAATTCACTTCTACTTCTATATTGGGAAGATAAAACACAGACTGCTTTGCAGAATACATATATTCTATCCACAAAAATGACCCTGTGCTTCCAGTTGCCTGCCATTTCAACACACCGCTGTGTGGGGATCCTGTGGCCTTCTGGACTCAATATTGTGTTCAATAATTTTAAGGCTTGAGCTCCTTCCCCTTTCTCGTTCTCCCAAACCCAACACACCAGGCCCTGTCATCACATGGGCTGTGACTACAAACAATCCATTGTCGGTGACTAATGGCCCCCTTCTGCAGCTATTCATTCTCCCAGGCTGACCTTTTTCCATTCCTTTGTCTGTACAATTATTTTTCTCTCTCTCTGGTTTCCATCTCTACTGAGCATGCACTCCTGTCCCCTCCCTCCACCCGATCTTCAGCATTTATACTGAAATTTTCCCAGCTAGAACTAGTTATAAATTTATCGAGACATCCAGCAGGGAAACAGACCCTTTGGTTCAACCGGTCCATAATCCCAAACTAAACTAGTCCCACCTGCCTGTGCTTCTTCCATATTGCTCCAAACATTTCTTATTCATGTACTTATCTTTTAAACATTGCAACTATAACCACATCCACCACATCCTCTGGATATTCATTCACACACAAACTAAAGTCAATGTAGAAAACATTTGCCCTCATGTCTTTTCAAAATCTTTCTGCTCTCACCTTAAAACTATGCCCCCGGTCTTGAAATCCCATAACCTAGGGAAAATACACCAGCCATTCACTTGATCTATACACGTCATGATTTCATAAACTTCTGTAAGGTCACCTCTTAACCTTGAACACTCCACTGAGAGAAGTCCCAGTCTATACAGCTTTGCCTAATAACTAAAGCCCTCCTTTCCCAGCAACATCCTGATAAATCTCTATTGAACCCTCTCCAGCTTAATAATGTCCTTCCTATAATAAGGCGACCAGAACTGGACACAGTACCCCAGTAGAGGCCTCACTCACATCCTGTGCAAACTCAACATAACATCCCAACTCTTACCCTCAAGGTCTGAGCGATGAAGGCAAGTGTGCTAAACACCTTCTTAACCATCGTATTTAAAGATGATGCAAGCTTCAAAACATTATGAACCTGAAAGCCGAGGTGTCTCTCTGCTCTACAACAAAACCCAAGGCCCTACTCTGAATTGAAAAGTCTTGCCTTTATTTGTTTTCCAAAAGTACAACACCTCACATTTATTTGAATTCAACTGCATTCCTCACTGTTCAGCTCATTGACCCAATTGATCAAGGTCTCCTTGTCACCTCAGATAATCTTCTTCACTGCCCAACGTACTGCAAATCTTGATGTCATCCACAAACTTACAAATCATGCTTTGTTTTTTCTCATCTAAATCACTTATGTAAAGGACAAACAAAAGTGGACCCAGCACCAATCCCTGTGGAACACCATTAGTCATGGGCCTCGAGTCCAAAAAAATCCCTCCACCATCACTTTCTGTCTCCTGCGATTAAGTCAATTTTGCAGCCACTTGGCAACCCTGAATTGCATGTGAGTTAACTTGACTAATTAGTCGACCATACAGAATCTTTTCAAAGGATTTACCAAAGTCAAAGTTAGCAATGTCTACCATTCAGCCCTCATCAATCTTCTTGGTCACATCCACAAAAAACTTAATCAAGCTTGTGAGACACAATTTCCCTTGTACAAAGCTATGGTGGCTATCCCTCGTCATTCCTTGCTTCTCCGAACGCAGAGAACTCCTAACTGTCGGAATCACTTCCAACAACATACCCTCCACCGAAGTCGGACTCACAAGTCTATAGTTACTACGCCTCTCCTTAAGTCTATTCTTAAACAAAGGCACCATGTTAGCCACTCTCCAGACATTCAGCATCTCACTTGTATTTGTAAATGGTACAAATATTTCTGCAAGTGGCCCGCTAATTTCTTCCGTAACTTCCCACAAAGCTTTGGTGTACACTGGATCAGATCTCAGAGATTTGTATTTTCTCAGACCTCCAGCACTTACTCTTCAGCAATGCAAACTATTTTCAAAACATCAATTTTTTTTCCCAGAATTCTCTAGCCTCCATTTCTTTTTCCACAGGAAAAAAATTAATGCAAAATATTCACTGAGTATCTCTCCCCAACTCCTGAAGTTGAACACAAAGATGACCTCTTTGATCTTTAAAGGGCCCTACTTTCTTCTCAAGTTGCTGTCTTGCTCTTAATGTACCTGTAGAATCCCTTTGGATTAACCTTAACCTTATTTGCCAAGACTAAGTCATATCCTTTCTTTGAATTCCTAACCTCGCTGTTAATAATGCCCCTACACTCATTACACTGTTCAAGATATTAATTTAAACCCAGTTGTTTGTGTCTTATATATGACACTTTTTTAATCTTAACTAGAACCACAATATCATTACCCATCCATTGTTCTCTAATCCAGTACAGGTAAAACCCATCCTTTTTGAACAGGTCTTTTCTGTTCCAGAAATGATCCGAGAGCTTCAAGAATCTGAAACTCTGTTCATTACACTACCTTTTCAGTCATTGATTTGCCTCCTTTAGTTTTTTCATTCCTCACCTGAGCCAGGCACCAGGAGTAAATCAGAGATTTAGTACTTTTGAGGAACATTTTTTTAATCTTCTTCACAACCTGTCATATTCACTTTGTATCTGAGATAAAAGGTACTGCAGATGCTGGAGAATCCGAGATAACAAGCATGGGGCTG
>JAHRHZ010000266.1:78190-98306 GCA_024137785.1 Ginglymostoma cirratum | reverse complement strand
GTGTGTGTGTGTGTGTGTGTGTGTGTGTGTGTGTGTGTGTGTGTGTGAGAGAGAGAAGGGGTACAGTTACGGTGTATTAATCAGGAATCCTTTCTTTTCACTGCTCTCCACATTGGATTTTTTGGCTAATGGAACTATCTTAACCGTTACTGAAGAATCCTGGTGTGGTTCACTTCTGTCCTGAGTAACTGTCTGTCAAGGGTGATCTCACTGGGATTGTTGTACATTTGTACAGTTCCTGGTGATGTGTGGAGCAACAGGACATGGTTATCGGCACACTATTTCCTGTTCAGACACAACATGACTCATTAATTTGATGGAGTTTTTTGAAGAAGTGACAAAGATGATTGAAGAATGGAGAGAAATGGACATTACGTAAGTGGACTTCACTAAGGCATTTGAAAATTTTCCACATTATAGACTAGTTAGCAAGATTAGATCACATGGAATACAGGGGGAACCAGCCATTTGGATGCATTACTGACTCGATGGAAGGAGACAGAGGGTGGTGAAGCAGGATTGCTTTTCGGACTCGAGGCCTGTTTCCGGCGGTGTGCCGCAAGGATCGGTGCTTGATCCATTGCTTATTGTCATTTATCTAAATGATGTGGATGTGAATAACGTCGGTATGGTTGGTAAGTTTGCAGATGACACCAATATTGGTGGTGTAGTGGACAACGAAGAAGTTTATCTCACAGTACAATGGGACATTGATCAGACAGGCCAATGTGCTGAGAAATGGCAGATGGAGTTTAATTTAGAGAAATGTGAGGTGATGCATTTTGGAAATGCAAATCAGTGCAACACTTATACACTTAATGATAAGCTCCTGGGCACTGTTACCAACAAAGACATGTTGGAGTGCAGGTTTAAAATTCTTTGCAAGTGGAGTCACAGGTATACAGGGTAGTGAAGAAGGCATTTGGTACACTTGCTTTATTGGTCAGTGCAATGAGTATCGGAATTGGTTAGTCATGCTGCAGCTGTCTAGGACACTGGTTAGGCCACTTTTGGAATACTACATTCACTTCTTGTCTCCCTGCTATAGGAAAGATGTTGTGAAATTCAAGAGTTCAGAAAAAATTTACAAGCATGTTGCCAGGATTGGAAGGATTGAGCTATAGGGAGAAGCTGAACAAGTTGGGGTTATTTTCCCTTGAGCATTGGAGGTTGATGGGTGACCTTATAGAAGTTTATAAAATCATGAGGGGCATTGATAGGCTGAATAGTCAAGGTCTTTTCCCCAGGGTAGCGGAGTCCACATCTGGAGGGCTTGGGTTTAGGGTGGGAGAGTAAAGATTTAAAGGGCACTTAAATGACATCTTTTTCACACTGAGTGTTGGAATGAACTGCCAGAGGAAGTGGTGGAGGCTGGCACAATGTCAGCATTTAAAAGGACTCTAGATGGCAATGGGCGAGACAGAGATTAGAAGGAAATGGGCTAAATGCTGGCACATGGGACTGGTTTGATTTCGGATATCTGATCGGCATGGACGAGTTCGACTGAAGGGTCTGTTTGTGTGCTGTACATCTCTATGACTCTATAACATTCCTTTTACATTTTGGAATGGTTTTGCGCAACTCAGAGTTTTCCCTGGCCAATTCTGAGGGTATATTAGAGTCAAATCTGTTGCTGTGGGACGTGGAGTCACATGTAGGCCATACTGGATAAGGATGGCATTTCCCTTCCCTAAAGAGCATCAGTGAACCAGATTGTTTTTCCAACAATTGATGATGGTTTCATGGAGACCATTCGACTAGTGTTTACAGTTTTAGGGAAGATCTGTAGCTTGGCTTGTAGCTGGAGTTATTAGTTGGTTCACTGGCTGGCTTTCATGCAAACATTTCATCTGCCTTCCAGCTCAGCGAAACAACCAACAACTCCACTAGTGTTTAATTCCAGATGAAATAACTGAATTGAAATTCCAGCAGCGGCCATGGTGGAAAGTGAAACTCTGTCCCCAGTGTATTGGATGGCACATGAATGGGTAATACCGTTAGTTCACTGCCTCTCATTATAATTTCTAACCCTATTCTCACTAAATATCAAACTCAGGATTGAGTCTCAAAGTTTCTGTTCCAAACACTGATGTCTGTTCCTGTGCTGTGTTCATATCCTCTCTTTTTTGCTTTCCCCTTGCAGAGTTTTCTGAAAATGATTGGTCAATGACAGTCGCGGATGGTGTGAGGGCAGAGGAAGGAAGAACCGCTGTCTTACCCTGCAGCTTCACCCACCCAGACACTAATCTCACACTCACTGGCTCCGTGATATGGATTAAATCTGACACAGGAGTAATCTTTAGATGTGCATTTCCTGGTCTAGACCATTCCCAGGGTGAGCTGTGTGAGAATGTGAAACAGCAGGATGGTGAGAATCGATTCAGATTCGTGGGGAACCTCAGCAACAAAGATGTCTCACTAATGATGGACAGACTGAGCTGGGAGGATGCTGGTTCCTACCTTTGTCGTGTGGAACTCAATATTGACAGTTTTCGAACATGGTCTCCAACAATGCTGGAAGTACAAGGTAAGGAACAACGTCCGGATGGTGTCACTGCCCTGATAGCTCAATGGGAACAGGTTCCCCTGGTCAGGGAGCTCTCGGGTTGGCTCTTTCTCTTGAGCTTTTTCACTGGGTCTCAGGCAGGAGACAGTGAGAAGGAGAGAGAGAGATGATGCTGGGATTTAAAGACCATTCCATCGCACTCTCTGAAAGAAGGGTCCAGACCAAAACGTCAGCTTTCCTGCTCCGCTAATGCTGCTTGGCCTGCTGTGTTCATCCAGCTCTACACCTTGTTATCTCACACTCTCTGAAACCTCCTGTTTTCTTCACTGACACAGTAATTTGTCACATTCAAACTGGCTGCAGTGTTCTGGGACAGCGACAGAGAAAACATCACAAAGGATCCATGCTCCACGATCCCCACTATTTCCATCTCCCTATGGGCCATATGGAGTCAATGTCATGGTCTTAAAGGATTGGTCTGGATAAAGGAAGTTGGCCATTTGTGTCCATCATTTTTGAAGATGTCAGGACATATTGAGAGAGTGGTTGGAAAAGGAAATGAGAGATATGGAGAATTGAGGCAGGTAGACCATAAGACATAGGAATAGAATAAGGCATTTCGCCCCTTGTGTCCATTCCACATTTCAATGACATCATGACTGAGATATAACTTCAATTCCATTTTCCTGCTTTTACTTTACAGCCCTTGATCACCTTGCTGATTACAAATTTGTTAATCTCAGCTTGACTATGCTTAGTGACCCAACCTTAACTGGTCTCTGCAGAAATGAAGTCTGGATTCAAAAAGAGATAATGGGAACTGCTGATGCTGGAATCTGAGATAACAAGGTGTAGAGGTGGAAGAACACAGCAGGCTAGGCAGCACCAGAGGAGCAGGAAAGCTCTGATGCTGCCTGACCTGCTGTGTTCATCCAGCTCTACACCTTGTTATCTGGATTCAAACACATTGAAGAGAAGACATTCCTCTCATCTTAAATGTGTAACCCCTTTTTCTGAGATGATGCCGTTTGGTTCTACACTCACCCACAAGGAGAAACACACATTCTGCTTCTCTCCTGTAAAGCACCCGAAGAATCTTCTGTGTTTCAATAAGGTCACCTTTCATTCTTCTATATTCCAACAAGTACTGGCCCAATCTACTCAACAGCTGCCCATAAGACAGACCCTCCATACCTCGCATCAACTATTTGAACCTTCTCTGGACTGCTTCCAATGTCAGTTTAACTTTCCTTTGATAAGAGACCAAAACTATTTACAGTATTCCAGCTGTGAACTGACTAGTACCTGGCAAAACCTCCCCAGCTTTATATTCCGTTCTCTTTGAAATAAAGGTCAACTTTTCATTTGCCTTCCCTACTACCTGCTGAGCTTGAATGTTTTTATGATTCATGAACCTTCCAAATCCCTCTGTTCTATAACATTCTACAGGTTTTCTCTGTTTCAATAATATTCAGCTCCTCTATTCTTCCGACCAAAATGTATCACCCAACATTTTTCACATTTTATTCCAACTGCCAAGTTTTTGCCCACTGATTTAACATCTCTTTATCTCTCTGGAGCTTCTTTGTTTCTTCCTCATCAATTGCCTTTTCACCTATCATCAGCAAACTGAGCTACAACACGTTCAAGTATCTCATCCAAGAAATTAACATAAATTGTAAATAAATGTGACCCCAAAACAGATCCCTGTGGCACTCCACTAATTACAGGTTACCAGCCTGAAATCAATGCCGTTATCCCAACTTTCTGCTTTCTATGAGTTAGTCAATCCTCCATCCATGCTGATTATACTGCCACCAGCACTAGGGAACCTAATCTTAATAAGGAACTTAATTTGTAGCACCTTGTGAAATGTCTTTTGAAAATCAAAATATACAACATCCACTGATTCCCCTTTATTAATCCAGCATGTTACCACTTCAAATAATTCAAGTAAATTTGTCAGGCATGATTTCCCCTTCATGAAGCCATGTTGACTCTTTTTGATTATATTATACATTTACAAATGCACAATGATTACATGTTTAATTATACTTTAACATTTTCCCAATAACAATTGTTAACTGAACTGCCTATGGTTACCTTTTTTTGTCTCCTTTCCTTGAAAGACAAAGGTGTTATATTGGGAGATTTTTAATTATCTGGGACCTATCCAGAATCTAAAGATTCTTGGAAGATTAGTACATGTGCAGTTATTGTCTCTGTAGCTACTTCCTTTAATATCCTCGAAGCATCCAGAGACGTCCAGGGGACTAATTGGTCTGTAAGTCAGCCAGTTTCCCTCTCAGTTTTTGTCTTCTGATAGCTATTAGAGCTATAGATAAGTATAGCATGGAAACACACTCTTCAGCCCAACTCATCCATGCCGACCAGATCTCCTAAATTAATCTAATCCCATTTGCCAGCAATTGGAACATATCACCCTAAACCCTCCCATTCATGCAGGCATCAAGATGCCTTTTAAATATTGTAATTGTGCCAGCCTCCACCTTGTCATCTGCTAGTTCATTCCACACACGTCGCACCCTCTGCGTGAAAATGGTCCCTTTTAAATCTTTCCCCTCTCACCTTAAACCGATGTCCTGTCATTTTGACTCCCCTACCCTGGGCAAAAGGCCTTGCCTATTCATCCTATCCATGCCCGTCATGATTTTATAAACTTCTATAAGGTCACCTGTCAATCTCCATGGTCCAGGGAAAATACCCCAGACTATTCGGCCTCTCTCTATATTCAAACCCTCCAACCCTGGTAACCCCCTTGTCTGTCTTTTCTGAACCCTTCTGTCCCAACATATAGCTACTTTAATGGACCCAAAGGATTACCCCCACCATCATCTTCTTCCCCTTTTAGTTCCTTCCATTCACCCACGTGGTATGCTGAACCACAGCATCAGAGAATCAAACAGGACAGAAGATGCCCTTGAGCCCATTGAATCTACACCAACAAACCAATTGGGCTAAATCTGTACTACTCCCACTTTCCAGCATTTGGCCCATAGCCTTGAATCTTATGATGGGTCAGCTGCTCATCCAAGTAGTTTTAAAATATTTCAGTGCTTTTGCCTCTATTACCCTCCCAGCAGTGCATTTCAAATTCCCACTCCCTGCTTGTTGAAAAAAAAGTTTCCTCAAATCCCTTCCAGTCTCCCAAGCTTTCACATTAAATTATGCCCCATCATTATTGACCTTTCAGTCAAGGAGCCTAACAATCGTAAACATTGGTAATGCTCCGACTGTGCATCCAGATCAGTCACCACACATTGGGAAGAATGTGAAAGTCCGTGAGAGAGTGCAGATTTACCTGAAGTATTCCAGGGAGGTCTTGAAATTTTTTGGGTTGGAGATTGGAGACTGATTTTAGTTACAAGGTTTGAGAAGCAAAGGTCGTTCTCCTTGGAGCTATGGAGATTGAGGGGAGATTAGATTGAGGTGAAGAAGATAGGGACAGGTGAAGAGAAAGTAGGACAAGCAAAAGGTCCATCCATTAGCTGTTGGGACAAGGATGCAGACCTTACATTTTGCGCCAGAGATGAAGAGGCAATGTGAATTTTTTACACATAGAGTGCTGATGGCTGACAGTCACCAACATCAACAGAGGTGCATATGGGAATAGTCATTGATTTCAAACGAAAAACAGACAAACACTTGAAAGAAATAAATTGGTAGGGGTTGGGGGGGAATCGAGCTATTGAGTGGGTCTTGCCTGGATTGTTCCACATGGAGCTAGCCAGGACCCAATGGGGAAAATGACCTCCTTCTTGATGTCAGTCCAGTGATTGGCAGAGGTTGAGGACAAGATTGGGCAAGGACCTTCTAATCCATCATTGTGTGAGCACATTGTAGAACTTCAGGTCTCATTGGTTGAGAAAATGTGAAAAACCACTTCCCTGTTTCCCATTGGCTGAGAATATCAGAGTGTGGCTGCTGCCTACTCTGATTGGTTAAGAGTCAAACAAGGGTTACTCGTTGCTGAAGATTAAGAGGTGACTTTATTGAAACTTGTAAGATCCTGAGTGGTCTTGACAGTGTAGATGCTGAGAGGAAGTGGGTGAATTTGGAACTCCTTTCAAAATAGGATGGAGATGAGGAGTGATTCCCTCTTTCAGAAGATGATTAAGTTTTAAAGATGGTACAGCATGAGGCTAATTCCTCTCCCCCACCACCCAACATTCAAAGACATGGTTGGTGCTGCAGGAAATCTTCTTATAGACTTCAATTGACCTCAATCAAACTGTATTCATGGCACAGGTCACAGTTTGGAATGAGTGAAAGGTTATGTTCAGGTTAATATCAGGAATATTCTCCTTCGCACAGGCGTATATTCAATCAGGAATGATATTCCTGGACAGATTGAAGGGGCACAGTGTGAAGTGTACGGCTGGGGAACAAATAACAAACACATTTAGCAAAGCTGAGAAGGAGGGTGTTGGGCTCAGGATAAATGAATTCAGGTGGGTTCAGTACATTTTCTGATCCATAATTATCTTGTGAATGAGCACCTGTAACTCAAAATGAGGGGGTGGAGAGGGAGTAATATTCATCAGGGTGATTACTTTAGGAGACTACAACAGGCTAGTCCAGAACTGTGATAAATATAAGTGACGCATTTAATTACTCATTTTATCGTGAAGTTGAAAGAAATGTAACAAATTGAATTGACAACTTCTGCATACTGACCTCATCCATTCTGATCTTCGTCCTTTCCCCAGCTGCGCAGGGAAATGTCTTAGTGGTGAGTGGAATAGATGGAGATTCAGTTACTTTACCCTGTATCTTCATGACCAGAGACTCCGACACCCTGTCCACTGTTACCTGGATGAGGAAGAAGCCCTACCAACACATTGTAACATTTACAGTCCAATCACAGGGAAATTGGACAACTGTAAGCGGTAGAAATCGGTACGAGCTCATCGGGAACCCAGAGGAGGGAAATGCCTCGACCAGGATTGACCAGCTGAGTGTGAGGGACAATCACACTTACCTGTGTCAGGTGGAATACATCTCAGAACCCAATGCTCAGTATCTGATCCAGAAAGAGACTCGGCTTCAGGTATATGGTAAGAAATCTTTTTTGCCGGGGGGGCAATGGCTGGTGGCATTATCGCTGGACTGTTAATCCAGATACCTAGATAATGTTCTGGGAACGAGAGTCAAATCCTACCATGCTTGATGGTGGAATTTGATATCAATAAAATTCTCAAAGTAAGAGTCCAAAGATGACTGTGTGAGCACTCTTGATTGTTGTAAAAACCTATCTGGTTCAGTAACGTCCTTTCGGGAAGGAAGCTGTTGTAGTTACCTGGACTGGCCTGCATGTGACTCCAGACCCACAGCAATGTGGTTGATTCTTACCTCTTAGGAGTGGGCAATAAATGTTGACCTCGCCAGTGACATCCTCATCCTGTAACTGAATGAGAATTATAAAGTCTTCACTCTGTGGAGAGTGTAAAGTGCGAGTGTAACAGATTCTGTGAATTTTTTATGATTTGATTTTATGGTGAAAGGTTATTGAACTAAAACATTAGCCCTGCTGAGCATTTGCAGCATTTTGATTTTTATTTCAGGAACTGCAGTATTTTGTTTATGTGCTTGATCTTTGACTTTTTAAATATTTAATGTAATTGGATGTGGTGATCCCTTTAGGTGCATTCCAATGTCAGTACTGAAAGACATTGACACACTCAGAACATTCAGCTCAATCTCCAAATAACCCAAAGTTATCCTGACACTAAGGTCATCTCCGCGAGCAAGAAGGTGCAACAGTCTAATATGTCCCTTTTGGTTCCAGTGGAAGTGTTCACTCCTTCATCAGGAATAGTTCCTTCAGTGCAAGTGTGTTCCCCCAGTGTCCATCTGACTGCGTGACACATCACAGCCACATGGAACCTATCCCATCCCCTGCATTCACACATGGGTTACAAAGGGAGGTGGCGGTACACTGCTGCTGTGACTTTGCAAAAATCCAGGCACCCAGCTCCGGGACCATGAGTTTAAATCTGACAACAGCAGAAGGTCAAATTTGAGCGTACATTTTTAAACATCTGGAGGTTAAATGAAAAGCTAAATTAATGGATGCGTGTGACCATTGTTGAGAGATGGAAATCCCATCTGATTCAACCATGCCCTTTAAGGAATGAAATCTGCCGTCTTCACTTTGCCTGGCCAGCATGTCAGGCGCAGGACCGGAGTGGGTGGTACATCAGTGTTCAAAAATGGGGTTTTACTGTGTCCTGTCTGAAGCAGCAGGAGTTGGCTCTTGGGTTTGGTCTGAGCCTTGGTGAGGAACAGCACCTGGTCCATGATTTCTGTCCCTAGCCCTCCGTACACGTGGCTCCAGACCCACAGCAAGGTGGTGGAATATTTGTTGTATTCCGTCATGGCCAAGCAAACAACTCAGTTGTACTGAAGCTGCAACAAAGTTTAAGGTAAGAAATTAAACTGGACTAATAATCAGATGTTGACTAATACACCAAAAGAGCTTCAGGAAAAATATTCCCAGTCATCCCTGTTTCAAACTTGCCACAGTGTTGTAGCAAGGCTTAGTGCAAGCTCGAAGAACAGCATCTGATTTTCTGCTTGGGGATGCTGCGGCCTCCAGGCCTCAATATGGACCTCAGTAATTTTTGAGTCTGAATGCTTCCTTCCATGTCCTTGCGTCCAACTGTCACCCCAGGTCCGGTCATGACACGGTCTACTTTCACTGAGTTATGGTCTCCTTTATCAAGTTGTCTTTCTCTCTGGAGTGTCATTGTCCATCTGTTTGTCTGCCTAACTGTCTTTCTCACATTCTGGACTCCATCTCCACCTATCGTCTCACTCATTTCCCCCACAACCCCTGTCAAGATCATATATACCACCTCTTCCTCGCGACTATTAGTGCTGTAGAAGGGTCACTGGATTGAAAACTTTAACTCTGCTTTCTGTCCACAGATGCTGTCAGACCTATTGAGTTTCTCCAGCAATTTCTGTTTTTGTTTCCTTCACAACAACATCTGGGGTGTGGGAATCCTGAGGAAGGTGTCACAGAGTTAAGCAGCTGCCTCCTTCAGAAATTGTTCTGATCTGTAATGCACTGCCTGAAAGGGTGGTGGAACCAGACTCAGTTGGGGGATCCTTCAGAATACAAGTGGGTAAGTATTTGGAAAGGAGCAAGTTACTTGGTTATAGGAATGCTAGGGGAGAGGGACTAACTGTTTTGCTCCATCAAAGACTGTCCCTTTTGTTCATTTAATCTCATGCTCTGCAGCACTGCTGCAAGTTTCGCTGCAGCAAGATTGAGATGTTACTGACCAACGTTCTTGCTATTTTTACAGCCAAGAGGACTGAGTTCCCCACTGTATATCTGCTGGTCATCCCATTGCTTGCCCTCCTGCTCATCATCTTCATCATTGTCATCATCTTCATTATCTTCAGGAAGAAAGGAGGTGGGTTCTGTAGAGAATGAGATTTAATAAAACAATATGTTTCTGTGCTTGAAACAGCAACAAACAATGACCCTGGGTTAAATTTCCCTCACCGACACTCTCCTCTTCAATACATTCTCTGAAAACACTGGCTTTGTCTTTAATAGGTGGGTGAAGGTGGCCTGTTTGATAGCATCAGCCACTCTCTGACGTCTGTCTCCTGTTTGAGCTTTCTTATGAGTGATTTAACTTTGTGGCTGTTTAACTAGCAAGGCCATTCATAACCATTCTATTGAACTCTGATGGATGGATCCGCATTGTTCTCCCCATTACTGTTGAATCTCAATGCGCCAAAATGTCTTTTCAGTTGTCTGAATCCCAAACAGAAAACACCTTTTCCATTCATTCCTACTCAGTACAGAATCTCAACAGAAGAGAAAGGAAGCTGCTATTCAAAACAATTACCTTTTCTGTTTTTTATTGTTAAAATGGATTTGGAGAGTTTACTGCATAAAGGCAAATGACAGCTCAGAGAGGCTGGGTAACAAAGCTGTCTCTTGGGTCGGAATGGTAATATGGATTCCTGTGTACTGAGTACTGAGTTCAATGTGTATGCATTTATCTGCTTTGGGGCTGCCCTTGTGACCTCGCTTTACTGTGGCTGATCAAATCGATAATGCAATCTCTTTTTGATCACAGGAGTTATATTCAGTATTTTTGCACTTAGTGTGGCCTCCCCTGAAACTAGGAAATTTTGGGAAATTTAAACCAGTTGTTCTACATTCCCAGCTGCTAAACTTTAAAGACCCTAAGATGAAGTCCATTACGGACCTGAGAAGCTGTCAGCCCACAGCTTCAATGATTTACTCAGGAACACTTCTCTGGTGATAATTTTTTTGAGTTCCTCCTCCTTTCCATTATAGTGCTTCTGGAATGTTATTTGCATCCTCTATCCTGAAGACTGACGTAAAATATCTGTTTAATTCATCTTCCATTTCCATGATTAATTCTGCATGCTCACTTTCCACACTAACCAAGCTCATGTTGTTTTAAAAATATTTAAATCTAAGGTTGCCATGTTCCCAGAGGATCATAGGGTTTTTCTATGATCAGAGAAAGAGATGGCTGGTGCTGTGTTTAACCTAATAGTCACCTTATGTCAAGTAAAGGGCGAGGTTAAAGGAGGGACGTTTATAGTTAGCTCAGCTGATGTGGGAATTGAACCTGTAGTGTTGGCACCACTCTCGTTCACAAACTAGTTGTTCAGCTAACTGAGCTAACAAATCCTCAAAATCTCTAGAGAAACTCTGACTATCCACTCTTCTATTTCTGCCTAACTTTTCCCTGTCAGGTAATTTTTCCCTCCTTATTAATCTTCTAGTCATTGTGTGTTATTTTTATTTTATATTCTGTCCAATCTTCTCACTTGCTCCTTTACTTTGTGTAATTATTTGATCTTTCTTCCAGTTTGATACTGTCACTAATTTTATTCAGTTAACTACAAATGGCAGGTACTGCTCCTTGGAATTTCTCCTCCTTTTTGGAATGTATCAAACACATATTTGTAAAATATCCCCTGAAATATCAGTCCTTGTGTCTATTGACGATTCCCTTCAACTAATTTACAAGTGAACTTCAGCTAGTTCATAGTTTATGATCAAAATTCAATCTACCAAGGTGTTAGAAACGGGGGCTCTGGTCGTACTATCGAACAACTCATCTTTTTGAGTATTGCATAAGGTGTGTTCTTGAGTACTGTACCAGGAATGAGTTCCAGGTATGATATAAAAGTGTTTTTTTTCATTGAGAAGAAGTGTTTTGGCAGGAATGGGATTATACTTCTACTCAATGTTTAAAAGTTTTTGAATTTTTGTCATAAATAGACTGTTTTCTTTATTCCATTTTATCTTCATTTCTTTTATGAATGCACTTCTGTTTCGTTGTGACAGCAAAATCTGCAGCATTGTGCGCTCATCGTTCAGAGAGACACCATTTCATCACAAATTAAAACACATCAAGATATGATCTATCAAATAATAATATCAACTGGGATCACAACAATGTTAATACCGATCTCTCCTACATTGTCTCTGCTCTTTGTCTTAACACGTCCTCCTACATTTGAACCCTTGTCCCCACTGATTGTTCTAAAACACTCTAATCTGACTTGGTCGATTATTGGTATTGGACTGAGCTATAGAGCTCACTCTTGAGTAAAGTTTTCGGTATTAGATAAGATTCTAGAGATTTCTGTATCTAATTTTGCGAAATGTATACACTATTAACAAGGGACTGCTCACTTGAGACACTGCCAACTGCGGAGACAATGTGGCAAACCTGTTCATAATCTAATAAAATATTTACTCTCTTTTTTGTCTCTTTAGGGGGTTCTCAGCAAATCGAAAAGACCTCACTTTCGAAGAGGTAGTGTAATTAGCGATTGATACAAGCATGGTGGTAAAAATGCTGTGGTTCAGAGGTGAATTGAACACCTCTTATTCGCAGACAGAATGCAGCCCCCTGCTGATGAGCTGCTAATGTGGTTTGTGCTTTTAAGAGAGCACTTGATCACTTAGTCAGAGATAGTCACTCAGTGCGGTCGGGTGATCTCAGTAGTCAGAGACGTCAAGGACAGGTGAATCGTTCCTGAGCAGAATTTGTCAATTTCCATCTCTTTGTGAATCTCCAGCTCCAGATTTGCCTGCGATCTTCCTTCCCCAAATGAACCTGCAATTTACCCTGATATAAAACTAAACTGTTGCTAATTTTTAGCACAGTGTATACCTTGAGTTGTAATGAATGTTCTATGGTGGGAAAGATTTAAATGTTATCACTTGCATTGACTGCTGAGTATAACATGGAGGTTTTTGTGAATCCTATTATTTTCCCCCTTGCTGTTGAAACAGCTGAATGTCCATTGGGTGAGCGTGTGGTTTCCTGATCTTTGTCCACTTTCCAAGCTTTCCAAGTCCTGTAACATCCTCCAAAGTTACAGCAGCTGAGAATACCTGCAGGAATTTTCCTGTCATCTCCAATACCCTCCCTCCCTGCCCTGTAACTGCTTGTTCAAAGCTGACCCAGAACTTCCTGGAATAATCAGTCACTGTGATTCCCGACAGTTTCTGCGGCCCTTCCATGTTACAGCTGCTGACAACTCCTTGGATTCCATGGATGCCGGCCACATTGTGGTGCCAAACCAAGACTGTTTCTGGTGACGAGTTATTCAAGGGTGACATTTCTGATTGTGTCTAAATCCGAACATCTGGGATTTCTGACAAGGTTCAATGGATTAGCTGTGTATATCACCCTTAGGAATCTGTTCTGTCTATAACCAGTGCAGGAGATTAATCTATGGTCAGAATACACCTGATAGTGGCCTGGAAGAATGCAATTAGTTTCCCCAGAATATTTATGTTCCTTGGAGATGGTAAGAACTGCTGATGCTGGAGTCTGAGATAACACAGTGTGGAGCTGGAGGAACACAGCAGGTCAGGCAGCATCAGAGGAGCAGGAAAGCTGATGTTTCGGTTTGGGACCCTTCTTCAGGAATGTGGGAGGGGAAGGGGGCTCTGAAATAAATAGAGAGAGGGTGTGTTGGGCTGGGGAAGGTAGGTGGGAAGATGATAGGTGAGTGCAGGTACGTAGTGGTGGGGATTGGCCAGTGAAGTGAGAGGAACGGATAGTGGGAGAGAAGACGGATAGGTCAGTGAGGCAGGGATAAGAGGGGCTGGGGATGGTAGGTGGGATGGCGATATTTGAGAGCAGGCAGGCAGTGGTGGGGATTGGTCAGTGAGGTGGGAGGAGCGGATAGGTGGGAAAGAAGATGGACACGTCAAGGTGGTGGAGATGAGAAGGAGAGTTGGTCTTGGGATGAGGCCGGGGGGGTGGCGAGATTTTGAAGCAAGTAAAGTCCACATTGAGACCATTGGGTTGTAGGCACCCAAAGCGGAATATGAGGTGCTGCTCCTCCAGTTTCCGGGTGGCATTGTTGTGACACTGAAGGATGCCCAGGATGGACATGTCATCCAGGGAGTGGGAGGGGGAGTTGAAGTGGTTTGCAATTGGAAGGTGTTGTCGTTTGTCGCGAAATGAGCACAGGTGCTCTACAAAACAATGTTCCTTTGTGTGTTTTTCAGGAATGAACCAGGTTTGTCCAGCATTCCCAGGACTGATAATGCCCAGCAGCCGCCTGCTCCAGGTACTGATTATACTTTAACTGACCAATTAATGTCCATTTTCCACACTGTAACAGAGAGAGTGTGAAGCATCAAGACTGTGGGGTTCCTGGATAGATATTCAGGGGCAGACTTTTACACTGAGTTATAGAATTCTACAGCACAGAATAAGGCCCTTTGGCTCATTGAGTCTGCATTGTTCTAAAACTATCCCTAATCCTAACCCTAACCCTAACCTTAACCCTTCACACTGATTGCACAGATTGTCCCCTTGATAGATGTGTTTTTTAATTCTTATTCCATTCAATGCAATCGAGTGAAAAGCAACGTGTTTGTATTAAGGGCGATGATCAGGCTCTTTAGATTATTGTCCTAGCAATGGAGGTGAAAATCCTCTCCTCAGTCACTGACTCTGAATGGATTCTTGGACAATAACCATTTCTGATTTCCTGAATTGTCTGGCTGAAAGGCTGGCAATGCCCAGTCATAATCATAGAGCCAGAGAGCCATAAAGCAAGGAAACAGACCCTTCAGTCCAACCAGTCCATGCTGACATTAATCGCAGAACTAAACTAGTCACACCTGCCTGTGCTTGGCCCATATCCCTCCAAACATTTGTTATTCGTGCACTTATCCAAATGTTTTTTAGACGTTGTAACTGTTTCTACTTCCACCACATTCTCTGGAAGTTCATTCCACATATGAAACACTCTCGATATAAAAAGAAATTGCTCCTCGTATCTTTTTAAAATCTTTCTCCTCTCACCTTAAAAATATGCCCCTAGTCTTGAAATCACCCAACCTAGTGAAAAGACAGCTGCCATTCATTTTAACATTATCCCTCATGATTTTATAAACCTCTATAAAGTCAACCCTTAACCTCCTTAGCTCCAGTGAAAAAAAGTCCCAGTCTTCTATCCATATCTGAAACCCTTTTTCCTTGCAGTCTCAAGTTGTCACAGCCTGTCTGTGTGCTGCTTCTATATGAGTCAAGGAAAAGAGTCCAGTTGGGTGTCATGCATCCCAAATGACTCCCAGTAGCTGGGCTGTTGAAGTAAACCAGAGGATTAAATTCATACTCTAGGGAGAAGGGTTCAATTCTCACCATGGCAACTTGTGCAATTTGCATTTGAATAATAAATTTGCAATTGGAACCTTGTCTTACACGACCATCTGAACAATTGTCAATTATTGTAAAAAAATTCCAGTTCACTAATGAATCTACTGGTGACTTCAGATCCCCATTTCAAACTTAGTTGTGTCCTTTTAGAACAGGTTGAATGCAATGTGTCTGACTCTGAACTGCCCTCTAAAATGGCCAAGCAAGACTCTCAGTTCAAGGGCAATGAGGGATGTGCAACAGATGCTGGCCTTGCCAGAGACACCCACTACGCTGGGTAAAGGCCTTGGCTATTCACCTTTTCCATGTCTGTCATGATTTTATAAATTTCTCTAATTTCAGTCCTCAGCCTCTGACAGGGAAAAAGCCACAGCCTGATCACTCTCTCCCGATAACGCAAACCCTCCAATCCTGGCAACATTCTTGTAATAAGACCCATCACATAAGCAAGTTAAGCCTCACAACTCAACTTAGCTATAACCCAAGATAACAAGGTGTAGAGCTTAGCTATAACCCAACTAATTTGGCCACGTTTCTAATCAATAGTGTCTGTCTCTGGATGTCCAAGGTTTGATTCTTGTTCTGCGTTGTTCTCTGGAATTTTGCCACTGAAAAATCCTGAAGTTGAATTCTTATGGGATTTTATGTCATGTGAAGTTTCTGATGTAACATTACTGATGATCCTTCAGGCCTATTCATCCACAACATTGATTTCTCTTCTGGAGTCAACAAATCTGTAGCTTGTCTTCTTAGCACAAGCAGGAAACAGCTTGTTTATGTTGTTTTGACTCCTTCCAGGAATGGCGACTTGGCATGTTGCTTTTAATTCTTTGAAAACAGTTTCTCCTTGTTCCTTTCATCTCAGGACCACTTTGTTCCAGAAAGGGTAATTGTTGATTCTTTCAATCCCTAAATGGTTATTAAAGTTGTGAAATTTACAGTATGGCAGACCCTCACTCTTCTAATCTGCACGGCAAACAAACCCAGCCGGCCCACCCTCCCCTCATCAGATAACCTGCTTATCAATCTAGTAAACCTCTTCTGAACCAGCACAACATTGTGCAGCACTATGTGACAATAGAGGATATTCTATATTCAATATCATTCATTAACTGAAGTATTTGAGATGTGGTCTCAGAAAATGCCCTGCAAACTGAAGCAAAATACTTTTTACACGTGTATCCAATTCCTCTTTTATTCGGAATAACATTTTGTAAACTTTCCTGATTACATGGTGTACCACTGTTCCAACTTTTTGTGACATAACTCCCACTGCACCTCACTTCTGCACTTGTTCTCCATTTAAATAATACTCAGCTTTTTCTGCGTACTTTAGTGTTACTGCTGTGCTCAATGTCTATACTCTTATTAACTATGCAGGTGAATCCAACTCTCCTGTTAACTCATTTAACCAAACTATTTTCACCTACTTTCATCTAATGTAAAGAGTTATGCAGTGCCCTGATGTCAAGAAAGATGCAATATAAATGCAATTCTTTTAATTCTTGTAATGGAAAATGCAACAACCAATTTGTGAACAGCAATATTTGACTTGACAGAGGTGTGCAAAATGCTCAGAGGTATAGATAGAGTGGACAGCCAAAGGCTTTGTCCTAGGGTGGAAGTAACTATTACGAGGGGGCATTGTTGAAAAGTGAATGGAGGTAGATATAGGGGAGATGTCAGAGGTAGGTTCTTTACTCAGAGAGTGGTAGGGGCGCGGAATGCATTGCTGGAGAGGATAGTGGAGTCGTCCTCATTAGGGGCATTTAAGCGGCTATTAGATAGGCATATTCAGCGGCGGGAGTCCGGAAGGAGGCGCGAGGGCAGCCTGGGAAAGTAAGCTTCAGGAGTGTAAAGGTCTTATCTCGCGTGACTGCGGCCTTTCAGTCTTTCAGTGGCGGGAGTCTAGAAGGAGGCGTGAGGGCAGCCTGGGAAAGTAAGCTTCTCCTTTTAAAAACTTACCTCGTGACGCGGAGTGCGCGTCGAACAGAAGCAATCACGGGACGGTTGAGTAAGTGAGGTAATATATTTGGGCGGTTGCTTTACTCGAAACACTACTAAGATAGTGTCTCCCACCCATCCTCCTCCTCTAACCAAAAAGGTTCTGAGCGCCGATTTAGTAAGTTACGAGTATTTTTTTCCAATAGGCTGTTTTTTAGAATTCAGAGCAATGGCAATGGATGTTAGGGCAGTTGCATGGTCCTCCTGTAGGATGTGGGAGGTAAGGGTCACCACTAGTGTCCCTGCTGACTTCATCTGCGGGAAGTGCACCCAACTCCAGCTCCTTGGAAACCGCATTAGGGAACTGGAGCTGGAGCTGGATGAACTTCGGATCATTCAGGAGGCTGAGGGGGTGATTAAGAGGAGTTACAGGGAGGTAGTCACACCTCAGGTACAGGAAAAAAGTAGATGGGTTACAGTCAGGGGACGGAAAGGGAACAGGCAGACAGTGCGGGGATCCCCTGCGGCCGTTCCCCTCAATAACAGGTATACCATTTTGGATTCTGTTGAGGGGGATGACCAGGGGTAAGCCATGGGGTACAGGTCTCTGGTGCAGAGTCTGTCCCTGTTGCTCAGAAGGGAAGGGGGAAGAGGAGGAGAGCATTAGTCAATGGGGACTCCATTGTTAGGGGGACAGATAGGAGATTCTGCGGGAACAAGAGAGACTCACGGTTGGTGTGTCGCCTCCCAGGTGCCAGGGTCCGTGAAGTCTCGGATCGTGTCTTTGGGGTACTGAAGGGAGAGGGTGACCAGCTCCAAGTCGTGGTCTACATAGGTACCAATGACATAGGTAGAAAGAGGGATAGGGATATAAGGCAGGATTTCAGGGAGCTAGGGTGGAAGCTGAGAGCTAGAACAACCAGAGTTGTTATCTCTGGTTTGTTACCCGTGCCACGTGATAGCGAGGCAAAGAACAGGGAGAGATATTAGCTGAACACGTGGCTGCAGGGATGGTGCAGGAGGGAGGGTTTCAGGTATATGGATAGCTGGGGCTCATTCTGGGGAATCTGGGACCTCTACAAACAGGATGGTCTTCACTTGAACCAGAGGGGTACTAATATCCTGGGTGGGAAATTTGCTAGTGCTATTCGGGTGGATTTAAACTAGCTCAGCAGGGGCATGGGAACCTGTGGTGTAGTTCCAGTACACAGGAGGATGAGAGTAGGGAGGACATGGACAGGATTTCACCGTCACAGGAGTGTGCTGGCAGACAGCAAGCTGGTTTGAAGTGTGTCTACTTCAACGCCAGGAGTATCCGGAATAAAGTAGGTGAGCTTGCAGCATGGATAGCTACGTGGGACTTCGATGTTGTGGCCATTTCGGAGACGTGGATACAGCAGGGTCAGGAATGGATGTTGCAGGTTCCAGGGTTTAGATCTTTCATAAAGATCAGGGAAGGTGGTAAAAGAGGGGGAGGTGTGGCTTTGTTAGTCAAGGACAGTATAACGGTGGCTGAAAGAACTTTTGACGAGGACTCGTCTACTGAGGTGGTATGGGCTGAGGTCAGAAACAGGAGAGGAGAGGTCACACTGCTGGGAGTTTTTTATAGGCCTCCGCAAAGTTCCAGGGATGTGGAGGAGATGATCGGCAAAATGATTCTGGGCAGGAGTGAAAGGAACAGGGTGGTCATTATGCGATACTTTAACTTCCCCAAAATTGACTGGAAATGCTATAACTCTAGTACGTCGGATGGATCGGTTTTTGTCCAATGTGTGCAGGACGGTTTCCTGACACAGTATGTCAAAGGGCCGTCAAGAGGGGAGGCCACACTGGATCTGGTACTTGGTAATGAACCAGGCCAGGTGTTTGATTTAGTGGTAGGTGAGCACTTTGGAGAGAGTGACCATAATTCGGTTACGTTTAGTTTAGCGATGGAAAGGGATAAGAGCATGCCACTGGGCAAGAGTTATAGATGGGGGAAAGGCAATTATAATGCGATTAGGCAAGACTTAGGAGGGATAGAATGGGGTAGCAAAATGCAGGGGATGGGGACAATCGAAATGTGGAGCTGGTTTAAGGAACAGATATTGCGTGTCCTTGATAGGTATGTCCCTGTCAGGCAGGGAGGAAGTGATAAGGTAAGGGAACCTTGGTTTACAATAGAAATTGTATCTCTTGTTAAGCGGAAGAGGGAGGCTAATGTGACATTGAGACGAGATGGTTCAGATGAGGCGATGGAGAGTTACAGATTAGCTCGGAGGGATTTAAAGAGAGAGTTAAGAAGAGCAAGGAGGGGACATAAGCAGTCATTAGCAGGTAGAATTAAGGAGAACCCTAAAGCTTTCTATAGGTATGTGGGGAATAAAAGGATGACTAGGGTAAGAATAGGGCCAGTCAAAGACAGAAGTGGAAAGTTGTGTGTGGACCCTGTGGAGATTGGAGAGGTGCTAAACAAATATTTCTCTTCTGTTTTCACTCGGAAAAAGGAGAATATTGTAGAGGAGAAGACTGAGATACGGGCTATTAGACTTGAAAGGATTGAGGTTAGTAAGGAGGAGGTGTTATCAATCCTAGAAGGTGTGAAGGTAGATAAATCCCCTGGGCCGCATGGGATTTTTCGAAGGATTCTCTGGGAAGCTAGGGAGGAGATGGCAGAGCCTTTGGCCTTGATCTTTGAGTCGTCATTGGCTACAGGTTTAGTACCAGATGACTGGAGGATTGCAAATGTTGTGCCCTTGTTCAAGAAGGGCAGTAGAGATGACCCAGGTAATTATAGACCAGTGAGCCTTACATCTGTTGTAGGAAAGGTTTTGGGAAGGATTATAAGAGATAGGATTTATAATCATCTAGCACGCAACAATTTGATTGGAGATAGTCAACATGGATTCGTCAAGGGCAGGTCGTGTCTCACAAACCTCATTGAGTTTTTTGAGAAGGTGACCAAGCA